>VZSE01012174.1:1016172-1045187 GCA_013398275.1 Promerops cafer
CCTGGCCGCTCCGCGCTCGGGCCGCCGCTCTCTTCCGCCGAGAGCGGGCGGGAGCGCCCGGCGCAGCCCGGGGCTGGGGCTGCGCGCCGGCCGCGGAACTCCGGCCCCGGAGCTGTCCCCGCTTCAGGCATCCGTCCCACTCTTATCTCTTCCCGAGCCGAAGGTCAAGGAAAATCTTTCTTGTGACGGTAGTGAAGCCCTGGCACAGGTTCCCCAGAGCAGTTGTGGCTGCCCCATCCCTGGAAATGTTCAGGGCCAGGTTGGACGGGGCTTGCAGCAACCTGGTCTAGTAGAGGGTGTCACTGCCCATGGCAGAGAGTGGGTTGAGATGGTCTTTAAGGTCCCTTCCAACCCAAACCATTGTACCATCCTATGAAGGAGTGCTAAAAATTTGAAGAGGGTAACACGTCCATGCCTGGTCTTACCAAGTCTGTTTGGTGAAGCCTTTCTGAACAAGCCTTTCAAGAAAGCTATCAAGCAAAGAGTGAAGGGAGTGCCAGTGTGGACCCAAGCCCTGGAGGAAAAAAACCCTGTTCAAACACATAAACTATTAAATGAAGTAATTTTAAATCCCAGGGTCTCAGCATCTCCCCAGCCACAGGAGATGCCTCTAATGCCCAGCAGCAGGTGCAAGGCTGGGAAGAGTGAACCTACAAATCCTCCCTGATGGAGGTCTCTGCTACTGTTGCACCCCTGCACTACCTACCTAGGGAAGAACCATCCAGTGCAGCTCCAATCTCTTCAGTTTGTAGCTCTTGTATCATCTGTCACTCATAACATTTTAGCACCATCAAGCTGGCTCAGTCAGCTGTAGGCAGCTGTCAAACCGGCCTTGCCCTCCTCTGCCGATGTAAGAGTTCAACGTCTGCTGAGTATAGCAGTGTCTCAGGTAAAAGAAAACATGCTGAACACCTAAAAAGAGCGAATAATTCATATTAACTTGTACAACATGACTGGAGTTTATTGACACCAAAAGTCTAAACTTTTTGCTTTCCTCATTGTGAGCATGATAAAAAGCAACAGAACAAATAATGATGTTTCAAGCCCTAAATAAAAGTTAAAAATACCCTATACGTATTTACCAAGGGACTGATTGAGTCTACTGGGAATCTCAAAAGAAAAACATTTCCACAATAAGCAGAGGAAAACTCAAAGAACCACTAGCTACACCTGTGTTCCATTCACTTGTTCTTACTATTAATTAATTATCATTTCTTCAGGAAGCCACCTTAAAAATTCTATCAAGAAGGTAAGTTCCCATACATAAACTTGATACTTGTTGCTAATTTTTCTAACTTTGCTGCCTTCTCAACAGGTTAAAAAAAAACCAAAAAAACACCCAACCAAACAAACACAAACCCCACTGACTTATCTCAGAGCTTCTGTACTACAGACCTGATCAAAGCAAAAGTACAGATGAGTTAATAAGTTTCCAAACTCTAGTAAATAGGGCAATAAACTGAAAGAGTAGTTTATGAGCACTTTGATCAGTAAGTCAGTAACTTAGGGAAAAGGAGGATTTCTTTTCTCTACGTAATTGTATAACCTCTCAACATCACACAAGCAGTGAAGGACAAGTTATCTTTAAGATACTAGAATTTTTTTACCAAATGATCCGTTTTGGCTTCCTAGGGACCGGCTGTGCAGCACGTTCAGCTTGTCAGAAACTGCAAAGCCAGCCCATAGGAGTAACTCAGACGTTACACAGAGTCAGGGGTTACTCATCCCTCGGGAAGTCTTTTTCCAAACGCTTTCCTCCCTTGGAGACGACTGCTCTTTGGCAGCTGTTTCGTGCCCGTGTCCGAGGTGCGGCCGCCCCTCGTTGCCCTGACTCAGCACCGCGCACCCGCTCGCTCCCAGGGACCTGAGTCAGCGGCTGCAGGCGGGAGCGGCGGCGCTGCTGTCTGGCCCTAATTCACAACACAAGCGGAGTCAACCAGTCTAGACAGCCCCAGAGCGGAGCCGCAGCTCCCTGCGTGGCATCACAGCTCCCAGCCTCCACGTGGGAAAAGAAAATGAAGTGTACAGGCCTGGGATACACTTCTAATCAAAGCCAATCGTACTGTAAATGAGGGAGAGTGCTTTCTGTTGCAGGAGGGGCTGAGGGATTGATTCCATTGCTTGCATTGAGCTACCCTGTCTGACAGAATCCCGGACAGAGGAGTCAAAGTCCAAACCAGACTGCTGTTTATGTAGAGCAGCAAACACCCTTCCAGTGAGGATGTGATTTTTCTTTCCTAGTTGGTTTAGTTCTCAGCATGACTAACAAATAGATAAGGAACAGCCAATGAGATCATATTACAGAATGTAAACAAGTTAATTATGTGTTTCTATATTTACTTGTTACCTGTAGCTTTCAGTTCTCAGGCTAAGAGATCCAGTAGTGAAAACCAACAACTAAGAAGTGGCCAGGACTCAGATTGCTTCTAAGACACCAAACTTTTTGTCTGTGTTCAAAACAGAATGCAATTATTTTGGAATTGATTGGCATCTAAAGACTCCGACTCTATCCAACAGATCAAACTCATATTTCTCTTACAAGTTACTGGTCTTGTTAGTTTTTATTCAGACAATGAGCTATTAACGCAGCTGAATAAAACTTTTCAAGATACAAAGCACTTTTGGTAGGCAGGTATTACTTTTTAGCTATTCCTGAGTGTCCAGCCTGTAACAGAGTGTTTCAGAATGCTTTTCCTTTGAGTCTCCACCTCATGACATGAAAGGCAGCAGCAAGAAATGGACAAAGTGCCACAATTCCGTAGAAGCTGCAAATGTGCAAACCACTGCTTCAAAGGATGAACAAAGGGTCCTGTATATAAGCAATAAACTTCAGTCTCTCAATGGATTCAGTGCTTTACAGTAGCAGCAGAATGAATATCTGGAGCAAAGAAAGGATCACCACTCATTTGTTCATCGAGACTACTGTAAGTGTCCCAGAAAAGCCTTCATCAATCTCAGAGTTTTAGTAAATACTTTGCTCTCATGCCATCCAGACACTTGGACTTTTCAAGAAGCTTAGCTGCTCTGAACAGACCTTTTAAGAAGTAACTCAGTTTCTAACAAGGCAATAGAACATGAAGTAAAAGATGGACTTGACATATTAGTTTGCTTTGGTCAGTTTGTGCCTTTTTATGTCTATTTTGTTTAATATTATCTTTGTTATCCATTGGGAAAAAACAAACATAACATCTGAAAACTGGAAGCATTAAGTGGTGAAGTATGAGGAAATCACTTGAGATGTTAGGCTCGATTTGCTGTGTTTGTCCTATAAGCAATTCCCATCAGGTTGTTAGCAGAAGCTGTCCTTAGCCCGGGGCTATGGGGCAATGTTTTCACTAGGACAACAAGGGTATGGCTATGTTTGTTAAACCAGCTCCTAGCACGGAGTCTGAGATGTCCCAGTTCAAAAGGAAGTGAGCTGTACCAGGCTGTTCAGTACTGATAGCTGTATTACTCCAGCGTTAGTCAAAGTCCTTCTGCAGTATCCTGTCTGTGTTTTATAGAGAGCTCATTACTCACCAGGCCTTTTTTTTACATTAGGATTTCATAGCATCAAATTCAGGGACAGCACTGCTTGATTACCCAATGATTCCTATTTCTTCAGCCTGACAAAGTTGGTCATTATAAATCACATGACTCAGTTTTTGCTTCACAAAGCACTTCAGCAGATTACCAAACAAAGATATCCAGATGCTGCTGAGTAACACCCCCAAAGACTTGGATATTTTTAAAAGATATTTTTAAAGACTACTTTCCCCCTAGAGAAAAACTTTGACTAGAAATAATGTAATAAGGGAGAAATGGATCAGGAAAAAACCCAAACAACAAGCTCCATAATATTCTCTGCACCGTCTCTCTGAAAATGTTTTCATAATATGTGTGCATATAGAAGATGTAACAGAGACAAACAGCTAAATATCACCGTGCTCTGTTAAGGAAGAGGGTGTGGGAGCACACCAGCCCAGAGGGAAAAGCCTGGGAAGTCACCACACCTATCCGTAGGAGTGCAGTGCCCTCGGGTAATCACAGAGACAGCGCCCCCGGGACAGAGACACAGAGGGATGGGGCTCTTGGGTCTTCTGGTGGGAAAGGTCTCAGGAAAGCTTTTTAGAAGGGGATGGGGAGAATTTGCTCATCTAGAGAACATGATGGAATTGCTCTTCTGCTCCTAGAGTGAGAAAAGGGCTGAAATATTGAAATCAACAGGCTGTGCACTTGTCTCACATGGAATATGTGTGCTGTGTATTAAGGTTCTGTACTTCCGCTTCTCCCATCCCACTGCAATGTCTGACCTGGCACAGCAGCTGTGGAGCCCATGAGATGGAAAGCTCCAGCTCCCATGTGAGTTACTCCTGCAGTGATTGTTCCTTTACAAGCCAATTCCACCACACAGAACTGCACCTGGACCTGTGCTTCTTCCTAATCCACCCTTCTGCCTGTATCCAGCAAAGCTCATAAATACACAACAGTCACAACTAATACAGGAGTGCTAACAGTACACTTGATGGAACAAAGAATCATCCCTCCTGTCTCTTCATCACTCTCTCCTCCACTTCTTTCTTCCTTTCCTGGAAGGAAGATACATTGCTTGCTGGATGCCATGAATTTTAACTCCACCTTTTTACATTGACCCTCTAGAACATGCTGCTTTTATCCAGTTCCCTGAAGGTGAGGAAGAGATTTATTTATTCAGTCATCATCTTATTCTTAGTTACATCTTAATCTCCTTCCTAAGAACCTTTTTCTTCTTTTGCCTGCCACTGTTTTCATTCTATTTTAAGTACTGTCCTTTCTGCTGAGACCATCATCCATGGCAAGTGTGCACATAGGTTTTATTTAGAAAGTGGAAGTGCCTATGTCTGGCAGAAATTCTTGTGGAACAGTATTCTGCTGGGACAAAGAGGAACAGAGCACATCCCCACACACAGGCTCTATAGGCACAGGAGACTGGTCACTTTCTAGTTTATTTCCATTTATGGAAAATTTCCAGATGACAAGAGGCATTTCCTAGGTTTCTTACATTCTTGACTGCTTCTGGTTATACAGAAATACCAGAGACCACTGCTTCCTGTTGTATCCCTGAGATATTGTTAGCCCTGTCTTTACTGCAAATGATCTCCTGTTTAGTACAAATGACAGCTACTTACGTACAACTTTTGAGTCTCTCCCCCAAACTTCCTAGTTTTTTCTATTTTTTTCTATTAACTTCCTGTTTTTTTCTATGATGTCTTTCATCATGCATTTTCAAAGAATCTAACAAGGCTCAGACTCACAGAGCAGCTGTGTTGGCTTTTTAATTCATCATTCCAGGCACATAATACAACATCTGCCTTGAAGCATCTATCCTCTAGTGCTCCTTCCACATTCCTGCTGAAGGATTTGGAATAAAAACAAGTTTAAAACGTTCAAATTCCCTGGGAAAGGAATAATTCTTCAGGGTGCTCTGTGCTGAGTAACAAGCTTAGACTTTAAACATGTCGAAGACTTAAATAACAATATAATAACAGGATGCAGAGCAAGTAGGATTGAAAGGCAGTGGAGGAATTGAGACAAGTTCCTTTCTATCCAATGCTCTGAATAATCTTTTACTCAAATACAAAAGCACTAAAAGATGGTAATACCATGAACTGACACTGAAAGAGGTATTTCCTTCCCTGTGTCTTCCAGGAAGCATTTCAAGTGTTTGAGCCCAGGCCTTCTCCACATTGATATACCAGCTCAGCCATCAGGTCCAGCCTCTTGCCTTCAGAAGACACCATCTTACAGAATGCCCCAGAGTTCAAACTTCCTCCCTCTTCCCCAAGCAGAAATGCCCCTTTCTCCCCAGAGAGCCCTAACTCACCCTCACCTTGAAGCCACGATACTTTGATCCTCCGTGTCTAAGGAATACTGTCCTGTCCAGCATTAACACTAAACCAAAGCATGTCCTTAGCTATAAAACATTGTACTGGGGACAGAAATTTCCTCAAGGACTAAAACTAAACATAGATCAATACATAATCAGACCTTAATCCATTCTTACAGAGGGTTTGGCCAGGGGAGTGAGAGGTGTGGATGGTTGGTGTGGATATGGTTTGTTTTCAAATTTGTACTGTTTGCTTCTAAGCCAGGAGCTTGCCATTGCTGGGGGTCACTCCAACAGAGACCCAGCTGGGCACTGCTGGTGAAAGAACTATTTTTGCATCTCTCAAACAAAAGTTAATGCTGACAAGAGTTACCAGTGGTGCAAACTACAGCCACTTCCACGCCCTGAATAAAGAGCACATTTAAGCTCTTCGCTTTTTGCCCTCTTGGGGGAAGATTGCTCATTCCACTTGTCCCAGCTGCCCATACATACAAAGAATGGGCAATTATCCATGTATAGCAACTGTTGTGCAGAGCTGTAACTTGGTATTTCTGTGTGGAAGGCACTGTGTGGGAACTGCTATGTACAGAATACAGACTTCTATTGACAACAAAAGGACTGAAGAGCTCATGGTGTGGGGCTGATAGTACCAACAGAGTGCAGCTCTGACACCTCCAGGGTGCTTACTCAAGGGAAGAGTTCACAACAGTGAGATCCTTACAGTTTATAGTTCCCTCTAATTTTGACTTTAGTCTGTCAGACATTTGAAGAAATCATTTTTACTCTATTCCTTCTGACCAGCTTTCCTAATCCTCCTTGTCTCCCTGTGATCAACAAAGCCCTGAAGTGTTTGGAGGCACATTAGGGAAGCACGCTGCCGAGGATGCCGTGCCTTGCTGCAGGCCTGTGCAGGGGGCCCGCAGGGAGAAGGCAGCAGCTGCCTTCACAAGGACTGCTGGGCTAGCTGGTATGTCTGAGAGAGGTCAGTCAGAAGAGCCTCCCCTCCCCAGTGTTTATACCCAGCAGAGGGAGAAGACAACAAAAGAAAGTGATGAATAATCAAGATTAAAGTTCTCTTACCTAGAAACTTGGCTGTAGTCTGATTTTAAGGAGGCATTAAGTTGCAGCTATAGGATTTTTAAAGTGGAAGTCAATCTTTTTCTGAAGCGGTCTACTGCTCCCAAATGAAAGAACTAACCTACCTGTCACATCAGAGACCACTAAGATTGATAGAAAACTGATTGAGAGCTTGCAATGGATTTGTGCTACTGAGCAGAAACTAAGTTACCACATCCTCTTCAATCCCATCTCTGCCTGCCTTGTGTTCAGAGAACAAGAAGGGAAACCAAGGAACAAAACAGAAGTGGAGGTGGAACATGAAGAGGACAAAAATTCTCCTAGAGGAAAAATCCTGTCAAAATGCATTGTAAAGGCCTGAGAAAAATAAGTTATAACCTGATTTCCTGCAAGAGATGTGCTACACCCATATTATGTGCTGACAGACAATTTCATTCAAGCACAGGCCCAAGGATGCAGCCTCCATAGAACACATTTCCCTGATGGTACAAAGAATATTATTTTGCCTTCTACAGTAATTTGCTCACCTCTTTGCTTCAGGATTGCTTCTGCTTTTTTCTAAAGGAAAGCTGTGATGCTTTCTTTTCCGTGGTTTCTTTCTTTAATTTACAAGTATCTCTCATTTCTGAAGTCTGATTGGGTAACTCAGGGAACACCTCTAAATTTTAAGGCAGCCTTGCTCAAATTTAGGTCCAAATCTATTACAACACTACATTTTCAACCACAAATGTAAGATAAAGAGATTACCTCCAAGGTCTCTTTCCCTAAGTACAGATAAAATGCTGCTGCTGCTATTTTATGATTGAAAGAACTGATTATTTTTGGCATTCATTTCAATAATGTGCTATGAAGGAGCCTATTGTGGTCACATATTAGGGCTGTAACATCATAAATGAATAAAACATCTTGGCCTTATTGCTAACACCAGCAACAGCTGCTCTCTGTAAAAAGACAGAGCATCCATTGAGAGGAAGCAGTAAGTGTGACAGGCAAAGCCAAGGTCACTTCTAAGCCTGCAATAGCAGTGTGGGGGAAAAAGAAAAGGGTGATGTGCACATATCACAGTAAAAGCACTTAAGGTGATCACAGCTCCAAAATATACACCTGGTACCTAACCAGAAGCAAAGAGTTCATTCAGATGCTTCATTCATGAAGCATTTGCTTCACAAAAGATTTTGCTTATTGGAAGCCTATTTATAGCAAAAAATTAAGCATGTCAAGAGAAAGGTTTTAATTTTGAAAAAAACCTGTTTCTAGCACCAAAGTACATCAAGATATTGTGTTACTCACAACTGAAAGACAACAGCTTCTCTTTTTACACCTCCTTTCTCTATCTGGCATTAAGATATGACTTCCTGGAAGAACCCAAGCTAGTAGCAGTCATGTTCCAAACAAGATGCAGCAGAGGTGTGGAACTCCCGAGTTTCCAAAAGTTGGTTAGAAAGTGAAGGGATTCAAGGGAGAAAGAGGGAATGCACTCTGAAGAGAAAGGTGCCACAGGCTCCATCTAGTAAAGGGAACGTTCTAGATTAAGAATTGTTGGAAGTGCCACAACAGAAGCGCTCCTGAGCAGTGCACAGGCTTGTCCTTCTCCTACCCCTTTGCTCCTCAGGTGTCTTGTTTTGGGAGGGTCATAAACAGTCTCTTGGTCTGACACAGCACAGCTGCTGTTACAAGGGTTTTTGCAGCTCCTCTGGCCTTCCCACATCTCATTTTTCCAATTCTGTTCCCATACTTATTCATATTGTTCAGGGGATAATTTCTCCTGAGTCACTTCAGGTGAATATATACGTGGTACTTGCATATGAGAACAATCCCTTCCTCTTAGCTTAGGGCTGTAAGAATTTCACTGTGAGGAAAACAAAGACCCAACCTCTTAAGATTTTTAGTTTAGTTGCTTAAATGCTCTGCAGTTTCAGTAAGTTACTACAAAGCAGCACATGTAACAGGAATAACAAATGATGTTTATGAAACCTCCAAACCACCTTGCAAGATATATACGCTTACCAAGATTAAGCCTGCATTACTTACTATATTCAGGTAATTTTTACAAGGGGCATTAGCATTGCAAAACAATTAGAATTCAGCATTCAGAATGTCTTGAATTCAGCATTCAGAACATTGTTTTTGACAGCTGTTATTCCACATCCAACTAAGCTATGAAAGAAAACAGGAATAAAAACATACTGATTTGTATGTGTACATTCTTTCTGTAACCAACACACTAAACACACTAAACAAACCTATTATGAGGACACTGAACTGCCAAGGTAAGTACCACTGCTTGGTCCAAAGTTTTATCAATAATAAAACCTCCTCCTGGTAAAAGCAGCTGGTAAGCACTTTCCATTAAGAAATGGCAACACTTCTATTACAAACAACTCATAGATAACATAATATTTAAGGTCAGTCTTGAAAGTTAATTTAAATTATTTTCCAGGGCTTTGTGAACAGTGCTCATTACAAAACAAAGTAGGGAGCTGTGAGTAACAAAGCAGTGGCAAGTATAAAATTTAATCACACAGGCTTTAAAAAAATCCCAGAACTTCAAAGCATTTAAAGCTAGCCAGTTTCAGCAGTTCCAGCAGTTTGTGTGTGTGACTGAAATGGGATTTTAATACACAACATCTAAAACCAACCAGTACTGTACTCCCACAACAGCAAATACCAGGAAGCAAAGGCATGGGTTTACTGCAGCACCTTGAACTGGTTTTGTCCACACACATCCAGTACCAAAGGTGCTTTCAAGGCAGTACTACACGAGTGTCCTCCCTCAGGATTTGCTCAGGCCACAGCTGCATTTCTCACACAGTGCTCATTTAAGTTAGGAGGAAAACAGAGTGATACAAACACTGGCCCAGGCTGCAGGGGCTAGAAACCAAATTTATTGCAAAGATGTTTCTCACCTGGCTTATGATGATTTACAGCCTGATCTCAACACAGCCAGTGTCCTGAACTGAGCCTGCCTGCTCTTTCAACAGTGAAATAAACAGTGTTTATTTGACCCATACAGACTGGGTAGTCACTGAAACGAAGATACCATTATTTTTGGATTGAGATTATATCTCATTCTTCCAGAAGTGACTCATTGACTTTATATCAGAGTAATTTCAGGAAATGTGCATCAGTAAGAACAACTTAGTGACGTCACATCCAAGTGCACTCCCTTCCATCACACTGCTCATTTCCTGAACATTAATAATGAAAAACATTAATAATAATCTACCCCAAGCAGTGCCTTGGCATTCAACTGAACATCTATTGACTGAAACCCCATTAGCTACAAATCCAAGGTTCTTTAAATGAGAAGATGATGAACTTTCAACAGCCCATATGAAAGCAGAAGCAACATGTAGCAGCATAGGGTTCCCCAACCTCAGAAGTCTGAATGCTCCCCTGACAAAGGGCTCCTGAAGAGCAGTCACCCTGCTTTCATGGTTGCAAATCTGGGCAGAGGAAGCCCAGCCAGGAGCTCTGCCAGAGTAAGTGGAGAGGGAAAAAAAGTGAAAACCAAACAGGGACAGCCAGCTATTGTTTCCTGCCCAAATGAAGTCATCTGTCAACAGCTACTGCCTAGGAAAATCAGGTTTTCTTCAGCTAACTTACAGATGTTCAATGGATTTCAGTGCTATGCAAGGTGACTGTCCGAATGTTCAAAGGACACTTGTACAACGGAGTTGGGCATCACAACCATCCTTTTAGACCCAAAAGGGCACACAGGCACTCTCTGCCTATCCATCAGGGTTTTATCAGCTGAAATTAGTCAGTCACCCTGACATTCCTCCACTGTAAAACTCAAATAACATGAACAAAATGTTGGCAAAGATTTAACCAATCTACATCAGTGAAACAGGTAAGTAGTATCAAAATGAACATTATATACAATAAACCAACCCCTAAGACACAAAACATAGAAAGCCATTTTCATCCTTGATAACGATTAAATTACTTTTATTCCCATTTAAAATATACAACTTTGAAAAATTATGCAACATACATTCAAATGAATTGCATTCTTAAGTGTCCTGATAGCCAGGTATCCTATTGCTGGCCAGTATAATACAATAATCCATCAACTCTGTTTATTTATGGCCACAGGAGAAAAATCTGCATAAATAAATATTTTTATCTGATAGTGCAGCTTTTCCTTAAACACTTACATTTAGAAGTCAATTTCAGTAGGCCTCTTTCTCCCAAGCACTGCTTCTTGCTCCTACAGAAAAAAACGAATTCCACAAAGATCCCAAAAAAGGCCAAAAACTCTAAGTCTGCTATTTTAGAAATAGCATTCAAGACACAAGAGTCAATTCAGCAGTGCCAGAAATAACCAGTAAAGCTAATATTACCACCCAAAAGCAGTTTGGGAAAGCTCACTAACAATGCCATAACTCTTACTGGTCTGGAAGTAGGGATTTAAGAGCTTTAGAAAAATTGATAGAAAGGGTATCATTAATACAGCAGGACTGTGGCAGACCCCACGGGTAGTATGGCAAGGAGGCACAGCTACGGCCCCCTGGAAAAGCACCACTGCTGAGAAATCTTTATGGCAGACACTCATTCGATTGGAAAAGGACACACTGACTTGAATTAAGTGCAGTCTGCAGGGTACAGCACCTGAGGCAACTTACCCCTGTACAACTTGCTGTTATTTAGAGGACACCAAAGGGATGACAGGCATGTTTTGGACTGTAACATCCCTGCTCTGCAGAGCCTGAAGTCTTCGCTAATCTACAAAAGACAGTGGGGAGAGAATGAGACTGGAATAGCAGTCAGTGATGTAGAGCAGGTATTACATCAGTTAATGGGTGGGCAGGGAATAAGAACAGCAAGGGAGAAAAGCTGGCTGCTGAATTTTACACTGCATCAAGAGTAAACAAAAAAAATGTAACTGCAGGTAGCCCAAATTTAACTGAAGCCAACATCATCAATTCTGTATCAAGACTGCAGAGAAAAACACCTACCACTCTATTAGAAAATCCAGTCCTTAACAGTTTGGTATGATATCCTAACTTGGCAGAGAAAAATCAAGACAGGTATTTTAAAGTTGATAATTTTTATTTACAGATTTATTGGCAAAAGGTGGTGGGAAAGTTTAAAACATTTTAAACAGAGGGCACCATACTGGTATTGTATGAAGTATCAGTTCACAATCTTCAGTATCCAGCTGATCAAATAAAGCTAATCACCACTTAAAAAAGCATAATCTGCATCAGCTCCATTAGAGTACCCTGCCTAAAAACCACTTGAGGCAGTTTCTAAATCAACACAATCACTAATAAAGATACAGTTTTGGTGAAGAATGTATACTTGGATTTTTGTACTGTACCTGATGTCAAATTGCCCACTTGCATACTGGCAAAGCAGTTACACTTCCTACTCTCGGAAGTTTTAATCTCACTGTCTGCAAATTCAGCTGTCGGGTAATTCTGAGCTACTCTGAACGTTTTACTGTGAGCATAGTCAAGACTGGAGTAGATGAGATTGAAGGAAAACATTCCTGGTATATCACGTGCCCATCATATTCAGCTGCATAACCATAAACATCTTGTTTAAGAATTCTATTCAAAAAGGAGAAAAAATGTAGTCAGTTTTCACATAGGTTTAATTCCTCACTGGAGCTTTTTAGTTCATTCTTCTAAATCCAGAGTGTTTAGTTCTTCTTCTAGTTCATCCAAGTCCTCTCCAGTAAAGAGATTTTCATCAACTGGAACTGCATCAATTACTCCATTTTCCAATTCACCATCTCCATCATTATCTTCGTCTAAATCATTTTGCTCGCTGTTGTTTATATCACCACCAGAAGCTTCACTTAATTTATTATCTGAAAATAAACATAATTCTTGGGCATTTCAGTGTCATAAGTTCCTTAATCACCAATTGAATTCACAATCCTACTAAACATGCTTTAAAGTTTTGAAACTACGAAGAAGCTACTTTATTTGAAATTCACACAGACATATTGGCCAAATTGCATGTACCTGGTTAATATGCAAGTTTGGATAATCAACTATGAAAACAGGTTGGAAAAAAAAAGAACTTACCATCTTTTTCTACTGAAGCGTATGTGCTGAATCGCTCTGGACTAGCCACTGTAATACCAGTCTCCTCTACTGCCTTGGGGACATACAGGTTCAAATCTACATCATTTATGCACACAGGGTCTTCCATCTGGAAAACAAACCAAGATGCTTTAAATTAATTACTTTTCCATAAAAATCCTCACTTCTGCAAGATTCCTACTACATTTCTCACCTTCAACAGGAACCTTCTGATAAAATACACTCAGCGGCAGTATTAAGAACCAAGCTTATTAATTTTATTTTAAGGGCTTTCTCAAATTGATATTATTCAAACTTGAATGCAATTAAAATACTCCTTGATTTAATCCTGTTTCCTTTACCTCATCATCATCTCCTGCTCCTTGAACATAATGGGTGTCATCTGCTTCTTCATCATCTGCATCAACCAACTCTGGCCGGAACTCAAATACTTCACGTCCACTAATCTATTCACAGCAAAAGAAAGCTTCAGTTATCACTTCATGGAATTTATACTGCTCACAAAAAAACACAAACAAACAAACCACAAAAAAAAAAATTACGCACAAAAATAAGCAAAACAATTTCAGGCCAGCTACCTCTACACAAAGCTTTATTTACTTGCTCTCCTTACGTGAAGAATTGGACTGTGAAACTTACCACCAAGGCTTTGCCAGCTTTAAAATCTGCTTTCCTCCTCTCCATATCTTGCTCAGCCTTATCAATTTTTTCTTGTCTTTTTCTTCTCTTCCATGCAATAAAACACTCTAGAGTAATTTTGGTAACATTTGGTCCTAAGGCAGCACGCTGTCAAGGAAAGAGACTGATTAATGCTAGAAACTCTTTCTAAAGGCTACAACAAATTGGGTATTTAATTACTCTTCTCCAGAAACTAATTGAAAACATTTCTTTCCAAGTCCCTCTTGACTCTTACACTGTGAAACACGCATCACCTTCTTAACATTTGACTCAACATGGGATTTTCCAGTTAGTGAGATGAGTTGGCATGAAAATTAATAGGAAAAGTGGAGGAGGAAATAAAGGACAGACAAGAGCTCAGCTCTGCTCAAGTGTCACTGCCAAGCAGTCGTGACAGAAAGAAGCAGAGCAGCAACACCTTTGGAAGGCCTTGTGCTCTTGCTGTTGCTGCCTCATTAGAGAGTTAAGGTAGAACTAAGGAGACAAGTGAGCTGGGGATGAGAAAACCCCCCCAAGCAGTTGAAATGGATAAATGAGAAAGAGCAGTTAGGAAATAGAAGCCTCCTAAAAAAGGGTAAGCAACAGCTGCACTAAGCTACACAGGATAGTTAATTCTATTCACTAGGTAATAGTTTCTAAACTAAAATATCAATCAATGCTATGCATCCTTTGCCCTAGCTCATATAGCTCTGAAAACATCTAATGGTTTTTTATTGTAAACTAGCAACTTCTTTATGTGTCTCTACAGAGCAATGAAAACAACCACCACAGAAAGATACCAGTCTGACAACTTTACCTCTTTTTCTATTAGATCTTCTAATGAAATTTCATCTTGCTTTTCTTCCTTCTTTTTGTCTTTTTTTAATACAAAGCCTGGAGGGAGGGCATGGCGATACATGCAGTTGTCTCCGCCACCCGGACAGACCCAAAACCATCCATATTTGTTGTTCTCAATAGCATCAAGGAAGTATTTGCAGACCTGCATAAAAAAGTGTTTGTTAGCACCGTGTCCTCTTTCATCCCCAGCATTTTGCACTCCATGTCAGAAGTTGACTAAGTCCAAGTCAGCTGTGCTCAGAACAGGAGGAACATGTGAACTGCATTGCTACTAAAAACAGTAGACAAACTAGTGCAACTGAGTATCTGAAACTCATGTAGTCAACAGCTTTTTCTCCCTCAATATGATCCCAATTAAAAAAGACAAGATGAGAGAAGACTGGCAACTCTGCACTCCTGTAAAATCAGCAGCACGTCTCCTTCTGCTCACAAACATCGGTGCAGTTTTGAGCAACACAAATTGCATCTGCCTCACATGTTGTTAAACCTTCCAGCTCTGGATCCTCAAGGAAAGATGCCATTCTAGGACCTCTAACAAGCAATTCATAGTTTGTATTTAGCTGCAGCAAAGTTTAACTTTTGCAAATTTAGGCAGTACTAACAGACTACTTAATTACTTGCTATTGAAAATGAGGTAAAATAGTCCCAAAGAATGAAAAAGGGATTAACCCATTATGCCATTTAGTGCAGAACTAAAAAGGATTGTTGAACTTAGAGCCCAGGAATTATAAATGACTCTCAATTCATAAATCAGGAGAAAGTTTAAAAGCTTATAATGCTTTTATGTCACCCAGTACATAGATAAGTAAATAAACATCAGTCACTGCAAAAACAGATGTCACTAATCACAATACTTGCATTTTCTAAGCAATTAGGATGTATTAGATATACTGATGAAACCTTGAGCATTTCTATACAACACTTCATCCATTTGTAATGTACATGAGAAAACTTTTTATGGACTGAAAAGAGCTGCTGGGTTGTGGTTTTCTTTGTGGTTTTGGTTTCCTAATTTTTAAATATATTACTAGAAACACTATCAGTCCAGCCGTCTACTCAGAATATTACTATTACAATATTCCATTCCAAATTTTAACGTAATGATAAACACATCTAATGCCAGACTGCACTGCAATTAATTCCTTCTAGTACAGCTCAATTTTAAAAAAAAAAGAAGACATACTATTTGTGTTTTGGGTTTTTTCTTTTCCGCCTCACCATGCTTCTTGTTCACCACTTCTTCCAGCTTCTTCTCATCCCAGTTGTCCATTGTATCTAGAAAAGACAACAGATGGTTTCACAAAAAATTCCCAATACTGAACATTGCCAGCAAGCTGCTTTTCTACCCAGAAACAGTTTTAATGTGCAATTCTTACATTTTAAGTAGCTTACACAAGGGAAAATAAATTTAGGTTCTTAAAAGACTGTTTTCAAACTCTCCTACGCCACTCCAAAGACAGTTACCCCAAAAGCCCTAGAAATGTTAATTCTGAAATGCATCAAGTGCGTTTCAGTTAAACACTCAATGTGTCATTCCATCTGCACAGTACTGAGTGTGGACAAGGGAAAAGAAGAAAAACAAGACAATTGAACAAAAGAGAAGGTTGGAGGGTAACATGCAGAAATACAGCTAATTTAACTTCAGGCTTTATAGAGATAATACCAAATTATCTGTGTTGAAGTTAAATTAAGGTTCCATCAAAAGAAGCAAATCACCAATGACAACATTAGCAGTGAATCTGTGGGATCCCATCAGATACATTTAGGATGACAGAGGCTAAAATTCAAATAAAGACTGAGACATGAGGAAATGTGAAAAAAACAAGTTCTGTAATATCTCTAATCCCTGCTAAATAAAAGTAAAACCCAGAGTACTTAGCTAACAAGTCATTTGGGGAGAGAAAGGCACAGAAAAAATTCCCAAGTATCCCTAAATGTAGAACTGTGCACGTTTGGCCTAACACTAGTGGCAGTTCTGGAAGGCAACTCTGGTTGCTCATTGCACTTCCTCCTTTTGCACTTCCCTTCTACAGGACTTAAGAGGGAAACAGCGACTGCGAGACAGGTCAAACACTTCAACCTGTGACTCGTGTGACAGAATACATGACACTGCACAACTGAAAAACCACCATTATCAGTAGGTCATACTTCTTCTAGGTGAAGTCTAAAGAACATTTGAGAGCACACCTGGAGAAAGTTTGTGTTGTTCAGAACTTTGAACATAGTGGGATGGGCTGCCATAGTCACTGTTCTTCAGGATCATAACGACAATACAGAAGACACTTAACCTTAAAAGTCCAGTTTCAGCCTCAGAATAGCTTAGCAGTCACTTTCTACAACTATTATACCTTTCTCAAGGTCTTCATCTCTTGCATCGATGTAGACACTTCGTTTTTCACACTTCCTTTCCAATGACAAATCATGAGAAAACTTGCACTTGTCTCCTTTAGTGCACTGTCCTTGCTTGAAGAAAGCACAAACTACAGATTTTGGGTCAGCACCTGAGTAAAGAAAGTTTTTGTATTTTAATACTGTTTTTAAGCAAAAATTATATATTAGAAGTTTTGAGAGTATCGAGGATATGTAGAGAAGGAAAAAATGTTTTAAAACTACAAGTTATTTGAAGTGTTCATGGTAAATACATAATTCATGTCCTGAACATATCACACTTACTTTTATCGCATGGTATTTACATTAAGTATCAGAGCTGCCACTAAACTATTTAAAGAAATATGGTGTGCCTGAGCAAATGATTCATTTGTGCATTACAATACATCAGAGAAATTCTCCTGTGCAACTTCTTCCCTACACATGAAGCTATTCTTGCCTCTAGTACACAATGAAGCATCTTCTGGATATCAGCCTTTTCCCAACAGATCAACAAAACACTACAACAAATTAGAATAATTGAACCCACACTCACTCAAACCACTTTCCTTCTTCAATAATAGAAAGAAAATGGCTGATCAGAGACCCCAAAATAAGTAACTGTTGTTCCAGTACAAACTCCCCATTCACCCTAACTACAGTTTAAGTAAAAATCATCCCACCGAAGAAGCATTTGACCATTAGGAGGTCTTTAGAAAAAGCAATGAAAGAAGCAGGTCTAACTGTATTTATGAGACATGACTAAATCAGAAATACTTTACTTTTAGTACTAATTAAGTTATCAAGGAAGATTTTAGGCTTGAGTTTTTCACATGATGCTTCACTTTTGGTTTGACTGAAAGTGATTTCAATACATACAGCAACACCTGTTTAAAAAGTAAACTAAAAATCTGGGTAATATTAGTTTTGTGAAATAACTCAAAGCCAAAAACTGCTTGGTTTAGAGAAAACCAATAGAGAAAGCTGCAGGTCACTAACAGAAAAGTGTCCTTTGTTGCTGATCAGTGCCACAATGAGTAAATATTAGGTTTGCTTTAAATAGATTAAAATCACACATCTTTTGTCAAGAAGTATTGCACATAAGCTCCAGAAGATTGGCAAGTAAAAACCTGGTAACACCACCAAATTTGTTTGTTCAATAACCAACCTCAAGAGAGACCCAAACCAAACGTTACTGTTAATTATGAGGCCAGATACAAGGAACTGGAAAGTATTTACTGTTCTGATTTGAGTACAAGTCTTCTGTCAAGATAAAAGTTATGATCTTATATTCTTTCTTTGGATGTTCACACTTCCCTGGGGAGACAGGCTGTTTTAAACAAATACCATCACACACACAAAAATCATGCCACACATCCAGAAGCATCTAATTGATGAATCAGAACACAGCCAAGTATCTTCAGCTGTGCTGACAAGATGAATATAGCTTTTGATATTCTAATGATCTAGTGACCCCAGAGGGCTTCCCGAAACAAGGTCAAATCATGACTGACAAAATACGTGGCACACTAGATGAAGGAGGAAATAGTCACATCTACTTCATTAAAATAACAAGTGGTGTTTTTGAAGGTTTATTATACCTTAAGTAGTTATATGAATAAGAAAATATAAACAAAGAGAAATCAGTTAGTCATACCTTTGCTAATTTTCTGTGCAGCAACCACAGGCTTGAAGAGCTCATTTAATTCTTGTAATTCCTTTTTCTTATCTTCTTTCTTCAATTTCTTTTCACTTTCTGATTGAGCAACCTATAAATATAAAACCAGGATGCCAGGACTCACTTCACACAAACTGCACATTAAAATAGCCAATCATTCAAAATCAGTTTACAAGGGTAGGAATGAAACAACCTGGGATGCCTGGAAGGCTCAGAATTGCTGCTCTTGTGTGTGCAGCTGGTGCCCTTTACTGGCACTGACCTGTCCCACAGGAGGGACAGCAAATCTGCCAGAGAGGAGAGGTGCTGGCAGGTACCTTTAGTGTCACAGTGACCCCTACTGCACCTTTACAGGAAGGAAAACCAATGAGAGCCATTGAAACTTCTTTTGCAGAGCAACTACTTCCAGATCTGCACCAAAAAAGCCTCTCTTGAGTCCCCTACGTGCTGCTTTGCACTGTCTTCTGATCTATACAACATGTAGAAGTTTCAGGAAATCTGTCCATAGAAGTTGGAAGTGCTTTTAGAACATTATTTCAACTTGGATCAACTCAACATATGAATGTTTCACTACTTAACTGAGGACCAAAGACAGAAAACAAGCTCATCCAGGGAAGGAAAATGCATGTATAAGAAAAAAAAAATACCTGACTCTGCCTCACCCTTTTTTGGATAAGCCAGAGTGGGTGTGCGTCTATACCAAAGTGGGATGAAAACACATAAAAGAGAACATGGGAGAAACATTCTTAGATCAAATATGAAAGGAGGTTTTAGCAAGGTGGGGGGCCATCTCTTTTTCAAGGTAACAAGTGACAGGTAAGAAGCAATGGTCCCAAGTTACCCCAGACAGTGTTTAGATGAGATTTTAGGAAACATTCCAGCACTGAAAGGGTAGGTCAAGCACTGGTGGACTCACCATCCCTAGAAGTGTTCAAAATGTGTAGATCTGGCACTTGGGAACATGGTTTAGTGGTGAACAGGCAGTGCTGGGTTAATGGCTGGACTCAATGTTCTTAGAGGTCTTCTCTACCCTTAAAGATTCTGTGTTTATTTGACTCTTGTCCTTATGGGAAGCCAGTGAGACTAACACCACAAACAAGTATGTGGGTACTATTTTCTAAAATACGGTGTAACATTAAAGAAGCTTTGTTCTTATGGTGAATTTGGTGAAAAAATACAAATTGTTTTAGAAAGGAATTTGCAGCTTGGCTAGTTTTCCTACTAAAAGTTCACAAATGCTATTTTAAATAACATGCAGACCCACATATATCAACTACAGAAAGCTGTACTTGAAGAATGCTTTTGTTTCTCTTCAGAGCTCTAAAAGCTTGAAGATGAAACTTACCTTAAAAAAAACAACAAAAAAACAAACAAAACACCCCAAAATCAAAGAAAAAAAACAAAAACAACAACAAACCAAAGAAGAAAAAAAAAACCAGACACCCACCATGAAAGCTAAAACACTGACAGCACTTCCATTTTAGTCTCATGACATGAGGAAAATTGCTTTAAAAAGCTCTTTCTCAGGGACAATCCTAACTGAAAGCTATTCTATAAGGTAAGAGGTATAACCACGTTTAAAAAATTGGTCCTGACATTCAACAGTCAGTAGCTACCAGCATATGAGAAATAACATTTTAGGCTGGCTATTTTAGATATTGGTATTTGTATACAAGCCACAGATCCAAGGATTTCATACACAAGTCTCAGAATGGTCTGAATAACATCAATGTTTTTGAAATGACATCAAGGAATCTTTCCCACAACAAAAAAAATTACTAGATTTAATGACCCAAATACCAACTTTCCTTTTCATGTTGCTTTCCATGCTAGTTCATCCTTATTATGCAGGGAATGTAGCATGACATCATGAACTGAGCTAATGCAAATGTAATTATTTTACAGGCTTATTCATAGAACAGAAAGCTGTATAAGTATGTAACAGCCAGCTTTCCTAGCACTGTAGGAATAAGAGACCTGGATCATTTCCATTACATTTCTAATTGAGTATAATGTAAACATAGTATCTCATTTCATTTCATCATACAGAAGAGCCAAGTTGCAGACAGCTGCTCAAAATTTCAGGTTTTTTGACCAGAGAGTTCACCAAATAGATGGAGACTTGACAGACTTGTGTCCTCTTAAAACTGTAGTGAATACTTCTGTAAGTAAAAGAATGAGAACATATAGGTTTGTACTTCTACCTTCTTCCAATTCCAGATTTAGTAACAGCTATCATGATTTTTAACTGCTTACTATTTCTCAAATAAGGAGGAAAATAAAGAGAAAAAAGAGAAAGAAGGTGCAACTGTACTTGGCTGATAGCCAATATCTACAATTCAATTTCAGGTATACTTTAAACTGAATTAATCTACTAGCAGAATACTGTGGAGACAAATGCTCACCCTGCTAGTTGAGTTTGGATGGGATGCAGTTCTTTTTTCACAAAAGCCAGCCAAACAACAAACTAAAACCCCCAACAAACCCCCATAGTCTGTATCACCATTACACAGGTACATAATTTACAGCTAGACAAGCTTTGCACAGCAACTGTTAACTACCTCTGTGCCAGTCACATGAGGCAAGGAACAGCTCAGCTGTCTTCTCCTTCAGTACCTGACCATCTGCACACAGAGTGAAAGATGATTTGACTACACAGTGGGAAAACATCCCACAATAAATGCTCACCTGACGTGGATTCTGCTGACCAAACTTCACCTGGTGAGTCACAGCCTTGATAAACTTCTGCTGCTTTGCACCTTTTTTATTCTTTAGGCCAAAAGTTTTGTCCTAAATCAAGAGATAAACACAGCCACGTTAATTGAAAAAAACCAATAAAACAAACCACCAAAACAACAGAAACCCCTTGGATCCTTGCCACTCCTCTCAGGCTTTCAGTAAAACACAGATTACCTCCTCAAGCAACACAAGCAATGTAAGAAACAGCATGGACAAAATTTAGACTCCTCGTATCATCTTCAGAAGTGGCTTTTCACCAGAACCTCCTGAACGTGGCCCTTGTGTGAGCTCTTGTTTTTATCAGCAGACCTCGTCATGCCCCAGCAGTATCAGTGTGAGCATGGACACACAGCGTTCCCAGGCCTCTCAAGGCAACTGCACAAGATGTTTTTGGAGACTACCCAAGGAACATCTGAGGAAAGTAGGACAACTGATTAGCTAAAACTACTGCTGGTTTCTCTTCCATCTACCTGAAATCACTCATAACTCATAATCTTCAACTATTCAGACAGAAAAGTGATGTACATTAGATGACTATTACCACATGTGACATATTACTTTTTATTTTCAAGTACTGGAAGCTTCTTCTTTTCTAACTGTACTAATTTGACATTAAGTCTTTATCCTCCATCAGGTCTGAAGAGGTGTCTCTACTTCCTAAAATCCACTGCTTGAAGTTTCTGTTTAACTGCCTAAACCAATTCTTCCTCTGTATCTTCAGCTTTATTGTTAAAGAGAAGTTTCTAAACCAAAACCATGAAAAAAATTTCACCAAAAACCCCCCCAAAAAATCAGCTTACTTCCACATGAGTAGCTGAGGCAGATTTTCTTGTAACTGAAAAACCCGCCTTCAAAATTTTGCCTTTGATTTGATACCAGCATTTTCCTCCTTGAAGGAAAAAGTAACAGATGTTCATCCAGTGAAAACAGCTCAGTTCACATATGGTTTTGGAAGCCCTAACAATCCAGAAATGTATTATAAAATAATTACAAAATAAATAGCTCCGAGTATCCAGACTCATGCTGTTTTCACTTACAACATGTTCCCTATGAATAGAGGCTTCTCTGTTACTTGGTGCTAACTGGAGACATCAAAACAATTAGCTGGGAAAGAGAATTTATTACACACTTGATTTCCACTGTATATACAGCATGGAAAAAAAATTTCTGAGTATTTGATTTATATAAAAATCTATTGCTAACACTCAATGCCAGCTTTTCCCCTTTCAGCTACATTTCTTTGGAATAAAAAGCAGAATTTTTCCAGGGCAGCTGCATTCACCAAGAACCTCAGGAACTCCAATGCCAGGAGAACACAAGACCAACTGTTCTGACCCGACCTTTCCAAAAACCACAAACAACAATCCACAACCGCAGACTTAAAGGAACACGCTCATTACACCGGTATTTCACCTGAGCAGCATCTATCATGCCAATAATTCAGGCAAATAGTTAAATTTCTGTAACTACTCTGCTTGTACTCTCAGCATAAATGCACACATACAGCATAGACAAACACACACATACCCCTCTAACAGGTTTTCTTTTTCAATCTGGTCACACGGGTCAAATTGTAACAGACCCCACCGCAAATCTGAGTAAGGAACCAACGAATCATTAAGGGGTGAAGGGATCTCTGGAGATCATCTGGTCCTACCCCCAAAAGCACAAACCTACACCCCAGCGAGCCGGGCTGGGCATACACGGACACACAGGACACGAGGATGAATACGAGAAAGGGCGAGGAAAAAAGACAGCACAGCAGTGTTGTCAGATCACGCTCAGGCCCAACACTGCTCGGGCCTGACAAAGTCCTGCCTAAAGCTAGGTCCAAGCAGCGGGGAAAAGCCTGAACTTCCCCAGGAACAGTGAGGTTTCGGCTCTGTGATGCTCCCGTGGGCCGCTCCAGCCGGGAAGCCGCAGGGAGCGGCAGGGCCCAGCGAGAGGCCGCGGCGGGAGAGCGGCGGCCTGGGCCTCCTCACCTCGATGATCTTCTCCTTCTTCTTCTGGTCCGCCTTCTTGCTGCCCCCCGCCGGCTGCTGCTGCTTCTTGGGGGGCATGGCGGGGCGGGGCGGTGCCGCGGGGGCTCGGGCCGGGNACGGGTCCCGCGCGGCACGATGGGAACGCGCCGGGGCCGGCCAATCGCCTCCCGGCAGGCAGCGCGCGCCTCGTGACGACCGAAAGGGGGCGGTGCGATGAACGTCATGGGCGGGGAGTGGGCCGAGCCGCGTGACGTCACGGGAGGGTCCGGGGTTTTTCAGTGGCGGGAAACGCGTGAGGGGACCGCGCGCTGCTCTGCGCGGTGAGGGCGGGGGTGTCCTTGTGAGGGAGAACGCGCTGCGAGTGCCTCACCAGCGACCCGGGCTGCACGGACCCGGCGGGTTCTGGAAGGATGGGCGTGCGGGTCACGGTTGTTGCAGAAGCCAGCACAGTCTGAGCTTTTGAAGCTCAGGAAAAATGTTCGGGCTTAGTAGACTTACGAGTATTATCTTCTTCGTTCTCGGCAGGCTTAAAGGTAATTTTAATGGTCATGCGATGCACGATGCGGGGAGGATACCTGTTCAGGTAGGAATATGCAGAAGGCTTTACCTTCCTAGTGCCTTGGCCATTGGGAAAAGGACAGAAGGAAACATGCGGCCGGAAGTTCAGGTTTAAAGGAATATGCGTGCTCCAGAAACTCGGGAGAGACACCAGAGGAGCATGGCCCAATGGGCTCTCTCCTTTTATTCCAATAAAATTGATTGTTGCAGGGCTCCACTGTCTCCTTCATGGACGCTGGCTTTTTCCAGCGTGGTTTTCTGCACACTTGGGATCTGTTGCATCCTAAGGGACACACAGAACAGGCAATTAAAAGTCAGGAAGAAAAACATTACATCCCAGGCTCCATCAACTTTCAAGTGATAAATAAATCCCAGCTCATCTGCTGACGTGGTCATCTCTCCCCAGGGAACACCTCACAGCCCCAAGCCTGGCAGAGTTCAAGGTGTCCTGCACCAGGTTGAGAGTTGGGACATGATAAACCATATTTATGCCATAAAGTAAAACACCAAAAGTTTTACCTCAACAAGAGGAAGAGCTTCTTTACATTGAGGGTGGCAGAGCACTGGAACAGCTGCCCAGGGAGGGCATGGAGTCAGCCTCTCTGGACACATTGCAAACCCACCTGGATGTGTTCCCATGTCACCTGCTCCAGGTGACCCTGTCTTGGCAGGGGTGTTGGACTGGGTGATCTCCTGAGGTCCCTACCAGCCCCAACAGTTCCGTGATTCTATCATCCTTGTAGGTCCCTTCCAACTCAGAAGGTTCTGGGGTTCACAGGACTAAGTAGCCATACCAGCCATTTGGCACACATCACTGCTTGTACACCCAAAAAGGATGGAATGCTTTGGTTCTTCAGTTTGGATTCTACACAGTCTGCATAACACTGGAAAACAATTTCAGATTTTGTTTTCAGGCTCAGAGTCACAAAAAAAGCACGAGACAATGGAAGGTCTAGGAGGTGACCTCATTAACAGGTGTACTTGTTTACATTGGGTCAGATTTGTAATAACTAATGATTTCTTGATCCATCAGTAAAGACACAGTAGCACAGTGGTGGGAGCCTGACACAGAAGGAATTTAGTCTCAAAATGAACTGATTTTGTTTGAGCTATTGGGACAGCAATTACTGCCTTATGTCAGTCATGTTCCTGCTAACGTCACTGTGATTCCACCAAAAGATGAACCAGGCCATAATGTTTTCTTCTCCTGTGAAATTTATTTCATTTGTGGCATAATGCACTGTATCTTCCAAAATAAAGGAAAGATTATTCCCGTGTTGCCTCCTTTCATTGTGATCTGAAAAAAAAAAAGAACATGAAAATTACCATAAAAACAACACATAATTAAAGGCTTAATCCATCTAAGCCTGAAGGACAGCATTTCACTTCTAGTTCCTAGAAATTTGTGTAACATGGTTCTAATTTGCATCCAGCATTAGATTTAGAACTAGCTAAGGCTAGAATTATGAGCTAACACAAGTCAGTACTGTCAACAATATTTCATTTAAAAAAATACTAAGTAACCACAGAAATATCAGGCTTAATATAACTCAAGCTTCTTGGCTTTTTTCCACCTTCTTTTCTATACCTCAAAAATTAAGATCATTACTCTAGTTCTTACAAACATGGATTGCTTTATGAGTAATCAAATCAACAACAAGTGGGTAGTCCAAGAACTCACTGAGCTTTACTAACACTGTTTCACTATGGTGTGCATACATCTTGCACAATTAAAATAAGGCCAGTTAAATACACTTTCCTGTTCTTCCCCCCCAAACAAAAACCAAGCCACGCATTTCCGCCAAATGAGAAAGTCAAGCATGAACCTACAAAAACACAACCAAAAAACTGCTGCTTGCATCCAAATGGGAACCAACAGCAGTCTCCAGATCCTTCTTTCTCTGTCACAAACTAGCTGTAGAGTTGCAGCTCCTACTCACCAGCATATTTCTCTTACATTTGAATGATACAGGCAAGAACACTCATTTAATCTTTTTCTCCCCAGCTATATGTTTTCACATCTGTGATGAAACAACACTTTCAGGCTTTAAATCTTGGACACAGGTTCTTGAAATTAGCAATATCTAGCCTGAGAAAGAAAGAAACAAAAAAAAGGCTTAGGGAACCATATCACTTCCTACAACTACATCAAAAGAAATCACAGTTAGCAGGAGGGGCTCATCTCTTCTTCCTCCTCCAAAAAAAGCAGTAGAACAAGAGAAGGCAGACACAAAACACACCAAATAAATTTTAGATTCAATATTAGAATTTCCCCACTGGGACAGGATACCTAAAAGAGTCACCATCCCTGGAAAAATATGAAAACCGTGTAGATACAGCATTTCAGGATATAATTTAATGATACACTAAAAAACATTAAGAGTCTTTTCTGATACAAATGATTCCATAAAACTAAATAACACTTTAAATTTCGTAGAAAAAGCCTAACAAAGATATTAAATCACTTCTCTTCTCGAAAGAATATCTCTTATTTAGCCTTAAAAAGAAAATTACCTGTTCAATGCATTACACTTCTCCTCAAGCAGTCCCCGTCTCCAGTGGAGGGTTTTATAGGAGAAAACCTGGCTTAATTGGTGAAGTCAGCTGGAGACATTCTGGCTAATGGTGAGAGCCACCTGAAGAGCATTATGGATAAGCCCATATCCGGAGGGTCAGGCAGGGTATTTATAGTGGTCTTGGGGGCCTGGTAGAGGTTTTAAATCCCTGCTGGAACTGTTGCAGAAAGTGAGTGTTGTTGTGGTATGTTGCATGTCAATTTCTGTATAATTTTTGTGGTGTTGTTGTTTATAGGCAAGATCTCCTGAGGAGAGGCTGGGCTGGATTTATTTGAGTCCATCATGGTGAGTCCAGGAGGCACTAACACATTTTTATTGCTGTGGGAGTGCTCTGGTGCTGTCCCTGGCTCTCCTAGGGGTGTTGGGGTCATAGTTTGTTGCTCTGGTAACTGTGGCTTACTGGACGTGTTTGGGGTGATGGCTTTGTTAAGGCACTCTGCAGAGCATCTTCAAGGTGGAGGGAGGCCTGAGGAGGCTCTGGAGACCTAAACTGCTTTTGGTGCAACTGCCTGTCCTGAGGAGCTTTGCCTGCAAACAGGGCTGTGGTGGTGGGTGAGTTATTCATACCCTGACCAAACCAGAACTTAAAACCTATAACTTTGTCTTTTTTTCCCCCCCATTTATCCTTAAAATCTTCAAAGTCATTATAGGAACAACCATAAGGTGTCACAATTGTCCCATGTTCCAAGTACCTGTCCCAGAAAACAGGGTAATTTGTGCACTCAAACTTTGCTGTCCTTTACAGAGTGATCTCAAGAGTTCCCAAGTTATAAGTCAAGGTGCTGAAAAAATGAATGGTTGCCCTGTACGTGTATATCAACTTTAAAATTAATTTGAGCTTTCCAAAAGGTCTTTCCAAATCCAGAACAAGGGACAAAAAAGAAAGTGGAGGGCTTCTGGCTCTATAAATGAGGTAGAGTGTAACAAAGTAAGTTCAAAAATTGCAGGTTTTGGGAAGAGGTTTAATGAGGAAGAGCCTATAGGATGTAGACCTGTACTTTACTTGCCAATGAGTTTTTTTCAAGTGTCATATTCTTACAACAGCGTTTACTTGTATTTGAGACAGGACTGGTGCCCATAACAGGCTGTGGAGGTGGGGTGTATCCAGAGAAAATAGCATGGTTTTCCCTGGATTTGCACAAGGGTAGCACCAATTTCCTTCTGGGAGTTGTCCATATGGTAGCCTGGGTTTTCTCAGCAATGCTGTAGTGTGTGGTGCTGCTTTTAAAGGGTTTGTGTACTGGGCATTTTGTACCTCTGCCCAAACAAGGATGTGGTGTTCTAATGTTCTCTCTATGTGTTAAACTGGATTTGGGTTTTTGGGCCTTGTGCTGTGTCTACAGAAGAGTTATAAAGAGTTATAATCTCTCTATGGAATTGAATATTACTAATTCAAAAGCGTATTTGCAATTAAAATTCCCTAAACACAAAAGAATAAATAAGGAGGTATTTTGAATAAGCATTTATGTTATTAATTAGTCTTATAATTATTTATAGGCAAGTTGTTTGGGTTCAAGTTAGGAATAATTGGTATCTGAAATAGATGTTATCTACCTAGATGTGAAGATGATAATTTTAGCTGTAAGTTAAGAAAAAAAGAACTCATCTGAAAAACATAAATTAAAAAAGGTCAGATTCTTATACATGGAAGGGGTGCTAGACCTCAGGATTATTCCAACAATGGAGCAGACTCATTGAAGAAAATGAGCAGTGTCTCCAGTTACACAGCATGGACATCCATGGACAATGAGTGCTTTGCAGTCCTTTCAGCATTGCGTAGAGTTGGAATGAATCTCAAGGGCTTGTAGCTGATTTAAGAAAGTAAAGAGTACCTTTTACTTTGATGTACTTTTAAATCCTGTCTAGTAGTGTGGGTGTCTGGTTGGTTTAAACAGAAGATGAGAGGTCTGGCATGGAAGTGGCATTTTTTTGTTTTTCTGTGGAGCTTGATCTGGGCAACTGTCTAGTGTATTTTAAACCTGATACTTGTGTATTAGGTCTATGTTTATATACTTATTCTAAACCAGATGGGGAAAGAAATTGTGAAAAATTCCCTTTCTTTAGTGTATTTATACATCTCTTTCTTAATGCAAACAAAAGTTTTTCTTATCTATTTAAACACTGGAATAGGCCATCAGGCTCTCACTTAAAATACATTTTATTTTTGGAGCATTCTGAGCTCATTTGTGAGTATAAATTAGGATAACCAGTAACCACCACTCCAAGTAAGCTGCAATATGCCTCTTCTATTGACATAGAACATGAATTTTTGAGCAGTTAGCTTCTTAAATGACTTCTTTCTTCTCACTATTGGAATGATAAAACAAGTAGATGTAATACTGGTTTGTTAATCTTAATTGGGTTGTTGTGAAGCGCAGTGGGCAGGTCAGTGTTGATAGCAAATTTATTCAATTGGAGATAACATTTTACAGTATTGTAAGATTGAGGTGACAATAATCGTGAGTTCTTCTATGGAAATTAGCTATGCAAATGCTCCTAATGAATGAGGCCCTGTCCCCTTTTCTCTTACTACTGAAGAAGAAAACAGAGTTGGTAGAGGAGTGTCCACAGAGTAATGAAGAGATTGAGAGCAAGTTGGCAGCAGGGTGAAATCCATGG
>VZSE01012176.1:0-13876 GCA_013398275.1 Promerops cafer
AGTATAGTATTATTAGTATTATTCATATTATTTGTATTATTGGTATAGTATTATTAGTATTATTAGTATTTTTAATATTATTAGTATTATTAGTCTAGTATTATTAGTATTATTAGTGCTATCATCCTCCTCCTCCTCCTCTTGCCCCTCACCCAAGGCAGAGCTGGATTCCAACCCTTTCAGCCCCACAGGAGGAAGAAGGTACCTGCGAAAGGATTGCCACTCACCCTGCCGAGCCACCACAACAACCTCCCTTTGAGCAGAAAAATATACAAATAAACGTCTGCCACGCCCACATAACCTTTTGGGCTCTCAGCTGAAACCCTGCTGCTGTCCCTGGACGTTTGATTCCCAGCCCAGCCCCGTCCCTGCTGTTCCAGCTCTCAGGGCTGTCGCTCAGCTGCAGCTTCCCCCTCTGGGAGCTGCGAATCCTCTGCCTCTGTCAGGATATCATTAACCTTTGCTTCGGATTTAAATGGTCTCTTCCTGTCAGTGCAGAGCTGTGCAGTCATTTCCCCCCAGCCTCCTTCCATCCTGCAGCTTTGGGGCAGCTCCTGCTGGTCTCAGCTCGATGTGGAGCTCGCCCATGGCCGCACCTGTGCTCTCCTGTTCCAGCCCTTGGAACACCCCATGGTCCCCCTGGGCTCTCTCCAGCAGCTCCAGCTCCTTCCTCTGTTGGGAATCCATTGACTGGGACTGACCCTGGAGCGCCAGGACACAGGGAGTGGCTCCCCACTGGGATGGATGGGGTGTTGGGAAGGAATTTCTCCCTGGCACAGGGTGTGCAGAGCAGCTGTGGCTGCCCCTGGATCCCTGGCAGTGCCCAAGGCCAGGCTGGATGGGGCTTGGAGCAGCCTGGGACAGTGGAAGATGAGGGGTTGGAACTGGATGGGCTTTAATGTCTCTTCCAACTCAGCCCATTCTGGGGTTCTGTGGTAGTCGTGGATAAATTGCAGCCTGGGAGTTGCTCTGTCAGGCTGCTGGACAGGTTTAACCCTCCTATTTAAAAAAAAAAAAAAAAAAAGAAAGAAAAAAAAAAGAAAATAATCAATTTATTGTGTAACTTCCACCGTGTTACTTGAGCCAAAATTGTCGCTCATGGATATTTAAAGTTAGGGGTCTAGAAATCCACCTGAAAGAAAANAATAAATAAAACCTAGAAAAGCAGAACGCAGCTGAGATCAGGTTGTGGGGAAGCAGCTGGGATCAAATCTCACTCTGGAGGGCTGGGAGCACTGAGATCTTCACAGATTACTGAAGGGACACGGCTGGGCTGGCCCAAAGCACTTTGCCATGGTCAGGAGAGGCCAAACACATTTTGGGGCAGAACCTGGCGCTTTGGTGATGGAGTTACAGATCTCTGCCCCTGCCCACCCACGTGTGCAGGACTGTCTCCCCACGGTGCCATCCTCCCAGATCGTTAGAAGAAAACAATTACTATGCAAATCTTAATGAATCAAGGCCACAACCCGCAACTGGGAACATAAATATCAAAGCGCAGCCTTCGATTGAAGGCAGAGGGAGAACTGTAATTAATTCCATCATGAAGCAAGAGCCAGGCTGAGACTCACTGTGGGCAGGCCAGGTAGGGATGCCCAGTCCCAAACTGGGGTGCCAGACCCCATCCTGTCCAGTCAGTGCCCCTCCAGAGGACACAGCTCCACCAATCTGGATCTTGGCTCCCAGCTCAGAATTAAAAGGTTATTTGAGACTTTGCCAATTGCTTTTAATCTGGTGATGAAAGATGATGATAAATCTTAAGAGACCCAAATTAATAGAGAGGAAATTGATTTTGTAACGTGTGGACTTGTTTTATTAGACTCCTGCAGGCTGGATGAGATTGGGAAGGCAGAGCTGTGGGGCTGGGTGACAGCTCTGGCAGGGCTTTGCCACCCCCGTGCGAGCAGGCAGCACCACACCCCACACAGGCACCACCTCCAACCCATCCTCCCGTGGATCCAGGCAAACTAAACTCATCTCCTGCTCCTGCCCCCACAGCGACCCCCCGGCCCTGCCACGGTGGGGTGGTGGTGACCGTGCCGGTGCCCAGATCCTTCCCCACCCCTGCCTCGTGCCATCTTCTCATTTAAAGGCTGTAGCTCCTGGTTCTCCTCGCCCCTCCCCAGATTACCCCCAAACCTGGAGCGTGACCTTCGAGCTGTGAAGATCTCAGCTGCTGCAGTGATAGCCTTGCAATTAAGGGAGTTGGCAGCCGGCGGGCCGGGCGCGTCTGCTTATTAATTATAACGGCGCGCTGTGGTGCATTGAAAGCTGGAATGCATTTCTCGGGCCAGAGGTGGAGTGCCACGCAGCATTAGGGCTGGGTTTTGTTTTGGGAGATGGCAGAGGAGCCCAGGGATTAGGGATGACTGTGTGCATTGGGCAGGAAGGAGATGAAGGGCTGGAGCTCGGGGCGTGACAGGGAGCAGGACTGCGATCCACGGCGCACGCTCCCGGGGGGCAAGCGGACGTGCACGTCATTATTGCAATATCATTTCAGCCAAGTATTTTCCTAGGATCTGGAGCATTTGCTGCAGTTAATTGAGATCCCCAAGTTCAGCGCCTTTCATTATTGCGGGGCTCTGGAGCGGAATGCTCTCGGCTAATGATCAGAGCAAGATGGAAAGGGCATTTACCGGGGCTGCATAGTGCACCTGGGAGGGGGGAGTGTCAACAAACACGCTCTGACTGCTCTGCCTGGTGGGGGAAAGCTGCAGGAAGCTGGGAAAGCCTTCCTGGGGCGCAGCTTGGCTTGCTGGGGTCCAGGGCTTGCGTGGAGAAGCTTCACGTGTGTGAATTCCCAGGGTGGCTGAGCAGCACAGGGGTTTGCTCTCCAGGTCTGTGTTTCAGGATGCTGCCTCCCTGCCCACCTTCCTGGGAAGGAGAGGGACTGGACCCTCCAGTGGCCCTGTGGAGCCTCAAGGGACAGCAGGACTTTCCCTGCCTTCTCTTCCAGCTGCCCTTTCCGATGCATGACAACACCACCTTCCAAGCAACAGCTTCTCTCTGCCTTCCTCTATCTCAAACTAATCTAAACTAACCACAGGAGCAGTTATCCTAATAACCTCCACCCTGCTGGAGAAATAATTGCTGCAAGTCCAGAAATAAATGTTAAAAAAGTAATAACAGAGCTCAGTAACTGACTGAACTCATGGGATGGGAGCCCAGTGAGGGCAGCAGCAGCAGCTCTGGTTCTGTGTGTCACTGTCCCCTGCCCGAAACCCACCAGGGACAAGCTGGAAATTCTAAATCATCCCAGTCCATCCCCTTCTACTGGACAAGGTTGCTCCAAGCCCCACACAGCCTGGCCTTGGACACTTACAGAGCTCAAAGTCACTGATAGAAACTGAGTTCATTTCATCCTTTTCCAAGGGCTGGACACTCCAGGTCAGGACACCCTCACACCAAGGAAGAAAACCCACTGTGGGCCCTGCTGGGGGGCACCAGGCTCTGCCCCTCACCCTGGCGTGTTCTACACCACATCCCATATTTATACCCACAAACTGACCCCCTGCTTGGGGGATCAGCAGAGCACAAACCCCCAGGCTTGGCCTGAGCCGTGGTGCAGCCACAGCCCCTCACCCCTCCCAGACACAAAGGGGGTATTTTGTCACCAATCAGGCTGCAAAACCTCAAAACATCGGGGGCTTGGGGAGTCTCCCCCACCGCCCAGAAAGAGCCTCCCCTGGGAAATCTGAGCCCTCAATCATTTTGATGTGTGCACCTCGGCGCCCGTCATCCGTCCCACTCCACCTGTGCACAGCAGGCTTCGCTTTTCATTAGAAATAAAAATAACCCTTGTCAGAAGGTGTTGTGGGTTTTTTCCGCGGTTGAACGCGGAGACGGCAGATGAGTGTCGGCTGAGCCGGGGCCCCCTGGCAAGGCTGGAAGCTGGAGAATTTCTCTGGAGTTTTTCTAGGTTTAGCGAGGTGGAAAATAGACAAGGAGAACACAAAAGCAAAGGCCGTCACTCAGGGTAACTTTATCTTGAATTAATCCTGCCAAACCATGGCAGCAAGGGAAGGGCTGGGAGGGGAAGGGAAAAATAAAATCAAATGTAATATGGAGGAAGTTCTAATCAAAAGGTGGTTTTTTTTCCTATGGCCAGGGCGTCTGGCAGCTCCAGCCCTCTGACACAGCTCCCCAGGTGCCAGATTTTGGATTTTTTCCCACCTGCTCAGCATGAGGCCAGGGTGGTGCCCAGCACATCACAGCACCCGTGGGCAAGGGATGCACCAGCCAGTCTGAGGCTTTCACCAGCCAGAACACAGCTCCAGTTTCTTTTTAGATCCAAGAGCTGGGTGGGGTGGAGGATCAGCCCCAAAAATGCAGGTGTTACACAAGGCTGGATGGTGCTGGGGGACGAGGTGACAGTACCCACTGCTGGGAGGGAAAGGGGGCTGAGACAGACCCTGTGGGGACGTGGAGCTGGGAATTTACGTGGGAGTTTGGGATACACAGAGGACCCAGTCTTACTTCTTCTCCTTCCTGTACCATTCTGCTCTTTGGGAATTTTTAGTTTAAAAGCACCCAAGAGAAACACCACTGGATGCTTTGGCACCAGGTTGCACCCTGGGGATCTCCTGCTCCTCTCCTCCTTTTGCCATCACTCTGCTTTCCACCAATGCTTTTATTTTATTTATTTTCCCTCTCAGCTTTTTCCAAGCACCTTCACGCGGTTGCTATAGCACCTCCTGTGCCAGAAATGTCCTCCATGCCCACAAATCTGAGTGATTTCAACTCAAAAGAGTTTGGGGGCTTCTCAGTCGAGGCAGCCAGGGGCCACATAGCCACTGGCTTTGGGGTGCAGTTTGTAGTTCTGGTGCCATCAACCCCCTCTCCCAGTGCCTATTTCTAGCTAAATAGTTTCTCACTGGAGAAAAAAAAACCCCAAACGACCTCCTGATTGCTGGAAAAGAAAAACTACACATCTGCCTGGGGTTAGCAAGGTGTTATTTTAAGGCAGGTCTATTTTAAGGTGGTGCTGGTGCCAGGGGAAGTGAGGCAGAGTACGTGTGTTTACGTGGGGAGCTGGGGGGAGTCTGTGCCACTGTCACTCAGCAGCACCTTGCTTCAGATTTGTTATCCCTGACCCCCCCCATCAGAGCAGGGCTGAGAGCTCTCCCTGCTCCTTCCCAGTGAGCAAACTGGGAGCAGGGTGAGAGCTGTGCTGGGCAGGGGGTGCAGGGTGAGGGGTGGCTCAGGCCCGAGCTGCAGCTGTCCCCGTGCCTTGTGACACTGCTGCCACTGCCAGGGGAGGGTGACATCCCCACCAGGGCCAGAGCCTCAAATGCCGTGGTTATTATTATTAGGCAACACCAGGGAAGAAGAGAACTGCAAAATGAACCCCACCAAAACCCTGCCAGTTCTTATTTCCTTGTCTGAGCCCGATTTCCCAGGGTATTTAAGACCATCCCAGGGTGGGGGGTGATGCAAGGGCAGCACCTGCTTGTCCCCTGTGCCACAGTGCCCCTGGTGAGACAGCGAGGGGGTAGAGGGGTGCAGGGACACATCTGGCAGGCGTGGGGTGGCTCAGCCCTAACACATCTGGACAGATGAGCTCGGCCTGTCAGGCAGGGAGCAGGCAGGGCCTCGGCAGCATTAACCCCGCGGGGGCTGCAAGGAGAAGCTCAGCTGGGGAAAAATCAGCAAATCCCAGGGATGGCTCTGCTCTGGCTCCTCACCTGCAGCCTGGCTGGGTGACCCTGGAGATGTGCACCCACCTCCCCGAGCACCCTGCACCTTTGGCAGTGGGTTATAACCACGCCCCAGGAATGCTGAAAAGCCATGGAGGTGATATGGACCAGTGGACAGCGTGCCTTGGGGGCTGCTCCTAGAGCCTCTGGCACAGCCCTAGCAAAATCAGCCAAGCCATTTGGCAAGAGTCCAGGTGGCAACTCCAAGCTGGAAAGGGGCTCAAAACTCAAAGGATTTATGGCCACCCTGCACTCTGAAACCCTTTTACATGATTAGAGTGATGGCCACGGGCCGGGTGCCGGGGAGGAGCGGGACTGCTTGTACCCAGTGTGCAGCCAAGGCCCATTCCAGAGAGGGGGGGAAACAGACTGAAACCTCTGCAGGTGTCTGGGGGCTCATAAATGCCAGGGAGAGCATCTGATATGCCTCTGATGGCATCCAGGTGTGGCTGGGACCTGCTGGGTGCTGGGAGCACAGGGAGAACATCCTGGGGTCAGGGGGTATCTGTGTCCCTGGGACTGGCCCCTGCTGGGTGCTGGGAGCACAGGGAGAGCATCCCGGGGTCAGGGGGTACCTGTGTCCCTGGGACTGGCCCCTGCTGGGTGCTGGGAGCACAGGGAGAACATTCTGGGGTCAGGGGGTATCTGTGTCCCTGGGACTGGCCCCTGCTGGGTGCTGGGAGCACAGGGAGAACATCCCAGTGCCAGGGGGTACCTGTGTCCCTGGGACTGGCCCCTGCTGGGTGCTGGGAGCACACACAGCACATCCTGGTGCCAGGGGGTACCTGTGTCCCTGGGACTGGCCCCTGCTGGGTGCTGGGAGCACACACAGCACAGCCCCATGTCAGGATGCACGGGGGCACCGTGGCACCACGTGTACAAACCTGTGTCACGCACGGCGTGCTCGGGGCTCAGGGCTGGCGTGTCCCAGTGATCCCACAGAGATGTTCCCTCTGAGGTTATCTACAGGTCACTTCCCAGCGCTAGCACAGAAGAAAGACAATTTTTTTCCTGCCCAGTGACCAGGCTGAACTTCCCAAGCTGTTTGAGTGCCTGGGCATGAAAACTTCAGCTCATTAATTAAGCGCAGAAAATTAGAAACTGACCTAAATATAGCGGCCCGATGTGAGTGAAAAACGAAAGGAAACCATCCTTCCAACTGCCTCGCCCGCCCACCCGCCCGCACTGGCAGGGAAATAAAAGACAGAAATTCCCTTTTAAACTCTGCTTCCCCCGTGCGCAGGCAAAGCGTCGGGACCCGCGCGGGGGAGAAATTCAATTAGAAAAGGAGCTGTTTGCAAAGAGGTTGGTCCTGTCTCCCATCCTGCAGCTCTCTGGGATGAGGAAACTTCTCCCAGCATGGGGAAACCTTCACCTCACTGTTCACCAGTTCCCAGGGCTTGTGGAAGGAAGGATTCCAGGAAGGATTCCAGGAAGGAAGGATTCCAGGAAGGATTCCAGGAAGGAAGGATTCCAGGAAGGATTCCAGGAAGGAAGGATTCCAGGAAGGATTCCAGGAAGGAAGGATTCCAGGAAGGATTCCAGGAAGGAAGGATTCCAGGAAGGATTCCAGGAAGGAAGGATTCCAGGAAGGATTCCAGGAAGGAAGGATTCCAGGAAGGATTCCAGGAAGGAAGGAAGGGTTCCAGGAAGGATTCAAGGAAGGATTCAAGGATTCAATATAAATATATAAATTTCTCTCTTCCTCCCCAAGGGCTGGCAGAGCATTAAGACCTCATTTGTTTGGCGCAGGGATCACGGAGTCCCATATGGCACATCTCATTTGGCCTTAGTAGACTGTTTCCTATTTTATATTCTGGATAATTTAACCCACTTCAAACAAAAGCTTCTCTCCCTGCCCCAAGCACAGCGATTCCCCACCACACTCTCACACTCCAACAGGCCACAGACCTGCAAAGAGGAATCCTGAGGATCAGAGCTGGGTTTTTTTAGCCACAGGATCATGTTGCAGGTCACAGATCCTTCAGGACATGTGCACACACACACATTTCCTCCGGATGGACTTTCCCCCAACCAGGCACCAGCTTCATCAGGGAGCTTTGCTGGACCAAAGGCACTGGAGGTGGTGATGGTGGAGCATTATTTACCCGTGCCCACGACAGTCTCAGCCAGCTGCCACCCCCGGGAGGTGACATTACCGTGCCCTCGGTGCTGAGCCCGGCCCTGCACAGCCCGGAGAGGGCAGAGGCAGCAGAGCAGCGGGGATGGAGAGCTGCAGGCGGGCTCCCCCTCCCTGGGATACAGGCTGCTGTGGTAAGGAGGGCTGCAGGAACACCCATGGGCCGCGATTCCCCGGCTGGGGGAAGCAGGGTGAGGGTTGATGGCAGCCTCGGGGCTGGATGTGCAGCGGAACCCCGAGGAGAGCGCTCAGGGATCCCCTCTCCTCCGGCTCGGCAGCCCCGGGCTGGGTCTGGCCGAGCCGCGATGCTCTGCCGCGGCCCTTTGGAGCTGACGAGCCCGTTCCTCTTCTGCTTCCTCCCCTTTTCCGTTTGCAGGGCCCACGAGGACTAAGCCAAAAGTGGCGAGGAGCTGCGTGACACCCATAAACACGGCAGGGGGGTCTGAGCGCCGGGGCTGGCGTGAGTCAGCTCCCCGGCCACAGCAATACCTGAGTGCCTCAATTAGCAGCAGCTCCCGGAGAAGGTGAAATGACTAATGACTAATCTCCCCGCACCGTTCCATCCAGTTTTGTTCTCATTTCATTCAGACAAAAAGCCTCTGCTGCCTGCTCCGGCTGGGGAGGAGCGAGAATAATGAGGAGTGAGTGTAATTCCCGCAGCAGCAGGAATGGGGGTGGCTCCTGCTCCCGCTGAGCTGCCCGGAGGGGTGGGATCTTGGTGGCAGCTCCGTGGGGTGACCAGGCTGGATGGGCTTTGGGTCAGCCTGGGCTAGTGGAAGGTGTCCCTGCCCATGGCAGGGGGTTGGATGGAGAGCATCCTTAGGGTCACTTCCAACACAAACCCTTCTGTGATTCCAGAACCCTGAGCACAGGGGAGGAGGAATGGGGCCACTGGAGCTCAGTGGGACCTTGGGGCGCAGTGGGGAAAGGGACTTAGGACTGATTTGGCTCAGTCCTGCAGGGATCCTTCTGTGCTGAGCTGGGGAAAGTGAGCATGGCTTGGGAACAAGCCCAGGGGAAGCAAGAAGGTGAGAACAAAGCACCAGGTCCAGCTGGTGGTTGGGAAGTCCCCCAGGGAGGTCCCCCCACCGTGCTGTGGCTCCCCATCAGCTCTGGCTCATGGTGGGGAACGCCAAACCCCAGCGTGGGCGAGTTTGGACCTTCCATATGGAGTGGGTTTCATCTGCGGCGAGGCTGTTCGCAGCCTCCCACGCAGCTTTTCCGTATTTAGCCCAATCCATTTTTATCCCACAGTCTTCCCTCCCCACACCAAAACCGGTCTCAATCCAGCCACCACAGCACAGAGGGTGAACTGCAGCCCCACGGAGCAGCTGGGCTGGGAGCATCCCTGCGGGGAGGGAGCCTGCAGGGGAAGCAGCTGGTGGGTTATTTCCCCAGGAGAGCAATCCCTGTGTGTAACAAGTTACTACAGGCACTGGGCATGAGGATGCTCCTGCCTTCATCCACAACACCCACGTTTGCACCCAGCCAGGCTGGAAACCAAAGAGCTGTTTGAGGCTCCAAAAGCTCAAAAGATTCATCAAGATTTTATAGCTTTTGCTGTGCAGTTACGAAACGGTGACCACAAGCCAAACACCTCTGTCCTTTACCTTCCCGCAACACCGATGACTTTGGTGCAATAGAGAGCAAACCTCAGCCTGTCATTTTTCACTGCACAGACAGAACTCAGCCCATAATGTTCTTGATAAAGCAAAGTACCAATGACACAGCTGAAAAACATCAGCGGAGCAAAGAGCGGAGAAAACTTCCCCGGGCTTCCATATGGCATCGCTCCATCTTGGATGGCGCTGTTATTATATTTCATCCAGCTTTAGCCACTTTCTGTGTTATCTGACGCGGGGAAAATGTTGATGGGAGGACTCCGGTGCAGACACTTGGATTTCTCTCCCACCGGTGCCTGCCACATTTGTATTCTCCCCAGGACTGCGCCATTTTCAAAATGTTTTGTTAAGTTAATTTGTATCTGCAGCCACTTGTGAATTTTTCAGATTATTTGATCTGTAACTGAACTAACACGAAGAGTAACTATTGTTCTGCGGGAGCAGACAGTGCCCAAGTGTGCCTTATTTGTTTGACACGTGCCTGTCTTCTAACCCCCAGTGAAGTCCCCAGGCACCAGAGACCAGTCTGGGGATGGCACTGCATCCCTGCCCTGCTCCACCCCGGCACCACCACCCCAAAAACCCCGCACTGGGAGGCATTTGCCTCCACTGCACATGGCCCCAGGTGGGTAATTGTGCCTCAAACACGTTCCTGCAGCCCAGGGAGCTTCTTCGTGAGTCTCATGGACACAAGGTTTTTGGGCAGTGCCTGAGAAGGGAAGGTTTGCTGGAGCCAAGGCCGGGCTGGACGGGGCTTGGCACAACCTGGGACAGCAGAAGGTTGGCAGGGGTGGAATTAGAGGGGCTTTATGGTCTCTCCTAACCCAAACCATTCTGGATTCTAGGAGACTCAGTGTGGTGCTGAGCCTCCCAGGGCACCCCCTGTTTCAATTTTCTGTACCAGCTTTGGCAACTCTGTTGCGTTTGGGCAGAGCCGAGGCTGGGGTGGGCACGCAGCCCTGTGACCTCCCTCCGTGTCCCTGCCTCTGCAGGAATTCATTCCTCACTGGTTTTCTGGGGGAAACAACGTGGTGGGGACTGGGGAGTGAGGCCAGAGCACAAAGCTTGAGCGAAAGCTCCTGGTGGTGAGCTCGGCTTTACCCTTCCTGCTGCTCCTTCAGCGTTGGTGCTGCTGCTGCGTGGGAGCCGGGATCCAGTGGGATGACAGCAACGGAGAATTTCTCCATAACTTCCATCAGGAGATGAGTTTCTGCCTCACAAAGACCCCAGGCTCAGAAAGGGATACGCTTTTTGAAGTGGTTTCTCAGCTGCTGCTGAGACCTTCTCCCAGAGGTTGTGGGATAAGGCAGCTTCTGGAAGTCAGGGCTTGTTCCGACCTGCCAAAATCTTCCTGCAAGATGAAAGGAGATGGAAACTGAACAGGTCTGTACCCAGGTGGCATCTGCAGGAGCGGTGGCAGCAGTTGCCAGCCTGGCTCGGGGTCACGGGGTCGGGGTTTATGGATAGGCCCCTGCCCGCTCAGCCGGGAAGAAGCCGGGATCGATCGTGGCCCGCGCCTGGGCTGGAGCTCTTGTTTTGGCAGCGTTATTTAAGAACTGAATTCAAACGCCATCAGGGGGAGATCAATAGCTCTGTTCACAACCCACCAGTGACCACGGCTGGGCACAGCAGCTGCAGCTCAGACTCGCCCTTCACACGGCTTTTACATGGACTAAAACCCGGCAGAAACAAAAAAGGGGTGGAAAAGAAGTTGGGAGTAAAGCTGGCCCCAGCACAAACCTCAGGTGTCAAGGTCAAGCCCAAACCATTTATTCCTTTAGGTGATGGGAAGTGTGTGTTGGATTTCCAGGATAACAATGTTAAAATGTCCTGCTACCCTGGGCAAGGCTCACAAAATGTGTCTGCAGGGCCTGGATCACATCTGGGGGCTTGGAGCAACCTGGGACAGTGCAAGGTGACCCTGCCCATGGCAGGGCTGGGACAAGATGATGTTTAAGGTTCCTCCAACCCAAACCATTCCAAGATTCCGTGACTATTTCACAGGGCAGGAGCACTGCAGGAGCCTCTCTGCGCCAGCCACTGCTGGGCTTGTGAGAAGATGTTGTCATCCGCTTTAGCAGATTGATAAAAAAACCCAAACCAGGCAGGATTTGGGGCACATCTCCACAGGCTCCACGTGCACCTGAAAACTCACCCATTAGTCATGAGGCCAGGCAGGAATTGCGCATCCCTGCAGTCATTCACGGCTTTATGGCAAGTCATGAGATATTTGGTATTTTCCTTCGAGCAAACAAAAGCAGATGATTAAGGAAGAGGCGCAGCTTGCTCGCTTTCAGGAGGAAGACAGCTTGCAAAATGCAACTCTCAGAGCTTCAATAAAACTCCAGAAAGCAAATAAACAGCCTGGCTGAGAGGAGAGCGCTCCCAGTTTCCTGAGTTTTAAGCCAAAATTGGGATTTTGGGGGGAAGGATGGGGATTACCTCCTGCACCAGTGAAATGCCAGGAGAGCACGGGTACTGAAATGCCAGGAGAAATGCGTGTCACAGCCCCAGCTTGACTTTTCAGGCTATATGGACACCAGAAACTTCCAAAGCTTTGAGTGGAAAACCATCTCCACATGGGAAACCAGAAAGAAACCAACCGAGTTTCATCTTTCTTCTAATTTTTTTTTTTTTTTTTTTTGTTATTATTTTCATTTCCAAAGCCTTTTTTTTTGCCTACGGCAACGTGTTTATACAAATTGCCTCACTCTCATGAGAAAATAATAAAAAACTAGAACTATTTGCAGATGGAAAAGTATTCTGTCAGAAATTTCCTGGCCACCTCTCCATTTCATGCCAACGCTCTGAAGGGCTATAAATGATTGTAGAGCAGCAAATTTGGCTACTGAGATTTTGAACCATGGTGTAGCAGCTCTCTACGCACAGGATTTAAAACCCCCCACTTATTTTACACTTTTCTACACAACTATCTCTGCACTATAAAATATACATGGAAACATCGATCGCTCTAGTGATCAAATATCTCCCCCTTCAAAAATACAGCCCATCCAGAAATGCAAGCATCCAAATTAAGAATGAGTTGGAGAGTTGAATTGCAAATGAATCAATTCCTTCCTCAAAAAAAAAAAAAAAAAAAAAAAATTAAAAAAAAAAATATCCAGTCAAGCAAGACCAGAATGGGCTGGTTAATAATTGATATTTACATTTCTCCCGTGTCCGATCAAAGGATTTGATTGCATGACAAATGAGGAAATTACTGTAAAATATGATACAGCCATTAAGAACACAGATGCAGCAGATAGGACGGGGGGCCCTGGTGATGCAGCGTTTGCACCGGGCCCTGCGGGAAGGGGCTGGGCTGATGGGGAACGTGGATATCTCCAGATTTGGGGGAGAATCAGTGATTCATCTGTAGGAGAAGATGGGAAAGTCTGGGGCAGGGCTTGGGACCCTCCCAGGAGGGGAGAGGATGGGGCTGGACCCCACAGCAGCGTGGTGACCACCTTGGAGCTGCTCCCTGGACCCCACAGCAGCGTGGTGGCCACCTTGGAGCTGCTCCTGGGGGTCCCTCTGGGCTCCTGTGGATCTCTGAGGGTTCTGTGGATCTCTAGGACTCCAATCCTTGGAAAAGGGCTTTTCTCACCCAGGAAAATGATTTTAAAGGATCCAGGTGAAGGTTCCTGGCGCTGCCTCGCACCCTGCAGCTCGTGCAGCCCCTGCCTGCAGTGAGGGCAGCGCTGGGTGCTGATGGCGTTTTCCTGCTTTTTCTGGGAAAAGAGCACATTTAGTGCTCCCGATTCCTTTCCAAGGCCGCAGCAACAGCAGCTTCTTGGCTTTTGGCTCTTGTCACGCAGGAAAACGAGCGAATCCTCCCCAGTGATGCTGGCGCCCCGAGGCCGTGCAGAGGAGCAGCTCCTCGCAGCCCTGGGAGGAGAAATGTTCCCGTGTTTCTGCTGGGTTTCCCAGGAACAGTTAAAACTCAGCTGCTGTTTGGGCAGCCTGAGGAGGCACACGGGAGAGCAGGGAAGTTTTGGAGCAGCAGGCAGGGGAGTGAGAAAGGAAAACGAGGGGAGAACAACTCCCCCAGTTATTGCTGCTAATATATTAAACACGGGAAATATGAAAAATTATATAGCAAATATACATAATATTAAATATTTGAATACATTAAACACAGGAAATATGAAGACTTATATAGCAAGTATACATAATATTAAATATTCCAATATATTAAACACAGGAAATATGAAGAATTATATATCAAGTATAAACAACGTTAAATATTAATTTAATGAGGGCGAACATGAAGAATTTAGTAAGCACTGGAATTCGTTAAGGACAGGGCATCCGGCGGCTCTGTCAAACGCGGCGGCTCCGTTAAATGTCGGGAGGGGCCGGAAGGACCCCCCGAGCCCCCGCGGCCCTCGCGCCTCCGCTCCCACGTGCGCGGGGCC
>VZSE01012181.1:0-10912 GCA_013398275.1 Promerops cafer
GAGCCCCAGGGAAATGCCTGGGCACTTTCTCACTAGAAACCTCTCTGGGTTTGGGGGCGCTGGGCCGGCCCAGCACCCCCGGGATGGCACGAGCAGGACGCAGAGGCAGCCCCAAGAGGAGGCAGCACCAGCCCTGAGCCGAGGTTTTCCATCACCTCCATCCTTCCACGTCCCCCCCCGGAGCAGAGCCAAAGCCTCCAGCCCATCAGCAGCTCCCCACGACGGCATCCCAAAGCCCTGGGGTGATCCAAGCTCATCCCACGGGTTTGGGATTGGGACACGGGGATGAGAGCAGGAGAGCTGCCAGGGGCACCACCCTGCTCCACTTCCAGGGCCATGGGTTATTCCAGGGGTACATGGGTTATTCCAGGGGAACATGGGTTATTCCAGGGGATATGGGTTATTCCAGGGGGATATGGGTTATTCCAGGGGGGATATGGGTTATTCCAGGGGGATATGGGTTATTCCAGGGAGGATATGGGATATTCCAGGGGTACATGGGTTATTCCAGGGGGGATATGGGTTATTCCAGGGGTACATGGGTTATTCCAGGAGGATATGGGATATTCCAGGGGTACATGGGTTATTCCAGGGAGGATATGGGATATTCCAGGGGGGATATGGGTTATTCCAGGGGGGATATGGGTTATTCCCAGGGTGGATATGGGTTATTCCAGGGGGGATATGGGATATTCCAGGGAGGACCCCCTTTGCCCTCCGCCGGCTCTGGTTGGGGTCCCCAAAAGATTCCCCTCCAGGCTCCAGCTCAGCTGGAGCTCCTGTGCCCCACCAGCCCTGCTCACCACACCCTGGCACCAGGGCCTCCAGTTCCCCTCTCAGACTGGTCCCAGGGCTCTGCCAGCAGGGACTTCAAGGGAGCTTCCTCGGGGAGTGAAGCCCCTTGGTGACTCCGGGGCTTCAGGGATGCACCAGGGAAGGAGGCACAGCTGGAGCATTTCTGGAGCATTTCCACCTCGGGTGCTTCCCCAAAGCCTCCCCAAAGCACTGGGCACTGCCAGGGCAGGCGAGGCTCACCTCACCCAGCAGAAATCCTCCTGCCCTGCACAGCTCGGAGCTGCAGCCAGACACAGACACGTCCCAGCCCAGAGCCAGAGGCTCTTCCCAGCCTGCTCCAGGCTGGCATTTCCTGCTGATTCATCCCTGCAACAAGGTCAGCCCGGCTGGGCAGAAGAGCCCCAAGCCTTAAATCAAGGATCCCTTGGGCTGCTACAGCCACAGAGCAGGGCCGGGCATGGCGAAGCCCCGCGGAGAGCCCAGCACAGGGACTCTTCCCTGAGCCTCAGCACGGGCAGCTGGGCCAGGAGGAAGCTCACCTACCCGGGAGGGGAAGCCCGGGGTGGGAAACAACCCAGCCCCGGGGAATTTTGTGCTTTTTTGTCCAGCTCCGTGTTCCTGCCCCGGCTCCCCCACCAGCGCGGGGAAGCTTTTCCACAGCGCTGGTTCCCGTGGGGGTTTTGGATGGCTGATGCTGCCAGGTGATCCCTGCGAGCTGCTGCAGGCACAGATGGAGAACAAACACAGGCTGACTCCCCTGCGGATGGAGCAGCTGAGGTGGGAAGTTCATCTCTCCAAATGCTCTCTGTGGCTCCGTCTGTGGCGCTCACACACGCGGCGCCAAGGACCCGAGCCCGGCCCTGCTCCCCTAGCGGGCTGCAGCTCCAGAGGGGCTGCAGCTCCAGAGGGGCTGCACGGCAGGAACGAGCTGCAGGAGCAGTGTGGGAGGGCAGCAAGCCCTGGGCATGGGGCTGGTGCTCCATGGGATCACCAGGAACCCCGGTGAGAAAACCCCAGCCCGGACTGGCACTGGCTGAAGGGCCCACGCCAGGACTCGCAGGCCAGGAACTGAGGGGCTGTCACCCCAGTGGGACTCAGCTGCAGGACAGCCTGGACACCAGGAAAGCCAGCCCTGCTCGTGTCCCAGCTGGTGCTGCTGGGTGGGACAGGCCCATCCTGGCAGGGTCAGAGGCAAGCAGGGGGATGGCATGGAGGGGGACAGCTCTTGGACCAGGGCAGACACCAGGGGTGGAAAAGAGCTCCGAGTCACCGGGGTGGTGCTGGCATGGGAGCACGGGCAGTAGCCTCATCTCAAATCTCGTTGGGCTAAGAAAATCTGAGGCTTTTCTCTAGCACAGGATGGACAGGAGGGAAGAGGGAAGGAGGGAGGATTGAAGGGGCTGTAAAACAGCGTGGGACATTTATGGCTGGGGACAGCAACAGCAGGAGTGATCACCTCAGCTGGATTTGTCTGCTCACGCTCCACAGCACCCACGCTTTGTGTCCACCCAGCTGCCAGTAAAGCACCCCTGTGGCCACCCAGTGACCTGAGCTGCCTGGACACCACCAGACAGGGGACAAGGTCCCTGTGTGACACGGGCAGTGCTGCTGATCCCCTGCCCTGTGCACAAGAATCCAAAGTTAAACCAACACGAGCCCTGAGCTGACTCTGCGAGATTGCAGAGCAGCAGGAGCCGCTCCTGGAGGCCCCTCCAGGGCACGGGGAGGGCAGGAGAAACACCCCTTGCTGTAAATCCTTCCCACTTCCAGCTGGGAGAGGCACCACGGCAGGGCTTGCACCCAGAACCAGCACCCAGAGGCTTGGGAATGCCTGTCCTCCAAAGGGACACCAGCCCCGGGCAAGGGACACCAGCCCCAGGCAAGGGACACCAGCCCCGGGCAAAGGGACACCAGCCCCGGGCAAAGGGACACCAGCCCCATGGCTCCACACAGCCTGAAACGCCAGCTCCACCCGCTCTGGGGACAGGTCACACTGGGATTGCTCATCCCTGACATCAACCCGTGCTCAGGAGTGAGTCAAACATGAAAAAGGGGAAAGGGAGAAGGGTGAATGAAGCCTGAGGCCAGCAGCAGGTTCCACTCCTTCATCCCCGCTGGATTTGCCAGGGGAGAGACCCCCTGGAAATGCAGAGCTGGGGAGGAGTCCCAGGGATGGAGTCCCCAAAGCCCCACCCTGGGCTGGAAGCCAAAGCCCAGGTCCCAGCCAGGCTCCTGATGGAGCAGGAGAATCCCGTGGCAGGTCTGAGCACACCTGAGCCAGGCACAGGCTCTGACAGGCCCCGGGACAGGGGCACAGCAGTGCCCCGAGGGCCATTCCCACCTGGCACTGGAGAGGATGCCAGGTTTTCCTTGGACTCCTCCACCACGGAGCAGATTCCTCCAGGAGGCACAAAGAGCATCCCCCAAAAGCTCTGTGTCCTCGGGGAGCAGAGCCCAGCCTCCCTCCTGCTCACCAGAGGCTGCCACAGGGGCTCAGCCAGGCTCTGGAGGGACGGGAAGGGGTCACCCAGGAGGCTCCTGGAGCAGGGACTGAGCCCAGCTGAACCCAGCAGCACCAGCTCCCCCAGGCCTGGAGCTCTGGACCCACAGCACGGAGGGCTTTGCCCAGCTGCTGCAGGTTGTTCTGCAGCTGGAGACAATCAGGGCCCTGGAAAATCCAGGGGAAACAGCGAGCAGCCTGAGTCTGCAGCTTTTTGGGTTGTAAGGGGATGGAGGGTGACGGGCCAGCGCTCTCAGCCACCGACACACCAGAGCCAATGTGCCAGACTTGCAAAGCCGGGATCAGGAAAAACCAGGCTTTATCTTAAAAACCAAGAAAAGCAGAGTGTTCCTGCAGGAGAGCAGAGCAAGGGCCTCAAACTCCTTAAACCAGCATGGCAACGGGGTGAAAATGGGGTTAACTGGGCAGGTAGGAGCAAAATTACCCCCTGTGGGGCACCTGGGCCCTCTGCTCTGGGCTCCCAGCACGGGGCAAACGCTTGCCTGGGGTCAGCTGGCCACCAAGGGTTGGGTGTTATCCCATCCTGGCCACCAAGGGTGTTATCCCAGCCCTTGTCACCACGGATGCCATCCCAGCCCTGGTCACCAAGGGTGGGTGTTATCCCACCCTGGCCACCAAGGGTGGGTGTTATCCCACCCTGGCCACCACGGATGCCATCCCATCCTGGCCACCAAGGGTGTTATCCCACCCTGGTCACCACAGATGCCATCCCAGGCCTGGCCACCAAGGGTGTTATCCCATCCTGGCCACCATGGATGCCATCCCACCCTGGCCACCAAGGGTGTTATCCCATCCTGGACACCACGGATGCCATCCCACCCTGGCCACCAAGGGTGTTATCCCACCCTGGCCACCACGGATGCCATCCCACCCACCCTGGCCACCACGGATGCCATTCCAGCCCTGGCCACCACAGGTGTTATCCCAGCCCTGGCCACCACGGATGCCATCCCAGCCCTTGTCACCACAGATGCCATCCCATCCTGGCCACCAAGGGTGTTATCCCACCCTGGCCACCACAGATGCCATCCCAGGCCTTGTCACCACGGATGCCATCCCAGGCCTGGGTGCCCTCCCAGACCCCAGCAGAGCATCCTGACCTGGTTTTTGGCAGCACCACCCCCTCCTCCCCTGCAGCGTTTGGACACTCCAGGGCGTTTGCTGCCTCAGACACAGCAATGCCTCAGAGCTGCATCTTCATCCCAAACCATCCCAGCTCCGGGCACCCAAGGAGCCCCCCGGTGCTCCTGGCCACTGCACAGACCCTCACCAGCCTTGCTGGGCACTCTGACCTCAGGGCAAAGGGCTCTTTGCCCTTGGATGCAAACCTCCCACCCCACACCTGTCCCAGAGCAGCAATTTCCTCCCCGCCCCAGGGCCAGGTGTCTCCCTCTCCCCGGAGAGGACAGACGTGCCAAGGACACAGCTGCAGGGGTTTGGCCTCGCTCAGCTCCCCAGGGAGCAGCACGAGCTCCAAGCCTGGGTGGGAGAACCTCCCCTGGCTCCAGGAGCCAAGGCCACGCTGGGAATGGAACCGAGCACCAGGTCCCAGGGAGATGCCACAGCCCCATTCCACTGCTAATGATCTCCTGCTCTTAATTGAATGAGGGAGGGAGATACCTGTCATGGTTTGACACTGGCCCAATGCCAGTGCCCCCGTGAAAATGTATTTTCCTCAACTCACTGCTGTGAGATACGACCAGGAACAGAGCAGAGCAGGCTCAAACTTAGAAAGAGAGGGGAAAAACGTTATTAACCTACACTAAAATAACAGAAACACGCAGGGAACAGAATGAAAACCTTCCAAACATTCCTCCTCCTCCCACCCAATTTCCACCAAACCACAGTGAGACAAATCCTTGGATTCCTGATCAAGTTACCACTGCTCAGATAATCAATTCTCAGTCCAGCAGGGGAGAGAGGAGTCTCTCTTGTGCCACAGTCCTCCCCACGAAACACGGTTGAAACCTGCCCCGTTTCCTTGTCAAACCATGGCAATACCACAAGCACAGCGTGGGCTGACAGAGGTCCAGAGGGGCTGCAGGAGGAGATGGGAGCAGGTCCATTCCAGGGGGACACGAGGACAGCGCCAGGAAAGCGTTTGCCACAGCAAGGAGGGGACTGGGTGGGTCCCACCAGCGAGGGCAAGGGACAAGGGCCTGGTGTGGGGCTCAGCGAGGGAGCCCTGGCAGGCATTTGGGACCATCCTTGGCTCTCAGGGAGCTTCTCAGGCCTGCAAGGTCCCAACGCTGAGCGGACGGGCAGCACCCAGTGCTGGGCAGGATGGGCCCTTGGAGAGCCTCTGGATCAGCCTCTCCTTCTCCCTGCCTCCCTGCCCGTGCCAGGGCTGGGGCTCACAGCCTCCAACTCTGTTCCCTCTGGCTCCGTGCCATTCCCCCAAACCCAAGGAACTCCCTGTCCCTTTCCCACCGAGCCTCGGCCCAGAGGGGCTCCACCACGACGTGGAGCACACGGGCCCTGGTGGCCTCAAGGACTTGGGCTGGCAAAGTTTGGGGTCCTGTGGTGGTGGGTCGCCCTCCCCACAGTTTGTCCCTGCCACGCTGGGTTTGGGGTTCACCCTGGGTTTCCCCTCCCTGGTCCTGCTGCCAGTCACCCCCAGGACACAGCAGTTACCCCATGTACATAACAGCAATCTCCCCTGGCTCCTGCCCCTCCTTCCAGAGCATTCCCTGTGCCTCGGTGTCCCCTTGGTCCAGGTGACCCTTCCCACTCCCCGTGCTGTCCCTGTAGGGTGCTGGAAATGGGTCTGACCGTTCTCCCCTCCCCAGTGTGACCTGACTGTGCAGAGCTGTAACTCCCCGGGGTTTAAATGCGAGAGCAGCTTCGCTCTCTCCCCTTGCTCATCCCACCTGGGTCTACAACAAACCTGAGGAGCTGGACGAGGGGAGCCTTCTCTCAGTCCTTGCCGGGAAGCCTCGACAGCACCACCCCTGCAGCCGCAGAGGAGCAGCTCCGAGCCGCAGCGGCCCCCGAGCCCGCGGCAGGGCCGGCTGGAGCCGCACCGGCCCGGGGGCAGGGAGGAGAGCCCCAGCCCCTGCAGCCCCACAGAGCCCTGCCAGCGGAGGGTGCCCCACAGCTGGGCAGGAAGGGGAACAAGAAGAGGGAAGTGCAGCACGGAAGGGCTTTGGGGAAGTGGGAGCTGAGCTAATTCTGCAGGGGGAACTGCCCCGGATGAGTTCCCTGTCGGGAGCAACTGCAAGGCACTGCAGGAAAAGCAGAGCCAGGAATCCTGATTCCTGCCCCCAAACAGTGCTGCAAAGCTCTGGGGTCTGAGCCCCGTGTTTGCACCTTCAACCTTTCCCAAGTCCATGGGAGATCTTTGGGACAGGAGGCAAATGGAACTGGTACTTCAGAGAGGGAGGGAGCAGGGAATGGCAACTAAGGGCTTGCTTTAGCCAGCCCAGGAAATCTGGGACCTTTGCTGCTTCCTCCCTCCATCAGCCTCACCCTCACACAGCAGAATCAAGGGTATTTTGGGTTCCCGGGCAGGGAGATGCAAGGTCCAGTCCTGCAGGTGTTCCCAGGCACCTCCTGTCCCCTCCCAGGCTGCTCACCCAGGGATGCTACACCTTGGCCAAGGGAAAGGTCTCCAAGTCCACTGGAGAGACACCTGGGACAAGGGATGGAGGGACAGGACCCAGGGAATGGCTCCCAGTGCCAGAGGCAGGGCTGGATCGGATATTGGGAATTGGGAATTGTTCCCTGGCAGGGTGGGCAGGCCCTGGCACAGGTGCCCAGAGCAGCTGGGGCTGCCCCTGGATCCCTGGCAGTGCCCAAGGCCAGGCTGGACACTGGGGCTGGAGCAGCCTGGGACAGTGGGAGGTGTCCCTGCCGTGGCAGGGGTGGCACTGGGTGACTTTTACAGTCCCTTCGAACACAAACCACCCCGGGATCCTCTGATTCCATGCAAAGCCAGCCTGATGTCTGTTGGATGGAGCTGTTTCACTGGATGCTCTCCCAGCTTTCCCAGGTGCCTGCTGATGGGCTGGCTGTGCAGGGGACAGTCCCTGGCTCGCTGCCACCCCACAGGATGAGCCCCACGGGGGACTCCAAGGCCATTTCCTGGATGTTGGGAAGCAGAAGCAGCAGCTGCCTTCTGAGTTCCCAAAAATCCCTCTTTTCCTGGGCTGGATCCTGCTTTTGCAGGGACTGAGCACAGGACAGGGAACTGCAGGATCAGGTAGGGGAGGGAGCTGAGGACCAGGAGATCCTGCCCAGGGTTCTCTGGATGCACAGAGGCTCAAGCGCAGAGGGGGAAATGATGCTCGGAGCTTGCTTTGCCTGCCAAGCCCAATCCCTGGAGCTGCCTGAGCGTGGGACAAACCCCGGGATGCCCAAAAAGGCCATGAGAGAGCTCTCAGGCTGCTCTTGGGCAACACCAGGAGTTGATTTTCCCCTGGCAAAGCCCTGGAATGACCCAGACTGAGCCGCACGAGGCAGCTCGTAAACACCCCCGGCCTCCCTGGCAGCTCCTTCCCGCACAAGAGTCCAAGTTCGAGGCAACATTTTCCACCGAGCCCAAAACAAGGATAACAATTCTCACCGGTGACGTTTCTGTGCAATAAAAACCAGCAGGGAAACGAGAGCAAGGTCAGCACGCTGCCAGTGGATCCCCTGCTGAAGCAGGGCCCCCCTCCAGCTGGCAGCAGGGCTGTGCCCGGGTGAGGACGGGACCCAGAAGGTGGAGAGGGGCAGAGGCTCAGCCCCACAGCCCCCTTATCTCCCCAGCACAGGCCTGGCTGGGCTCAGCAGGGCCGGCCCCGAGGGTGGGAGCCTCTGTTTGTTTTGCTCTTTTTAATCTGGAACTCAAAGTTTCCTCCTGGACAAAGTTGTTTCCAGACCGTGGAGCCGGCTGGAAGCTCCCACAGAGCCAGAGCCCCCTGAGCTCGCCGTGATCCTTCTCCCACCTGGCTGGACAAGCTCCAGCCCCTGGGATTCTGCTCCAAAAGCAGTGTGGCCCCTCCCGGCTGCAGAGCTGCCACCCACCCTCAGGACACAGGGTGAGAGAGCTTCTCTCATGTTTTCCGGGCTCACTTCCACCTCGGGGGCCACGGGTGAAAAGAGAGTTTTAAAAGCCCTTGTGATCCTGAATGCCACAAGGGGAAGTCAATTTTCCTTATGCAAGCAAAGCTACAGGAAGGGAGGGAGACAGACAGCAAATGAGAGAATCATGGAATGGGCTGGGCTGCAAGGGACCTCAGAGCTCATCCCATTCCATCCCTCCCACTGTCCCAGGTTCTCCCAGCCCCAGTGTCCAGCCTGGCCTTGGGCACTGCCAGGGATCCAGGGGCAGCCCCAGCTGCTCTGGGCACCTGTGCCAGAGCCTGCCCACCCTGCCAGGGAACAATTCCCAATTCCCAATATCCCATCCAGCCCTGCCCCTGGCAGTGGGAGCCATTCCCTGGGTCCTGTCCCTCCAGGCCTTGTCCCCAGTGCCTCTGCAGCTCTCCTGGAGCCCCTTTAGGCACTGGAAGGTGCTGGAAGGTCTCCCTGGAGCCTCCTCCAAAGCCCTGGGGATCCCCAGCCCCGTGGCCCGGATGCCCCCTTGGCTGCAGCAGCGCTGTCACGGGGTGACCGCGGGGTCCGGCCGGGCTGGACGTTGCTCCCGTGGGATTAACGGCCCCTAACGAGACCTTGGAGATGCCAAGACCAAGGGCCAAGCCTCGGCAGGGCCCCGCGGGGCTCTGCCCTGCACAGCTCCATAAAACCCTCTCCCCCAGGGGCAGGGGTCTCCCCCAGGCCCCGCTCCCTCCCCAGACCACGGAGCCGTTCCACATCCCCGTGCCTCCCCCAAGGCCCCGACGATCCCGGCCCAGCTCCTCCGACACCGCCCGGCCTCCCGGCATTTTGCTCAGAAAAGCAAAATAAACGCCGGGGGAACTCCCAGCCGGCGGCTCCGGGGTTACTCATTTCTGCTCCTGCCCACGCTCCCGATTTAGGGCGGCCGGGAGCCTCCGGGGCTCTGGAGCTGCGTTCCTCCACGGGAAAAGTTCTTCCAATCCCTTTGCACGTTAATCCCTGCGCTGCCCTGGGTAGGAGGGCGAGGGAGGCTCCTCTCCAAGCCCGCAGCTTCGGGCAGCAAGCCAGCAGAATTCCCGGGATTCGGGGGGCCAGGGAGCAGGGGGGACGCTCCCACAGGCACCGCCAGCCCGGCTCTGTGTGGAACAAAGCCCCCAAAGCTCCTTCCCTAAAGGAATTTCAGGCACATTCCTGCGTTTTTGTGCTTGGCAAAGGCTCGATAACATTATGATTGTTCTAAGCCCTTCTGGCAAAGGAGGAGGATCAGCAATTCCCCCCACGCACGGGGATTTGTGCTGGAGGCAGCACGGGGTTGGGGTCTGGACCCCCAAACTGGGGACCCTCCATCACAAACCAGGTGACAACGGGGTGGGGGGGGGAAGCCACCGCAGCCATCAGGGGACAAAGCACGAGGTGCAGCTGTGCCACGGCTTCCCAGGAGACACAGACGCCGGGAGAACGCTGCCGGGATGCACAGGGACCTCGGGCCACCCTGTCCCCCGGGACCCCTGTCCGGGGGGGGGGAGGGGGGGGATGCTCTGTGCCTCGTCCAGCCCGATCCCCTTCCAGGGGATGGAGGGCCCCCGAGCCAGCCCCTGTTCCACACCACCTTCCTGGCGCAGCCGGGATGTCCCACCCCTCCCAGCATGTCCTTCCTGGAGCATCCCCCGGCCCTGCGATCCCCCGAGTCCTGCGCGTCCTTCCGGGGTCACACACGGCCCCCGCCAGCCCAGCCTCGGGACCCCTTCCCGGGGCAGCAGGGAGCCCGTGCCGCCCCTGCTGCCCCGGGCACAGCCCACGGACGGGGCTGAGCCCCCGCAGGGCCCTGCCCGGGGCACACCTGGGCCCGCCACGCCCTAATCCCCGTGGCTCGTCCCTAGGGTGTCCCTGGAAGCCGGGATGTCCTTCCTCCTCCAGCAGCCGTCCTGGGGACCCAGGGACCCCGCAGTGCCCATCCTGAGCCACACAGCGATCCGGCGACAGCCACGCCAGGGCGCTGGGGGGGTCCATGTGCCCACCCTGGGGCACACAGCGACCCCGCTGCCCCCCCAGGGGTACCCGGGGATGCCGTGACACCACCCTGGGACACACGAGGATGCCAGGACACCAATCCCAGGGCGCTCGGGGGGGGTCCATGTGCCCACCCTGGGGCACCCCAATGCCCACCCCGGGACCCCCTGAGCCCCGGCCGGGCCGCTCCCGCACTCACCGCTCGTCGGGCTCGCGGCCGCGCTGCCGGGCGGGCTCCAGGGGCACCAGGGCCTGGCCCAGGAACCGGTCCATGCCCACGAGCGCCCGGTGCATCACGGTGAGCACCAGCCCGGCGCAGGCCCCGGGCTCGGGGGGCAGCTCGAAGGCACATTCCTCCCTCCACTCGGGGCTGCCGCCGCTCTTCTCGGCCACCGAGGTGCTGTACTTCTCGCGGCCCAGCTGGATCACGGTGTACGCGTCGCTGCCGCCCGCTTTGCCTTTGCCGCCGCCGCCGCCCTTGCAGCGCAGCCCGCGGGCCCTCACCACCGTCACCTGGACGTGCGTGGGCAGCCAGGCCGGGCAGCC
>VZSE01012184.1:1114-56877 GCA_013398275.1 Promerops cafer
CACGAACGGCGGCCCTTTTCCCTGTGAAAGCAAACTTACCTCAGCAGTGCGTTGATGCCAGCTCGGAGGAGGCCTTTGGCACTGCCAGGGCAGGCCGAGTTCTTTGTGGGAACAGCTTTGGTGTGGAAGAAATCCTGTGTTGTTTGGAACTGGAGCAGGCAGAAGACCACTCGAGGCCATAGGTCCCCGGGCGCTGCCGCAGGCACCTGGACACGAACGGCGGCCCTTTTCCCTGTGAAAGCAAACTCACCCCCCCTGTTTCCTGATGTCAGTTTGTAGGAGGCCTTTGGCACTGCCAGGGAAGCCCGAATTGGAGGTGCTGGCAGCTTGGCTCTGGGAGACATCTTACGCCGTTCGGAATTGGAGGAGGCGGCAGCCCCCTCGGTCCCCCGAATGCCCTGGCAGTGCCAATCACCTCCTACAAACTGACATCAGGAAACAGGGGCGGTGAGTTTTCTTTCACAGGGAAAAGGGTCGCCCTTCATGTCCAGGCCTGTGTCAGCACCCTGGGGCCTGTGGCCCTGAGTGGCCTTCTGCCTGCTCCAGTTTCAAACGGCGCAGCATTTCTCCCACACCAAAGCTGCCGCCACCAAGAACTCTGCCTGCCCTGGCAGTGCCAAAGGCCTCCTCCGAGCTGGCATCAACGCACTGCTGAGGTAAGTTTGCTTTCACAGGGAAAAGGGCCGCCGTTCGTGTCCAGGGGCCTGCACCACCGCCCAGGGGCCTATGGCCCCGAGTGGCATTTTGCCTGCTCCAAGGCCTCCTCCAAAAGTTTCTACAGGCCTTAATCTCCATGTTGGAGTAGAGGAATACTTTGTTTAGATAATATTTATTCTCTCTACCCTGCAAAGTCCCAAGCCAGCCTTTCCCACACTACTCTATTATATCTACTATCTATCATCTTAGGCCTGAAGAGATTATCCTGTTCCCGTTTGTAGCTGGGGACTTCAGGAGAGATACACGTACTGAGAACCCACTCGGCACCCACTGAAGCAGCTGTCATGTACTGACCATCCACTCCATGATCTGTCCTGAAGGTGCCTGTGTATCAGGTGCAGGAGACAAGGCACTTCCTCAGTTGTGGACATGTTAGAGGACACCTCATGCTCTGTTGCCTCTTAGTGCACTAAGTGCACACTTAGCCCAGCTCTATGGTGAAAGCAAGAGAAGACCCAGACCAGCGTTGCCACAGTGTATCTCTTTTGTTTCAGAGGTACTATGGTAAGTCTCTTCCCTTTGGACTTGAGCCAACACAGCTGAAGAAGATTGCTCTGCTCACCGTGGAACAAGCCCTTGCTGACTATGCAGTGCTCATTACTGAGCTTAAGCAGCAGTTTGGTGCTGCAGACTGCCCTGTCATCACTTTTGGAGGCAGGTAAGCATTGTGTGGGCTTCTTCCCTTCTCTGCATCCTTTCCCAGCCAAAGTTATGCTGCCATAGATCTCTTTTGCTCTCAAGGAAGTTCTCAATGCAGAGTTTTAAGCTGTCATTTTGAGAGCAGATGTGTCTGTGCCTCAGCTCCCATGAGCTCATCACCATGTCCCTCTCTGCTTTCTCATCAGGAATTAGTCTCCATTTGTGGTTGCTTTGGAGAAGTACCCCTGACTGGATGTTTCTGTGTTTCTTCAATGTCTGAATCATTCAGAACTGCAGAAAAAAAAAAATAGCTTGGAAAGGGTAAAGGGAAAATACCAGGCTTGGCAGTGATGAGCAAGCAGTGAGGGATGGTGTGCCAAAACCTGAGGAAATAAGCACTAATGGAGTCCCTCAATCTGCTTCATGAGGTGTTGGCTACACTGAAATGTTTCTACACTAATGCATGCAGCATGAGGAACAAACAAGAGGAGCTCAAAGCATTGGCCCAAGCCCAGAGATCGGCACCATTAGCAGAAGTGAAGTCTGGTAGGGTAAGTCCTGTGGTTGGATGGTTATAGGCTCTTCAGGAGGAATAGGGCAGAAGAGGTGAGAAGATGGCATTGTATGTAGTGGAAGGGATAGAATGTCTGGAGCTCACAGCTGGCAATGGCAAAGTTGAATGCCTCTGGGTAAGAATCAAAGGACAAATAAATAATGCAGATGTCACTGTGGGAGTCTACTTTGGATCTCTCAGACAGGACTATGACACAAACAAATTATTCTTAGAGTAACTAAGGATGCTTTCAAGTCAACTTCCTTTGTCCTTATGGGGGACTTCAGCGTGCCAGAAATCAACTGGGAGAATCACAAAGGTGGTACAGTCTAGGCCAGAAGATTCTGTGAAAAACCCAGATGACAACTTTATGGCACAGTTCTTAAAGGAGCAGAATTGGAAAGAACCCTTCTTGATCTACTGCTTGTCAACAGAGAGGATTTTGTGAGCAAAGTGGGGATTGGCGGCTGTTTTGGCCACTGCAACCATGGAACCATCGAGTTTAAAATCGCTTCTGACAGGAGGAAAAGTGCCAGCAAAACCTCAACTCTGGCCATGAGGAGAGACTTCAGCAGACTTCAGGCTGCACAGGGAATTATTTAGTAAAGTCCCCTGGGAAAATGTTTTTGTAGGGGATGGGGTCCATCTGTGTTGGTTACTTTTTAAATATCACCTGTTAAGGGCACAGGAGTAGTAATTCCCAAATGTCAAAAGCCAGACAGGCAAGGCAGAAGGCCAGCTTGGCTGAACAGGGATCTTCTCTTGGAAATAAGGTGAAAAAGGAGGTTGTATGCCCAATGGAAGCAAAGTCAGGTGACATGAGAAGTATACAGAGATACTGCTCCCCACTATAGGAGAAAATTCATGTGATTAAAGCTTAATTGGAGTTGAAACTGCCAAAACTGTGGAGAACGATAAAAATAGTTTTTTAAATACATTAATGGTGAAAGGCCGTGTAGAAATAACATTGGCCTGTTTCAGTATGAGGATGGTCACCTCACAAACAGGGACAAAAACTAGGCAGAGGTGTTTATTGCATTCTTTGCCTCTGTCTTCACTGTGGTTGACAGACCAAAGGGGTCCCAGTGCCTTGAGCTGGAGGACCATGAATAATCAACTCCCTGTAGACCCTGAACATGTACAGGATTTGCTGCTCCATCTGGATCCCTTTAAATCTTTGGGGCCTGTTGGGATTCATCCAAGAATCCTCAAAGAGCTGCTGATGTCATGCAAAACCTGCCTTAATGATTTTTGAGCAGTCTTGGAAATCCAGAGAGGTCCCAGCTGACTGGAAGCTGGCGAACATTGTCCCACTTTTCAAGAAGGGCAAGTAGGAGGACCCTGCAAACTACAGGCGTGTCAGCTTCACTTCAGTGCCAGTAAAATCTGGGAAGACCATGGCAAATATTATTCTGGGTGGTATTGAAAAACCACCTGTAGGGCAGTGGAGTCATTGGTCACAGCCAGCTTCAGGAGGGGAAAGTCCTGCATGTTGAACCTGATTTCTTTCTATGATGGGGTAACCCACCTGGTTGATCTAGGAGAGCTAGTAAATGTCATTATTTTGGATTTCAGCAAACCTTTTGATGCTATCTCTCGCAATAATTTTTCTGGGCAAAATGTCCAGCATATGATGGGTGAGCAACTGGCTGACTGGTTGGCACAAAGAGTTACAGTGTCTGGGGTAACACCACGCTGGTGTCCAGTCACTAGTGGAATTCTGCAAGGCTCCATCCTCAGCCCTCAGCCCTTCTACGTCTTTATTAACGACCTGGATGCAGGACTTGAAGGAATACTAAGTCAGTTTGCCAACAACACTAAACTGGGAAGAGCCGTTGACTCCCTTGAAGGCAGAGAGGCCCTGCAGAGAGACCTCAATAAATCAGAGAGAGGGACAGTCACTAATCCTATGAAGTTTCTCCACGGCAAGTGCTAGGTTCTTCACCTAGGATGGGGTAACACTGGCTGTGTGTATGGAGTGGGGAATGAGAGGCTGGAGAGCAGCTGTGGGAAGAGACCTGGAGATCCAGTGGCATATTGGATATGAGTCAGTAGTGCCCTGGCAGCCAGGAGGGCCAACCGTGTCCTAGGGGGCATCAGGCCCAGCATTGCTGGCTGGGTCAGGGTGGCAATTATCCCACTGTACTCTGCACTGGGGTGGCCTCACCTTGTTTTGGGCACCACAATGTAAAAATACATTAAGCTATTAGAGAGTGTCCAAAGGAGGGCCATGAAGATGGAGAAGGGTGTGAAGGGGAGATCTTACGAGGAGTGACTAAGATCACTTGGTTTGTTCAGCCTGGAGGAGACCAAGGGAAAACCTCACTGCCCTCTTCAATATCCTGTGGAGGGATAGCACTGATCTCATGATCGGTGACAGGGCTCAAGGAAACAGCATGGATCTGTGTCAAGGGAGGTTTAGACTGGATATCAAGAAAATGTTTTTCACCCAGAGAATGGTTGAGCACTGGAACAGGCTCCCCAGGGAAGTGGTCATACACCAAGCCTGTTTGAGTTCAAGAAGTGTTTGGACAACACTCCCAGGCACAGGATGGGGTACTTGGAGTGTCCTGCACAGGGCCAGGAGTTGGATCATGATGGGTCTCTTTCAGCTCAGCATATTCTATGATTCTAAGAAAATGAGAAATTCCTCCTGCAGGATCAGAACATTTTACATTGGAAATACAGGAAACCAATAATTGGTAAAATATTCTTTCAAGGGGCCACACAGCTTTTTATTAAACACAGCCTCTTTAACAGCATCCAGCCATTTTCTTTGTAGGCTTTTTCATAATTCTGCTCTGCTGCTCTTTGGTTCCTTGCAGAAGTCCTTTCTCAGAGTGCTCACTGTGCTGCAGCTGGGTGGATGTGATGTCCTTGTTTCTTGATGGATCCCCTCTCTTGTAGTAGAGGGGTGCTTCCCTCCAAAAGTCTTCCAGAAGTACAGGGCTTTGAATTCAATTGCAGTGAGCTAAAAAGCATTTGGCATGATAGTTATCATTACGCCTTCAGCTGGTTGCTGTGTGGTGACAACTGTTGATCTCACAGAGGTTTATACTGTGACAATCAGGACAGTAGCTAGAGTAGGAAGGCCCATAAGCTGTCCTGCGATAGGAAGATGGGAGAGGGTAGAGCTGCATGGTAGCTGGCAGCTCTCTGTAATTGAGGGCTCAGTCTACAGCAACCCTGAACACACTAAACCCAAATGAGGAACACTGAAATATGGCAGCGCTAGATAAGCACAGCGTTTCCCTGGGAGAGAAAAAACCAGACCACTTCTGGTGCTTATAACTGTGCCAAACTGAATTAACCTGAACTTACTTGCAGCAGGTTTCAGGTAATGCCTGTCTCCATGACCAGGGCTAGAGAAATGCAAATTGCTTTACACATGGGAATGGTATTTACTGAACCACTTGAGGTGGTGGGAAGGGAGACTGGGTGCTTTTAAGCTTGGAGTTAGACCAGGTTTAACCTGTGTTTTGGGGATGTCATTTGCCACCCTCAATGACCTCAGAGGAACTCCGCAACCATCAGCAAATTAATGACTTCTGTCATCTTGGGTCTATCTAGCAGCTCTTGATCCATGTGTAGATTGTGGCCCTGTCACTGAAGCTACCAAGGTAGCTTTGACTTTTCTTGTGGCATTTGTTAACTTTTCTCCTTCCCTGTATCTGTGCTGATCAACTATGCAGCTGTTACTTTGGGTGCCCAAGGAGGATAGCCTCCACTTTCCAGGAGTCAAAAGGGCTCTTCTGCCATGTTCAGGGACACCCTTTACCAAAACCCTGGCAAAGTTCTGACTAGTTCTAACTAGTTTTTGTCATTTTGTACACAAAATGTACAGTGTGTCTTCTCTCTTTGAACAGTAAGTGCTTCACTCAAACCCTGCTTTGCTCTGCTGTGAAGCTGTTGGGACATGCTCAGGCCGGTGCAAAGTTAAATATTGAGGCAGGATTTACATTTGTCTACAGAAGGAAACTGAGCTGCTATGTTCCCACCAGAGCTGGTGTGAGCATTTGGGGAAAGGCCAGTAAGAGCACTGTGTGCTGCTCGTTGGCCATAACTGGATCAACATGAGGATGAGGCACAAAGCATCACAGATATCCACGTGCATCATGCATATCACGGAGCATGGGTGAAAACATGAGGCATCACAGATATCCATGAGCTTATTGTTACCTTGGGTTAGGTGAGCCTGTAAATGTTGGCCTGAACTTCTGAGTTATTACAGTCCAAGTTGTCTGTTAAAGGAAATAACTCTCCTCTCTCCTTGGTAGCTATGGAGGAATGCTGAGCACTTACCTGAGGATGAAATACCCAAATATTGTGGCTGGAGCATTAGCCGCCAGTGCTCCTCTGCTGTCTGTCGCTGGGCTTGGAGACCCCACCCAGTTCTTCAGAGATGTCACAGCAGTAAGTAACATCTCTTTTCAGGAGCAGTATTTTTTTTCCTTTAGGAACGCTTTCCTTTTTTCTTTTCCAGGTGTTTAAATAGATATCTGTCTTCACAGCATCACTGCTAAGCAGGGAGTGCAATTAAATGGCAACCTGAAAGGAACAGCAGTAGCTGCAGGATGGCTGAGCACAGCCTCAGCTGCGGCAGCTTAGGGTTCAAAGGTGCTACTCCAGAGTCAGGTCCCAGGCTGTGGGTTTCCAAGCAAAAGCAGCCATGCTCTAGTGGTCAGCTGTAGAGCAGGAGGGGGACAGCATCTGTGACTCCAAAATGTGGAGGATGAAAATGAAGGGAGCAGCTTTCTGCAGCAGAAAAGCAAAGGTGTATGGGTACATCTTGAAGGAATGTCTTTACAGATGAATTTCCTGACTCCAGCTGACCTCTGCATCCCACTGACATTTGAAGGCATGTCTTGAGAGTCCTTTGTGAGGACTGTTCTCATTTGGCAGTTCTTACAGCAGATGGACCGCCCCCCCCACCAAGAAGCCTTTTTTTTTTTTCCTGGGGGGTGGTTTGTAAAGAAGTGAAAATAAACAAGCAATGAAAATTACCTCTGCAGAAGAACAGGAAGAACAGATTAACTTTGTTGAGATTATTTAGTTTGTGCCATTTCACACATGATACAGGGGTCTGAAACAAGCATTTGTTCTCAAAGGGAGTGAGAGCTAACAATCTCAGGTTTAAAGGCTGAGGACAGTAAAGCCACATTTTGAGGAGACTGCATGTCCCAAGAGGAACTAGATAGAAATCATTTGGACCAACAGGCTCAGCTAAAAGACAAGACATGTTTGGGAAAGTGACAGTTTATTCTTCTCTCCTTCAGCTCATTAGGAAATGAATTATTACTCTCAAGTCAATCATAAGGCAAAGAAAGTATCAGACAGACTCCCATAGTCCCATTTGTAGAATCAATTACATTAAGACTTGTGTACAACTTCAAAACCAGAAGATTTTTGGTAAGCATTTATATGTATTCCATTTTCTAAGAAATCTCTCTTGCCTCAGTCAGGCAGGTCTCTGCATGAAACAACAAACCCTGGAAGTTTTACAGTCCACAGCACAGTCATAATTAAAGGTTCAAAATTTGCTTTGTTCAAAGGCACAAGGCCAAAGCAACACAGGTCAGCAGGACCTGGGTAGTGTCACGGAATTTAGTTTTTTCCTTTTCTTCTTTAGTCTCCAATTTTAAGCCTTTAGCTTTTAACCAAAGCTCAGCTCCTCAGCAGCACAAACCTGCTTCATGAACAAAAAAACTGAAGGTGCTTCCTTCCACATTTCCCCTGCACTGTCCTCACTTCTTGTTGTGCCAAAGAAAATAGAAGCCTTGGCAGCAAATCAGTTGTGCAGCCAAAGGCCATAGTGACTGGATTCCACTGCACTTGTATATGAGAAGCTCGTTCTCAGAGTTACTGCTGGCATGTGTACGGGAGGAACATTAACATTCTGCACTGACTAGTTATGTCCTGTCAATCCCAGGACAGGGTCCCTCTGATGACAGAAGAATGTGCATTTAAATAGTTTATAAAATTTCTCCATTTCCATTAGTACATGGAATGATAAATATTATATAAAAGACTTAAATAGTGGTCCCAAAAGTAACTTGTAACTCCAGCAAACAGAATGGATCAGCATAAAACAAATAAAGATGCATCTTACTTTACAAATGAAAGGTTACAATTACTATAAAATACGTCCCTCAGCCACTGGAAAATGAACCATTAGAGTGAAATTCAGTCAGCTCCATTAATGGCCAGGGACCCCTGGATTTAGTGGGGACTGCAGCTCCTGGCCCTGCCCATGATACCCACTGCCACGGGGGCAAGAGACTTTCAGTGACACCAACCTCTTCTGGAAATATGAACAATTACATTCCTGAGATCTCATCCATGAATACAGGACTGTCCAAATCCAAATCCAAAAAGAAAAGAAAGCTCATTTCCAAATTCATGGCTTAAGATTTGTAAGCATCCTCATATAAAAATGAAAGATCCCAGGGCTTCTGTAAGATTCTTAAAAAACCTAGGTCTACTTTGTCTTCAAGTAACTGAAATTAATTTCTCCAATTCTGCCGGGGCCTAGAACTGCTGTAGTACCTTTAGACTGTCTGCTTTTAACACTACTGCTGAAAATAGCCACTGTACTCCTAAGGAAAAAAATAACTGACAATTTCTCCATGGTCCAAGAAATTACAAAAAACAAGAACTTTGCTATACAGTTGTAAGCTTGTTTTGAGTCAACAAACACCTATGATGTGATATCTCAACAGGAAGGGACAGAAGAAGGCTGCTATCTAGTATGCTCACAAGCTTTCCCAGTGCCCAACCTCTGAAAAGCTGAAAGCAGCTTTCGGTCAGAATACCTGAGTCTAACTGATGCAAATAAGATATAAAATGCACATGTAGTTTTACTTGCATTTCACATTATCTCCTGCATTCCTACAGGGAAGTTAAAGAACTGCAATACCGCTACAAAATTATATATCACTTTGAGCCAAAACAGCAGCAAATTCTCTTTCACCATTCATTTCAGCCACAGCTTGAATAGACTGTTCAAAGTGCTCTACAAAACTAAGACACTATACAACAAATGCTGTGCTGCCTCTTTCTTCTCCTAAGGTGAAGCAGCATAGCTCAGGAGTTTGGAATGAGATCAGAGTACCAGCAGCAATACTGACAGCTTCTCCCTGGGACAGCACTACAGCTCTTTGTTTATTCCACTTTCCACCTGAACCACTGTCACAATCTGACAAAGGAATGGCTCTGTAATCCAGTGTTTCAGTAAATCCAGAATAAACCACAAAACTGGAGGCTTATTCCTGCTCGTCAAGAACAACGCTGTGCCCTAAGCCAACTCACTGCATTTCCAGTATTTAATGAGCATTCAGTAACACTGATGTGAGTGAGTTCTGGGTCATCAGAGCCCTGAGAATGTCATGGTCCACACTACAATTACCTTCTGAACCTCATCACCAGTACCAGGGAAACCTGCTTCATATGGCACAGCTTTGCCCATCCCAGAACCAGGGATTAGATTTAAGACTGTCCTGATTTCTTCAAACCAGAGATGCTTTTCCCAAGCTTTTGTTTGTTGTTTGAAGTCAAAAAAGGTGCATTATAGCATCTCTCCTCAAACCCTGAAAGGTAAAGTGACTTGAAGATAAAAATGCCACCAATGGAAGATCCACTGATGCAGAGTCTATGCTGGCACCCAGACAGGGAGCGGATGAGCCTCTGTGTTAAAGATGTATTTGTCAAGGTTGATTAAGTCTATGTCATCTGAAAACAGCAGAAACATGTATTTGAGTGTTTCCCCAAGGAAGAAGCTCTCCATTTTATCCCGTGGCTCTGGATTACTGGGATTTTGAACGTTGTTAATGGATGTATAACCGCCTGTAGGAACCTGTGGAAAAAAAAAAACTATCTTTGCATAACCTAAAATAATTTTTTACTTCCTAACATCCAGATGCACTTGGAGAAGATAAGTGCTATGAAACAGATCATGTTTTCTTGCTTTTCATTTCATACTTGGTTTTCATTTACATATAAAGCTTCAGTAATGAAAAAAAAAATTCATTGCATTTTAGAAGAAACCACAACAATAAATGAAGCAAAATATCCATTTGTGCTTAGGGTAGAGAGGTATCACAAAGAACATCCCTTTGAAGTTTCTGGACAAATATATAGAAAGGAACCAGCGATTTCTACATTAGAGCTGACCCAAGCCTTGTATCCATTTCTCTTAAGAACAGACCATTGATATTTGGTGCCACACTTTCACAGCATATCAGTGACATCTCCATGAGCACTGTAGTCAGAATGAACAGAAGAACCTTCTATTAAACCATTAATGCCATTTTGTGCTAATTTTTTTTTTCTTTGGCAACTTTAATTGAAGAGTTCTTTCAATCCAGCCATGTCCTTCTCAGCTTCCAAAGTCTAAAAACTACAGATTCTAACACTTTGGTAGTCTTGCCTACAGCTTCTGCATTTCACTTTTTCATCAATGTAATACAAGTTCTTTCACTATATGGACTAAGCAGGGTATCTCCATCTGCAAGAAAACGATTTTTCTGTATATACTTAAAAATTCCCATACAGTTACCTGATGAATCTTGAAACATAGTATGTTTTCAAAGTTGGTGTTGGAAAGTAAATACAGTCCTGACAGAACAAGGTTATTATAAACTGGCCTTACCCGGGTGTATCTGTTGAAATTCTGCAAGATTTCCCAGCCCCAATCTTGGTATTTCTTATCACCAGTGAATCTGTACATATAAAAAAGGCTTTCCACAGTTTCTGGTCGCAATAAGTTGTGCCTATCTGCAGGCTGCAAGAGAAAAAATGGCAAGAGTATTTCAGACAGGGAATTTCCTCAAGGATACATGCAGGGAGAAAAATAATTATTCATATCTCTATCTGCTCCTAACAATTTGCTACGTGTAAGTCAGCTTCTAAATATACTGCTGGGGTAACTAGAACCAAAGCCTAGGGTACAGCTACAAGGCAAGGCAGCAAAAGAAATAACTGCTTCACAACAAACCCCATCCCTAATATCTGGCCAGGAGTTCAACAGCAGAATAGAGCTACGGAGAAATCATGGAACTGGAGTTCAGGCCAGCTATCTGCTCACCTTGATTTCCACATCCTTGTGGCCCTTCTGTGCATGGAGGTTGAAGTGTACGATCTCTGGGCTCAGGCCTGTCTCTACTTGGGCATACATCTGGTAGCAGGTTTCTATAAGAGTTTCAGCCAATTTCATATGATCAGCAGCCAGTCCATTGTGAGCTCCCAATGCTAAAGTACCCGGCAAGAAGCAAACCAAGTGATCCTGCAAGACAAGGCAACTCCTAATGAGAAGCTACACATCAAACAGCAAGGGGAGGTAGGGGGGGACCGTGAGTGTACCTTTGTCTTTTTAATTTTTTTATTCTTTCTCTCCTTGAAAACACATTTCTGGTAGTAACAACTTGAGGATAACTTTTTAACAATCTGATGTAATGTAACATGAGGCAGGCAGCATTACAGAAATCGTCAATTTCAAAAACGTACAAGAATGTGTTTTTATGACAAGTTTCTGAAAAAAAGGTCTCAGGTTGTGTTGAGGGGAAGTGTCTTTTGGTGTGTAAAGTGTCTTTACCAGAAGCATACATATCAGCTCATGCAGGGCATCAACAGAACCACCTAAAGGCTCGGTGTCCTCATTCTGGGGCTAATCTACTGTTGATATAAGAAAGTAAGCACTGCAGATCAATGTCACATATGGGATGTCGAATGATTCTCAACATTCAGAATCAAAGCTCAGGTCTCATCACCCAAAAATGATGCTCCTGTATGGACCTTTAAAAGCTTTGTCCAGTCCTTAAGAAAAGTGGAGGTTATAAAGGTCAGCATACACATAGGAGCCAAACATCCCCCACTTTTCCAGCTGGCCAGGGTAGGAGACCTGTCCAGCCTTTCACCCAGTAGTAATGGACTAAAACCAAAATTCTGACTCCCTGAAACAGAAGGAAGTGCTCTGACACGTACAGACACCTAAGCCAAATCTATCTGTCTCAATTCAACTCTGTCCTATCTTGGGATGGGGCAGCCCCCTCAAAACCCAGACTCTGGTCTTACTCACAGCAGGTTTTTTGGAGAGCTTTTGGGAAATTCAGATCCAAGAAGCACATGCTGAAAACTAGAACTGAGTATCTTAAAAATACTACATCAGGAAAGGCTATACATACATTAATAATACATCACTTGTCTTTCAGACAAGCCACGCACACATACAATACCTGCACTGCATGAGCTTTTTAACTGAAAGATCTTAAAATGCACAAATTAGGAGCAGAGGGTTAAGATCAATCAGTTTTCCCTACAGCAAACAGCATACTGTTATACCCACGAATCTTCCAGGTACAAAAATAAAGATGTCATGAGTGGACAGAAACCTCCAAAATTATTGATTTATTTTTTAACCCCATAATACAATATTAGATTACATGCTTCTTTTGAAGGCAAATCTGAAAACACAGGTGTGCAAGTGTCTACATATACTTTTGAATTATGAAAAACAAGTAATACGTAAAATAGGTATTATCTCAACAATTTCAGACACTGGAATTTTATGACTAAAACAGAAAAAAAAAGAAAAAAAGAGAAAGAAAATCTAACTCCAGGACCAAAATGTTCAGTCTTGAAGGAACAAAATGGGTTTACTAGAGTAACTCACAGAGAAAGCCCTCGGTTTGCACATGTGGTTAGTATCTACAAGGCAGTTACTCATTACTGCCAACACACTGGACAGATGTGTATGTATATATCATCTTGGGTTTCAGGTTTTTGTTGTTTTTTGAGGATTTTTTGGTTTTGTTTTTTGTTTGGTTTTTGGGGGTTTTTTTAGAGGGAAAAGCTTTGCATTTGCCTCTGTGTTAGGTTTTATTTAAATTTTGTAACGGTTTTTCTGTTTTCTTTTGCAGTTGTATTTCTTACCATCTTGGCACTGAAATGGCCATGAGCAAGCTCTCCTACAAAAGTAAGCTTCTTGGGTTCTGATCTCTGAAGAAGATGCTTTTTCACTCCTTCTATGGCTCTCATATAGTCTTCCAACAGCCTGTGAAAAAAATCATTCCCAGTTGGCTCACATGCACACAGTCAGAACATATTTGATCACAGCTGATGTTCAGCACAATCTTTTAGGCAACTGTTACTTCAGTCTAAAGAGTAATATTTAAGTAAACATGAAAACTTAAAACTCAGTAACCATCAACAGGACATTAATAGGTTGTCACTACCATGTAGCAATACTAGGTTTACTTGAAAAGTAAATAATAATACTTCAGTACTTATTCAAATATTAAAGAAAACACCTGCAACTGTTTCTAGGCAATAACCAGATTTTATTTCAAAAATCCTTGGAAGCAGAGTTATTGAAATCACAGAAAATCAAGGCTGGGAAGGACCTCTTGGAGGTCTCTATTTCAACGCTCTGCTCTGAGGCAGATTCAATTACATCAGTAATTGAACCAGTCTGAGTGGTTATCCAAGCAATTTTTTAGTACCCCCATCCAAAGATGGAGATTCAAAAAGTTTGAGCAATCTTTTCCAATTGACCTTTCTCATTGTGAAACATTATTTCACAGTATTTAATTTAATTTTTCCTTGTTTTCACGTACTTTCAATATGGAAAACAACCTGTTGATTGTGAGGCTTACAAAATGTCACTGTGATCCCAAAGACACTGGTTCTCCATTTACAGTAAGGTAAGCCTCAGAAAGAGCAGTGATGAAAGCTTTGTTTGCAGAAAGGCATCTGCTCTGACACACAGAAATGCCTCCAAGAGGCACTTTTGCTCTGTCTGCATTAAACTCCTTGAAATTAACAAGAAGTCTAACAGTCTAACAGAATTAGCTTATATGCAGACTTGTCTTGAAGGAAAACTTCTTTTCCGACATCTTTAATTCCTCTTCTCCTTGCAAATGCTCTTCCACTAATGCAGTACAGATAAAAGAAACATATGAGACTTGAAGAGGGACTTTTTACAAGGCCATGTAGTGATAGAGCAAGGGTCTTTAAACTGAAAGTAAGTAGATTGATACTTGTGGATGCTGAGAACCTGGTCGGAGATATTAGGAAGACATTCTTCCCAGTGAGGGTGGGGAGGCCCTGGCACAGGTTGCTCAGAGAAGCTGAAGCTGCCCCATCCCTAGAAGTGTCCCAGGCCAGGTTGGATAGGGCTTGGAGCAACCTGGTCTAGTGGAAGGTGTCCCTGCCCATAGAACGAGTGGGACAGGATGGGCTTTAAGATCCCTTCCAAACCCAACTAGTCTGGGATTCTGGAATTAAAGAGAAGAAACACAAACATCAAACTTCTGTCTTCCTTCACCTTTCACTAACAAACCCAGAGCAAACACAGACATTGCTGCTGAAAGGAAATGCCCACAGTATTTCAGAAGTGTCTAATTATGCTCAATATCTATTGAAAAGACTTAATTATCATCTCCTTTCTGTGATACTCATTACATTTGATGACCTGAGGAAGAAAAGGTTTTTTTGAAGAGGGAGTTTTAAGACTAAGGCTAACTCTCCTCGTGGTCTTTCATCAAGTTACCACAGGTCTCTCTTTCTGCTTAGCTTGCTTTTAAAAACAGTAATAAGTTCAACTGACTCTTGGGCACATGCATTATTTTTCTTTAAGCAGCAAACTACAACAGAGAGTTTTACAGCTCACCTAATTATCACACTAATATGAGAAGTTGTTGGATTTAGTTTTTTTTCCAAAATAACAGGACCGGACTGCCGGAAGACGTTCCTTGAGCTTTATTACAGCATCAGTCTCAGTACAAGCTGAGACATGAAAGATGGCAACAGCTCACGTCATGCCAACAGCAGCCAGAGTTCTCTGTGTTACAAGGCCTTTTAAAAGCTTTCTAGCCAATAGCAAATTGTTAAGAGCTTACAGGCATCTGCATAAACTAATCATTAAAACAACATGTATTCTTTAAATCTAACAGTGGTTGCTTGTTTCATATTTCTTGCTACTCAGGAACTTTTTATACTTTCCTATAAACAAAGCACAGAGTCTCATTATTAAACTTTTCTATTATCTTGCTTGACATATTTTTCTACTTGTGAAGGCCTAACTCTACACAGCACAAAAACACAGTCTTATTGTTCTGTGTCTTCATCTTTGTATCTTTCTATCTCTAGGCCTACATCTGCACTGCTATGAGAGTTTTCTGCTTTTTCTATTTCCCACAATTCGTCTTCTCAGTACAACTACAAAGAAACTCTTTTTTGCTTGAACGCTCTAACTTTTGACTACAGCAATTTTAATGCTGCAAAAGACCTGGTTTATTCTAAGGATGTAAGGCAAATCTGGTATTAATTGCTATTTCTTGTTTTGATAAGTCTCGTCTGTTTTAAGGTCTTAATTCAAAGCTTTTATCTATGTCTACATTTGCATACACTACTCTGGGGTCAGCAGGCAACTGTAAAAGATCTTGTGATATCTTTGTAAGATTTTGAGAATTCTCTGTAACTTCATTTCTCGTATCTCTCTCTTGGACAATAAAGGCTTCTTTAATGGTTCTGTCTATCATCTGTCACACACACTGAAGTATACAAGATACTACTAGTAATACTACTACTAAAATAGCTAATATATATAAACCTATTTTGCAAAGTTCTCTTAACTAAGGTGCAAAGCTCTATCTTTCGAACAAATTGTCTAACTGTGACCTATTGTCTTTTCTTGTTGATTTGACTTGTTGAATTTTTTAGCTTTTGTATGCTTTTGTGGATGGATTCGGAATGATTAGACAAGTTCATACAACACAATCTTCCAAATTCCTCACAACCATGTCCCTGTGCCAGTAAAAGAAAATTAATTGCTGCTCTATGCTGTAAGAGTGGTATGTCTAACACTACTGACGTCTGTCAGCATATCACTGATTGCAACGGATGTGGCATTGGTTTGTTTACTCAGCTAACATCTTATTTAACCTAATTGTTTCAATGCTATGGCTGAAGCAAGTTGGGGTAGAAACAAACGTGCTGAAACTCTTTTTGCAGTTTTCTAGGGCATAAAATCACTCTTACAATTTTCTTCATATTGATAGGCAAATCTTTTTCTTCTATGTTTTTTCTTAGTGACTGCTTTAGCACTAGGTGCTATCACAGTGAGCTTTCTAATGCTGCATGGACTACTTTTAAGGTGTGATGGAATGCTTTGCTAAGCTCTATCTACAAATGAACTAATATCGTTTTGGTAATTGTCATGGATATTGGTCAACTCCAGAAAGCCCGCTCTAAAGGTCTGAGTAATTACACTAAAAACTTGAGTTTCTGTATGCAAAGTAATGGGCAGTAACACTGTACTTTGAGGGACTGCTTTCTCGCCAATCACTAGCTGAAAACGTAAGGCAGAAATCTTATTGTTACAGAACCAAGAATCTCTAATTCTTGGTGTTTGGATATTGCTTCGGGAAGTTCTCTGGTCTAAATGTCTTAATTACTCACAGGGCTGCTCTCGTTAGCAACCTCGTCTGGCTTACTATTAAGCTGCTTTTTGCTCAAAGGATCGTAATATATAGGTATCGGCTAATTTCTTACTGACACACTGACTAGACAGGTTGAAAAAGGCTTTTTTGGGTTCAAAGCGGATAGGTATAAGGTGCCTGAGCCTGCAACCTTGGCTAAGGCAACTCAGACATTTGGTTTTGGTTGTTCTACAGGCAAATCTGCACTGCATGAGGCATGCAAGACTAGCAAGCACTAGCACAGTATTCGATTTTGCTCTATACTTTTTGTGAGCTATTTTTTGGCAAAAGACTTTTCTGTGTATCTCAATTCTTAAATTCTACTTTTGTATCTTCCTAAATTTGTTTGGAGGCTAGCTAACTGTAGCAAGAAGGGCTAATTTCATCTTTGTAAATTCAGTGGGGGGATACACTCTTTTTGACTCTACAATGTAAGACAATGAATACTACGCTTTTGCTAAAAGAGCTCTACAAAACTAACCATTTACACACTTTTCACAATGACATAAAAATTAAGGTTTGCAGGTTCTACAGGTGAACAAGGGATGTCAGGTGTGACTTGTGGTCTCTCTGTTCGGCTCATGGCTGTGTGCTTGTTTCTCTGCTCTTGGAATTGTCAGTGCGTTCTTGTGTGTGATATGGTTTGATGTTCTTTGCTGGAACTCAGGTCTTGCACTTGTGGAGACACAAGTATACTTTTTGCTTCAAGTTATTCGTTGAAAAGGACTTTCAATTTGTCTTGTCTTAGGATTTCTAATTAAAACAGGCATTTTCTTTCAATTTTGCTTGTGTGTTATTTGAAAAATGCCTAAAAACTGGTGGATCGGGTTCTGTGAAAGAGCTGTTCAAAAAATTAAAAACATATAAAGCTTTGCTCAACTTCATCTGTGGTATTGTCTCTACTCTCTTTTTGTTAGTATAGAATGCCTTTTAGGGTGTGATATGTCCTTTTAATAATTGCTTGACTTGTGGGGGAGTAGGGAATACTAAAAGTGTGGTGAACACTAGTCTATCAAAAATGTGGCTAATTTTTGGGCCATATATGTAGGGCTATTGTCTGTTTTTATTTCTTGGGGTACACGTAGTGACGCAAATGCTTGTAAAAAATGTTGACAGGTATGACTGGCTGTTTCTCTTGTGTGGACAGAGGCAAAGACTGCTTGAGAAGGTGTCCACTGACACATGGATATTTTTAAATTTCTTAAAGGAAGAAATGCTTAGTAATGTCTGTTTGCTATAACTGTAGGCTTGGTAAACTCTGTGGGTTGACAGCTCCTGTAGAGACAGGAGGTTGCACAAGTTGACAATTAAGGCATGTTGATGATAGCTTTAGCTTGACTTTTGGAAATGTGAAATATTTGCACAAGTGCTTGTGTGTTTTGGTGAAAAAAGGCATGGCTGAGTTTTGCTTGTTCAAAAATGTTTGGCAAAGTGTTTGAAACAACCACTGTCAGTTTATCTGCTCTTGTATTTGTTTCTGCTAGAACTCTTGGAAGCGAAGAATGAGCTCTAATGTGAGAGACAGAATATGGGTTAGTTGTATATTGTAAAATTGTATAAAGACATGAAAGCTAACAATATAGGGTATCATTACCAACATCTTTTAAAACTGATCTTTCTATTCTTTTAACTACATTAGCAACATAAGCAGAATCTGTAATTAAATTAAAAGGTTCTGGAAAAAGCTGAAAGGCCCTGACTACAGCAGCTAGTTCAGTAATTTACGGGGATCTCTGTACTGTTTGAATATTTGATTCCTAAGTTTTATTTGTTTGATTTAACTATACTATTACTGATTTGTGTGTTTTTCTGGATCTATCAGTGAAGAGAGTTATAGCACTCAAAGGCTCTTCACTGAGAATGGGTTTTTCCCTAAAATTTAATTTTGCTTGCAACAATTTGTGGCTCGGATAATGAATAAAACAAACAAAATTTAACAATGCATTTTTTAAATCATCTGAATTTTGTAATGCTCAATTAGAGTAATCTTTTTTCAAGGGTAAACAGGTAATTGTAAAGTCTTGGCCTGCTAAGGTTAGTAATCTTGTTCTGGCTCTGATTACAATTTGTGCTATCATTTCTATAGTTGTAAAAATTGTCTTTGGAGACCTATAAGGAAGAAAAACTCACTCTATTATTAAATAAGGATCTCTTTGAGAAGAATGATGCCATAAAGTTGCATTTTTTCTCCCAAAATTGCAAGAAAGAAGGGCTTTTCTGGAGCAAAACTATGCGCTTGTCTCTTTTGGAAAGCTTTTGTGACTTTTTCAAGGGTTGTTTGAGCTTCAGGTATTAAAGTTCTGGGAGATTTGATGTCGCAGTCTCTTTTCAGTAAGTCAAAGAGTGGGGAAAGTTAATTGTTGGTAATTTTCAAAACGGGTCTGATCTAATTAATTTCTCCTAAAAGCTGTTGTAAACTTTGCAAGGTGTTGGCACTGGTCTGAAGTTGTATTTTCTGTGGCTTAATTGTTTGTTTGGTAATTCTCCATCTTAGGTATTTCTAGGGTGGGATTTTTGATATAGAGATTTCTAGTCTGGCATTTTGGACTTCAGCAATAACACTGTCACAAGTCTGTTCTAACTCTGTTCGTGTTGGTGTTGCAATGAGCAAATTGTCTATGTAGTGTAGAATCATGAATTGTGGGTGCTTCTGTCGAGCTGGAGACAGAGCTGGTGCAACAAAATATTGGCAAATTGTGGGAGAACTTTTCATACTTAGGGGTAAAGATTTCTAGTGATATCTTTGCAGTGCTTCTCCTTTATTGACAGCTGGAACTGAAAAGGCAAATATTGGGGCATGTTCTGGATGAAGTGGAATATTGAAAAAACAATCTTTTAAATCGATGATAAGAGGCTAGTCTCTTGGAATCATTGACAGAGAGGGAAGTATAGGTTGCAGGAGTCCTATATCTTTGATTACTTTATTGATCTTCAAGTTATGAAGCAGTCTCTAGGAGTCAGAAGTCTTCTTGTGGATGACGAATACCAGTGAATTCTAGCGACTATTTGTGGGTGTGATATCATCTTTTTGTAATTGCTCTTGTACTATTTTTTTAAGGATACTTAATTTTTTCTCTGATAAAGGCCACTGATCAATCTAGACAGGGTTATCAGTTTTCCATGACAGTTCTAGAGTGGTGTGTGTTGACGTGGTCCCCATTAAAGGCTCACTTCTAATTCTGCTCTCCACTGGGACAGTACATCTCTCCCCTATACTGTGATGGGTTTCTGCACAACGAAGGGATGAACGGCAGCTGTTTTCCTCTCAGGACCTGTAATGGTAATCATGGATTCACTTTGCAGACACACAGTGGCCCCTCCGATCCCTGTGAGGGCACCTACAGGTGACACTGAATTCCAATCATTGGGCTAAAACATGTGAGAAATCACAGTGACATCTGTACTAGTGTCTAGCATGCTGATGCAAACTGTTTTACTAAGGTGAGTCAGGCTGTAAGTCAGTTCTGGCTGGTTATGGCACACACGCTCTACCTAAAAGACATCAGACACTGGAGTAGAATTCTCAAATGGTACCTCTTGGCACACAGCTTGGTCAGTTAAAAACAGAGTCTCTTGATATATATTTTGCTTGGGTATATCTATAGGTAAAGCAATTGCAATAGTATTGGTGGTTTTGGTTGAATTACAAAAGGAACACTGAATGTGAGAGCTAAAATTATTAGCTTTTCATTACAGTCTGCTGAAACAACAGCTGGAAGGACTGAAAGCCCAAGAATTCTGTTGCTGTCCTTGCCTATAATTAACAAGTCCTGTCTGTGTAGTGAAATACTAGTAACTCCTGTAGGTATGCATTCATGACAAAAGTCTTTTAAAAGGTATATTAATTTGGAAGTTACCAGCTTTCAGTTACACCAGTTACCCCCGTGTTCCTGGGGGCAGTAAGATGGGGTCACTTGAGGGATGGCTGGCGAGGGCACAAATGACATTTGATTTGGGCGTCTTCCAGAAAATATCAAGATGTTTAGATTTTCTGGAAATTGAGGTGCCACTATTTGTTTCACCACGTGGTGGCTCTGTGGCGCGCTCTTCTTTGGGTTTAACGGCAGAGGCCTGCCTTCAAAATCAAACCGAGAATGACACTGGTTTACAAAATGTTTTCTTTTTCTACACTGAGGGCAAACACTGGGTGGTTTACCTTTTCTTGTCGGCTCAGAACAGTCCTTTTGGAGGTGGCCAGGCTTCTCACAGTTAAAACAAAGCACTTTGGCAGAATCTAACTGGAGAGCTTCAAGGGTTTTTTCAAGGGTTTTTGTTTGTGTCTCAAGGGCTTTTTCAAGTTTTTCTCTCAGGGAATCTTGGGATTTTGCAAGCTGCTCTCTCAAGGTATTAGCTTGGATTTTAGCAAGATGCTGTGGAGTGTTAAGTCTGCAGCAAGCTGAAAGAATCTGAGGAACTGTCGGTGGCTGGTTAGACAAAGCTAAGATAACTCTAAGATAACTCATTTACACTCTTCATTTGCGTTAGAAAAAGCTAGGCTTTTAATAAGATAGGGATGCGGATCTGGGCACTGCCTTTCTATAGCTTGTGTCAGCTGGTCTAAAAAGCAACCATAGGCCTCGGTAAGCATTTCCATGGCTCCCTGCTGGCTCCACTGTAAGCAAGGCTTTTCTTGCCGCATTTTTTATCTCTCCTAGCACTGCCCTAGGCAGTATGGATGCCTGATCTTGTGCATTATCATGTGGGGCATCCCCAGCTAACTGAGCAATGGTAAACTGAGCATTGGGAGCTATGAGAGCTTTGAAAGGTTTCTGCTTTTTCTATTTCCCACAAGAAGTGTAAAGAACTTACTCATTTTCTTTCTTTCCACCCTGAATCCACTGCTTGAGCAGATATTCATAGTAGCTGTCAGCTCTGGCTCCCAGAGTGTAGACCCCCAGGTGGGTGAACTGCCCGCTGTTGGTATTTATGAACATAGGCACGAGGCCGTCATTTTTCCCTGAGAGGATGTGAACATGCTTCATCACCTCATCTACCGCGTTCTACAAGAAAGAAAATAGCAAACATAAATTATAGGTATAAATGAGGTACAGAACTGTGTCTAGTCACTATAGCCCCGTAACAAATCTGTAACTTTGCTTCCCCAAATTAGCGTCAGGGACATCAAGTTCAGCTAGAGCAATATATTAAATTCAAGATTTCAGACTTTTGGACTCTCAAAATATGATGTTCTGAGTATGTTCAAGTACTCTGAAGCAATTATAACTGTTTCCTTTCCTTGAAGGCAAGCCCACTTAAAAGCCAGTACTCCAGCACTCAGATTTACTCAGACTTGCAAAGTAGAAGTCCAGCAAAAATAATAACTACATGAATCTATTTAGCAACAGCTAGCTAAGGTTCTTTAAATTACTGCATTCTTCAACACTGAGCTGTGGATACAGTTCAAAATAATAATATCAGCAAACAAAAAGAAAAATGGAAAATATTATTTTCTCTGAAATTTTTTTATTTCAACTAGCTTTTCCCTCTATGGTGACCTGCTCTCAGACTCTTACCTAGTGAGTGACATTTTAGTTCCTCAGATGGTAACATTTCAGTTTTTATTCTCTGCATATAGAAAACAGTATCAAAAAAACACATTCAGAAATTTTTATTTTTCTAGTTAAAAGCTGTTTCTGAGGAAGAAAAATAATTACTCATTTCCACTACTACTTTTGGTATTCAATAAAATAATGGAATATTTTGTTTCTTTTTCTTCCCTTGTCTAGAGTTTCACAACTTATTTATCATAACTTACAGACTCCTGAGACCATGAGTACTGATGGAGAGTCAGTGGTAGAGCTGCAGCAAAATGGAAAAAGAGAGAGACATCAACGGATTCTTCCATACCTGGAATTTCTCATCTCCAGTCAGACGAGAGAGCTCCCTGAACTCCAACTGAATGCTGGTCACCTCTGCCACAGTGCTGTCAGATGTCCAGCGAGGGGGATGTGCAGTGCCCCGACCAATGTTGACATCAGAATATGGTATCTTGGAGGGAGTCTTAAATGCTGGCATAAGCCTGTTTCCAATGTCTTTCTAAAAAAAACCCAGGAGCACAGGACAAAACAACAAACAAAAAATACATATATACACATGCACATTCCATTAGATTTTCTTCACAAAGCAGATGGAAAAAGACAGAACAGCAGCTTAGTTTTAGATTATGCAAGCGATTAAAGAAATTTAAAAAGTCATTAACTTATTCATTGTAATGAGCAGAGTTTCGACCTTGTCCTGAGCACTGCAGGCCTCATCTGAGGCTGCAATCCCTATCATGCAGTTACTGGCTGATCTAGCTAATCTGATGAAGTGGCTGATGCTGTTAAGACACACAGAAAGGGCAACAAAAAACAACTATTACCCTTTGCCAATCATTTATTTCCTCTTTTGTTCCATGAACTTTATGATGGTCAGCCATTCATCAGCAGAGGAGCAGACATACAAGAAGAGGTAACAAACACAGCAAGGCTTTCAGGTTGTACAGAGAGCAGAGGTGCAGGCTTCAAAGCTTAATGGTAAATGCCTTTCCCACCACTTTAAATATGAAACTCTTAAAAAACAGCAACATTTAACTTTCTGAGGAATCTTCCCTCAACTTTGCCCAATATGGAATTGGCAAAGTTTTGCCCAAACTGGGTTTCCAATACTGGAAACCCAGTTTCATTTGTAAGGCCAGTCACTCACAGCTTTTTCCAGGAAAAGGCTATCTCCGGAGAGGTGGTAGGTGCTCAGCAAGCCACCCAGGATACGGATAGTGCTCTCAAATAGGTTCACATCCACATTTTTATCAAATACTAAATCATTTGCTACCCATTTTCTTGCTTCTTCAAACTCTGTAAAGCACAAAAGGTAGCTTCGTTATGAACAACTAAAGACATGAGTACTCCATATATCCATGACAGTTACTTGTATTTGTCTACAGAGATGATAGTTTTAGGTGGAAAATTAAAATGAAGAGCACATGCTGGCAGAAGTTTCATTACCATTGGCTTAATTCTTATTCAGCACACACCAGAGAGGCATACAGACAGAAATATCCACCAAAACAGAAAGTCCTTAATAGTTTAAGAAAAGAAGAAATAGAGAATTTTTTATTAAAATAGTCCAGAAATTAATATCTTTCAAATCCATCCATTTGAATTCTCAGATACTTGGTTACACTTCCACAAATTCTTCTAGTTTTAATTAAATCTTTTTCAACCAAAGCTGTTATCTACCAAGATAACAGATAACATTTTCAGTTAACAGCTTTAGCCTGGCAATGTCTTCAGGAGCCTTCTTCCTGCAAGACGTTGCAATTTTTTTTCTCTAGAAACAAAAATGGTTGCTTATCACACTAATTCAAAAGAAAAGTTAAAAGAAAAGCCATATTAGGTTCATCAACCAGCAGCAGCAGCAGCATCACTCAATGACTGCTTTGGCACAGGGTCTCTCTCCATGGTGCACGTGCATCAGCTTAGCCCTCACAATTGGAGGCTGAGCTATTTCGGTGATCTCACAGCTTCTGGAAACTCCTGCTTGTGAGAAGCAGCAGAAAAACCAGTTTGCCAGAAGGTATTCCTTAGGAGATAAACTCTGAAGCAAATGGATGCCTTTGCACCCTCCAGTCTTGAATGCCAGACAAATGCAAGATGGTAGGCACATTGAGAAGAATTACTAAAAATCTCCAGTCAGTGTTGTCAGCAGTAAAACAGCAGAGTTCTCTGCCATAGAAGCTTTTGCATTCATCAGCTGATAAGAAAGACTAGCAGCCTCAAACAGAACTTGCCATTACATAGCATTTGTTATTCAGAAGAAACCCCAGGAGCTCTCTATGGCAGTCAGCAGAACTGATACAAAATAGAAAGAAATCCTCACCAAGAACTCATTTTCAACACATCTCTAATACTAATAATTTATTTTTAAAATTCTACTCAGTTCACAATTAATTTTTTAGGAAAAAAGAAGAGCAGTACGCTGACAACTTGATCAAACTTCAAGATAGCCTGTGCAGGCCTAGAGCTGCACACACATGACGTATTATTTTACACAAACTTCAAAGGTAGAAGAGACAGAACCATGAAATACTTTGAGTATTGATTGTACCCTCACTGGCAGCTCTGTTCTTCCTATCTTGACAGAAAAATCTGCAAGATTAATAAAAGTTTACAAACATGGCTATCGACCATGGTTAAATAGATACAGTTCCAGAAATTTTTAAATATCATTAAACAAAACCTCTGCATCACCAAAAAAAAATCCCAAACAAACAACAACAAAAAAATGGTCTTAAATACTAATTAAGCATTTCCATTTTTTGCAATAGAATTGCAAAACTTTTTGGCTGAGTTTTTAAAATCTGTTCGAAGAAAGTTTTCTAACATGGTCACTTCCAGAATAACTCTCAAAAATACAGACAACAAAACAATTCAGGAAAGAGGTACTGAGCACTCTCTTTCTGCACCCATGGATTTCTTACACAAACAGCCTTCTTAAATCCATATATGAAATATTGGTATTAGGTGTGATAAAATACAAGCGAGGAACATAGAGGCAAGCTACCCAACAGTGATGGGCAGAAAGCCTCCGGTGGCCGTATAATGGCACAGAGGTTTTAGTACAGAAACAAAGACCAGGAAATTTATTAAAACATCCCTCAAATTCTACCAGATATATACATTGTGTATACATATGTATGTATGTATTCACCCTAACAGGGAAGCTAAATTTACAGACCACGTGTAATAAATATTCCCCTCAAAGAACTCTGAACATGCATTGCCTGAAGAGAAATTAAGGAATTATTTTGGAAGAAAAAAAATTACCTTCTTTTAAACCTAAAATCCACATGGTATCCAAGGCATCAATTAAGGTAAGCCCAAGTCCAAACCACTCACTGTAGGACTTGGACAAAGGCTTCAGCTCATCATGGCCCCAGGCAAAATCCTTGTACCCTTTCCAGGCATGGCGGAAGGCTTCAATCACAGCCAGCTGGCGCTCATTGATGGGCACTGCAGAGGAGAAACAGCACCTTGCTCAGGACTTCTGCAGAGCACTGATGCAACTCTACTACGCACCACTTTACTGCATTCCCCCAAAAATAGAATTTCTTCCAAACTAACCGATCACTGCAATGGAAAAACCACTCTCACATTATTCTTTTCAGAATAGCCTTTCCTCTACAGCATAACCAGTCAGTGTTTCCAGTCAATAATTCAGCCAAGTGGAAACAGAGATTTCTCCCTGGCAACAAAACTGTCACTTCTGCAAATAAAACATTAAAATAATCACATGCACAGTTGTAGATGAGTATCACTAAAGCTCGAAGAGATGAAAGTCAGGAAATACCAGATTAAGATCCATGGTAATTCAGGTGCTGAATACATATACTTAACAATAAAATCCTCAGCTAATTCAACACAAACATTTTTTCTTCATCTTCCCTCTCTTACTAACTGCTTTCTGTTAAATTTAAAATCACTTCTACAAAATTATTTCCATAGAACTATCTATTTAATACCAAAATAGAAAGAAAATTTACATTTTTCATCTTGGCAAAACCGTGTCTTTTTCCATAGTTGTACTGATTTTTTGCTTGCAATTTGCCATGAACTGGAGCTTATGTTACACATTATGTTACATTGAACCTGAAAAATTTCAAGCCATTAGCTGAAATTTTGAAAAATTATCAACGAAGACTTCTAGACTGGGAAACACCAAGCAGCATAACTAACCCTGTAAGTACTAAGCTTGCAAAAGTGCAAATACATCCCACTGACATATGCCATGTTTATCACACCAGAACTTCCTGGTTTCTTTTCTGAACCCAGAAAAAGGAACAGGTTCTTTGTTTCACAAGCACAGCAGCTTCAAAAACAACTTCTGCAGCTTTCTGATGAGCCTTAAAACCAGTTCCATTTAGTTCAGGGAGGAAGTCACTTTCCCTGTATTTGCAGAACAAAAGGAAAGACAGAGTTGAAAAAGAAGCCGTCTCTTTTATGCCCTCTTTCTTTAGGTTATCCTGCCTCCTCCCAGAGGCTATATTTCAAAGATTTGTCTCTAAAATTTATTTTCAAATTCTGAAGGCTAACAAGCATGAAGGCCGGCATAGTGAAATAAGAACACTGAAAAACTAGGACGTTCTAGGTAAGCAATCTCTCTCACACTTTTTGTTTCCTTTAAATAAATAAATTAAATAATGTCTATGGGGAGAAATCACAACTTGAACCATAAAAGCAAACAAAAAAAGGTATCATCAGCTGTCCTATTTACCTGGTTCTTTCTGGTCTTCAGCTTCCACAGATGAAGGTTTTTCTGGTTCTGTTATTTTACTGGATGGAGGTTCAGTGCTTTGGTCAGGTTCTATCACTGCTCCTCTCCAGCTGCAAATACAAGGGACTGTAATTAAGACTTATTTTGGTCACAGAAAATCATGCAAATGAACGGGACTTATCTCTGTATTTCCTTTATCACACAACACTTTGATAAAACAGAAGTTTTAGGGTTCTAACCCACAAGTTAGATTTTGTATCAAGGATCAAAATAATTATGTTGCCCACTAGGTAAGTTTTCTGTTCAAATAAATTTTCTTTGCAGAGAAATTTTACTTGATTAAGAAATATGTGTTACAAGCGCTTGGTAAAAGAGCACACTTTTATTGCATTAAATATCTTGGCAATGGAATTTCATAAAAACCTCTTAAAATAAACCAAACACCTGAAAATGCTGTATTACAAGCAAGCTGTTATCTACCAGCTGTGAAATGACCACAGAAGCTACTAATGCTAAATAGTACCACATAAATGATGATCACCAAAACTCATGATCAAGTACAAAGGATGAGATGCTCAAAGTACTAACTTTGCTATCAAGGGATCACAAGCCTTTTCTGCCACAACAGATGCATAAATCAGTTTTTACAGGTTTTTATGAAGAATCTCCTGAAGGAGAAGTCTTTCAGAATGGACTTCAAGCCAAGTCAAGCTCATATCAAGATCAAATAATATCAACCATAACATTTAATGTATAGGTATAGTGCCTTTGAGCCCATTATATGTTTCCTAAGGGAACCAGGCTTACAGGACCTTTAAAGTCTATATTGTTTACAGTCAGCATATCTTCTGGCTTAGATAAATGCCATATTTCATTTCTTACTTTCATTCTTTAAATTTGTAACTAGTCTTCACTATGTTTTCGTTGTTCTTGTAAGTTCTCTTGTTACCACCTGTTTAACTCTGTGAGTTACAGCACAAGCAAAAGCAAAGCAATACAACACTTTCAGACAATACTGACAGTCAAAATGCTGAGCCAGGCACAGTTCTGATGCTATGATCAGCTCATCTGAGCCAGTGCTAAAGAGAACATAAACACGTAAAACCACCAAGCTTCGTGTTCCAAGTCTGAAGAACCTCTGCTGAACTTCTGGTAGTCTTTTCTATATCCATGTTACTTTCCTTCACTTATTCCCAAATCAAAATACTTCCATAACCACAGAAGCACAGACCTTCTGTTAAAGATACTACTAAATCTGTACAAGGGATGAGATATCTTGTAAGAAAGAAGCAAGCACATGGCGTTACACGCATACAACTACGTACACATCCACTGGTTCGGCCTGGTTGGACTGGGCCCACCGTGTTTAGTGGCACCAACCCACAAGCAGCACTGATACTGCTATCACTTTCCAAACCTGTCCCAGGACAAAAACACTTGTAGCAGCACTATTATATTGATGCTGTTACATTAACATTTATTACAATGAACAGCAGAAACCTCTGGACACCGAGAATCCTTCTGAACATTAAGAGTGTCTAAGTGCATTAAAAATACAGCCAGCCTCACAGGGCTTCAAACCCTCTGCAGCTGTGTGATGCAAACAGTAAAATCAGAGAAACTGCACATTCCTCAAAATTAAACCTATTAAGACTAGTAATATCAGCAGCTATCAGGCCAGGCCTGAGAACAAACCCATGCAAAGAAAGAAAGTAACCTCAGACACATACAACAAAAAGGCCTTAAAATTTTCACTCCAACACTCAGTGGATCTTGGCAGGGGCAAGGAGGAAGCACTGTACCTTGCCTGAAACGTTTCTACCTGATAATGGATTTCTCTGTTTTCTCTACTTTATCCACTTCGACCAGCTCTTCTACAGCCCTCATGGTATCACGTTGGGTCTTCAGCCTCATGTCTCGCCGTGGTGCCTTGATCTGAAGATTGGAAGGACCACGACGAACGTGAGGCGGTTTTGGTGGCTTCTGAGAATATAAAGGAAAAAAAAAAAAGTGCTTGGTAAGTTGCAGAGATGGTAAAATTTCAAACCATAAATCAACATCATTACAGTATTAAACATAAATTCAGATAAATCTTATTTTGTTTGTTTTGCAGCAGGCAAATTCTGACCTGACTGGAAGGCACGCTAAAGACCTTGTGGTTTTGTTTGCTTTAAACTTTTGGTAAAATCATCCAGTTCTTAAGTTCACACTGATCAATTACTTCTAAACTACCACTACTGCTACCAAGTATTCGTTTAACACAAGGCAGTGACAAAGGATTGTAAAGATATTTGATTCCATTTTACTAGGCACAGTAAATTTACAAGAATTAGCAAAAATAATGCAAAAAAGAGTTTCCACCATGCCACTGTAAATATCAAGAATTACTATACAGTAGTACATGTACATTTTTGCACGATGAAGAAAAGATTTCATAAAAAATTTTGTATTCATTAACTGAAAATCCCTGAATTCGTGAGATAAATCCATGACAAACAACAGAGTAACCAGTATTCCTTTGCTCCACTAATTCACATAGTCAGTTGATGTTCCTTTCCCACTGCATTCCCCACAAACGTAACCCTTCAAAACCTCCTATCATCTGCTCTTTCTGATGTTATTTCTCAAGCTCCCAGATAAACCGTGACTCCAGGCTCCTCACAAAAGTGGAGACTGATGCACACAGCACGAGTGAAGCCTCAAGTAAGAGGTCATTGTGACCTAAAGTCCTGGCACTCCTGGGCAGAGCAGTAAGTAAAAAACAGCATACAGAACAGGTAAATAAAAAAGATAAAGCCAAGAAGTACTACACCAAAACCCTTCCTGAGAGGACAGCATTCCACCAAGAGCACACTTTTATTGCAAGTTCTAAATCCTTCCTCCACAACAACAACTGTTGGAACCAAGCACTATTTGCCTTCACAAACACTTTGTGGCATTAGAAAACTAATTTCTTCTCACATTACCTGCAGTGAAAGCTCAGGGTAGTCTCCATGGTTGGCGTCTGCTTTCTGGGGTGCTGGTAGAACAGCTGGATTTGCCAGCTTTAATCTAGGAATTTCTTGTTCTGTTCTCTGATCATCCAACGATTTGTTGGTTATACCTAGACACACAAAACTACTCAGCACAAGGAATCAACAGTTAAGGCTGCAGTTAGAAATTTCTAACAGTTTGCTGTATACAAGTAGAAGATGCCCCTCCAAAAACTGTTTGCATTCACAAAGCGTTGATAAACACACACTAATTGTTAGATATGAAGCGTATTTTGGTATTAATCCACTCCCTAATATAAAAGGAGGCTGCTAAAAGGCACATGGGAATTTTTAAAATTGCTACTATTTCAGTTTTTCAGTACAAATAATAAGATAATAGCAGAGGTAAATGTGCATTAGTATTACCCAAATGCTTAGAATTTCTAAACTGACAGGCAGTCAAAACCAAGAGAGGATTACCTTATCCTAGTGATTAGGTTTGAGCTACCCCCATATCTACATACAAACATAATAAAAAAAACACACTCAAAACCTTCAAATCTTAATCAACTGCCATAGTTTAGGAATGGTACTCCCCAATTCAGTGCTCCCTGGAACCACAAAAACCACACTGCCATTCTCTTTCCCTTGTCTGTTTTCCCCTCCCCGTTCCCCTTCCCTCTGGGGTGGATGAGTTGAAAACTGGAGGCACAGAAGGCAAAGATCACAGGTTGAGGTAAGAACAATTTAGGGGAAACAGCAATGAAATAAGAAAACAAACAGTAAGGCTAAAAGTATTAATAACAAAAGGTATAGGAAAAATAAACTATTTACACGAATGCACGAATACAGACAGCTGCACCTGCCATATTTTCTCTACCAGAAGGAACCCCTTCATCCCAGCACAGAGAGTGCCTTTCTCCCCTCTCCCATGCCCAGCAATGACTGAGGTGGTACAGAATAACATCCAGGCCTTAGCCACACTCCCTCCCAGCTACTTCAACAAATTAACTGTCCCGGCTGAAACCAGGACATCAACTAAAACAAAACGTTGCTCTAGTCAAGATAAAGAAAGAAAAGGCATACAAAAAATACTTTAATTAAGCATTACATCATTCAAACAGCATCAAAAATCATCTCAGAATTGCACTTTAATGAATACACCCAGTCATTACCAATGGAAATTAAAACTGGTTATAAGACCCACAACAATCTTCTAACTCTAACACCTCATTCTGGCAATTCCGAGCTGTACAGAAGACATACTTTTCCATGCTTCCCCAATGCTTGTGTACGAAATTACTCCACACACTGCCAAGAACACAAACAGGAAGAGAATGACACTCCGCTGGAGGCGGGACAGCTGCTTCCATTTCTTTAGGAGAGAAAAGAAGTGAAAGAAAGAATTTTTAGCATGACATTAAGAACCTACTTGGTTAAAAATAAATGTATTGGTTCATTCAGATTAAAACCCACAAAATTGAGTAGGTTTAATTTTACCCTGTTTCCAGCTGCATATATCCATTGCTTATTTTCTTTGATGACAGAGAAAACAGAAATCCAACCAGCTATCACAACGCACAAGAAGCTCACAAAAACATAAGAGCCACTTGCCGCAAGAACCTCAGAACCTGCCAAATGCCAAAACTCCCAGAATGCTTCAAGTACAGCTGACTTTGACCACAACCTCCACTGGCTGACCTGAGCACCTGCCCAGCTATCAACCGGGAAATCAGCCAAAAGCCTCTTTCCTCCTGGCTGGGGAGGGACTGCAGACTGCACATGCAAAATTAGAAACAGAAGAAAATAGTAGGAAAACTAAAAATGCTACTGCAGCAAAGAAGAAAGGCTCAAAATAAGTTGAGCACCAATCACTGGCAGATCATGGGTTCGATCCTTGTATGGGCTGTTTGCTTCAAGAGTGGGTCCCTTCCAACTCAGAGTATTCTGTCAATCTGTGAAAGAGAAACCATGTATCCTGGCTCTGACAAGCATGGGACCTGTCACACAGAACAAATTCTGCACCACAAAAAAAAAGCCACCAACCTGCAGCAATGTGAAATGAAGTAAAACACCACAACAACAAACTAGACAAACGCACAATCTTTTCAACTTTAGTCCTGGGCAATAATGTATTGTTAACACTAGATTATATGCACCAATCACTGAAAAATTGACAGCAAATTACATTAACCTGAAAGAGGCCAATGTACATTAGCATCCATTTAAAGAGAGAGAAGCTGGAGTTAAACATTAAGGGCTAAATTGTCACTGTTACTTTTCCAACAGTCCTCCTGAAATTCACTAATTCTGGTTTGGGTATACAGAGAGGGAACTTCATTGCCGATGCTACACTTGGGAATGACCCTTCCCACAAACCACACAGTACTTCCCACGGTCCTCATCCTCTTAGCAACAGCCGGAGGCCGGGAATGTCTCAGTGCAAACTGTCAAGGTGCTCACACTGTGAGTCCCACAGCACAGTTTCCTGCCTTCCACCTGCACTGCTGACTGTACAGGAATTCTGTACAGTCCTTCTGTGTGCACACTGCTGGTCCCACTGTGTCATCTTCAGTTCTACCTGCTTGGCAAACTTTATGACCCTCTCCCCATTGCAAAAACATGCTTGAAACCCGGCAGCCCTGTGGTTCATCAGGGTTGGACGGGAAAAGAAGCTTTAATTGTGGTGTCTTGCAACAGGTAGGAGTAAGGCACAAGAACATGCCAGGGCATTCACCACCATCTTACTGTTTTTTTGCTCACAAAGAATAAGGATAAAATAAAGGGTGATGACTCAGGCCCATATCTCTCTAGCTGGTAATAAAAAGAGAACTGTGGGACTGTGTGCCTAAACAAGCTCTTCATACACTTCATCTGATGACCTGTAAAGCCTCTATAGGTGACTATACATCATCTCCTATCTGTAACAACGGTTATCTTGTCCCTCTGACTCACTCTTTCCCACACAAGACCCTCCAGCCCGAGACTCCCATCTCACATGAAGCTGCCTGTCAATTCTACCCACAAGCAGACAAGGTCACTTAGCAGAGCTCTAGTAAAGGACCCCTCTCCTCACACTCAGCTTTCACACTGAAAGCAGAACTGTTCCCTCTACTCTCCATGGGCAGAAAACAAGATTCTTCCCTTAAGCCTTAACACAGGGAACAAAGGCACAGAGACCAAATCTCACTCCCCTCATTCCTGTCCAGAGAGCGCAGCGTCGCCCCTCAAATGTCCACTAGCAGAGGGCAGGATTTTACCATATGCCCCCGGTCCCAGCTTTATTTGTGAAAATTAAGACATAACGAGGACATACCTCAGCCAGCCCGCGCCTTACACACCCCTACCCCGCGGAGAGCATCCCCGCGAGCACTCCGAGAGCAGAGCCCAGCACGGGGCCGCCCCAGCGCCCAAGGCCCACGGCCGTGGCCTCTGCCCGACTCGGAACTGGGGGACCACTCCAGGTCCCCCATGACACTCCAGCTGCACCTGCGCCCAGGGACACTCCTGACCGCCCAACAGCCCTTCCCCATTGCCAGGTGCCCCCCGCACCCGGTACCGCGGGGTACCCCCGGTACCGCACAGGATACCCCCGGTACCGCACAGCTCCCCGCGTGGCCCTCACCCGCCAGCAGGAGCGCCGCCGCCAGGCCTTGCTATTGTTGTAGCCACCGACCCCGACCGCCTCCTCCGGGCCGAGAGTGACGGAGATGAAGTCCCGGCGCGGCGATCCCGCGGCGGCGGCGGCACCCGAGTACATGGCAGCGCCTCAGGGGCCGCCTGCCGCCATCGCCCCGCGGGATGGAGCGGCCTCTTCCGGCAACCCCTTCCGCTGCCGCTCTGGCGCCGGCGCGTCCGCGCTTGGTGGCACCGGGGCGAGGCGGGACCCAGCGCCCTCGGCGGCGCCGCGGAGAGACCGGGCCTGAGGAAGCCCCGTGAGTGACGGGCCCTCTCCGCGGGCGGGCAGGAGGAGATCTCAGCCCGCGCTGCCCACTCGCCGAGCCGTCCCGAGGCCGCAGACCTCGGCGTGGGCCCGGACAGAGCCCCCCTCCTACTTCACGGGCTCCGGCTTCAGGCCGACGCGGGGGTGCTGGGAGCTGCGTTGATTTTGCCCTTGCCTCTCGCTGTCCCCGCGCACCTCGCCGAACCGCGCCCTGCCCAGCGAGGACAGCAGCTGCCAGGGTGGGCAGTGAGGCAGAGGAGAGGCTGAGAATCCTCGCTGTTCTTCGGTGTCGTGAGACGACAATATAGAGACCAGAGTCATTGGCATGGAAGAACTGGAAATGAAGACGTGCATGTGGGAGGTCATAAGGAAAATCAACTCAGTAAATGGCCTGCAAGTCCCCATGGAGCTGGGAGTAGGCCGCTGTGATGAGGCGCAGCCCCGGCACAGAGCACTGTGCCCAGAGCCGTGGAGAGGGCACGGACACTGCGGCTTCTCCCGCCCACCTGCAGAGTGAGCACGGCCGGGGAAAACCCCGAAGTGCTGCTGCCTCCGAGAGGACGGGGAAGTGCTGTCTGATGGCATTATCACCTGCCACCGAAAAAGAGGCACAGTTTTCTAGCAGGCAATGTGGGAACACAGGCCTGAGAGCAGACAACTGGAATCTGTGAGAGATGTATGTGAGTGGGTGAAAAGCAACTTAACCAGTCGTGTAAATAAAACCTTCCATAAGACCTGGCACTGAATTTTGGTATGCAGCAGGAAGCACTCATCCCACACAATTCCTTCCTTCAGCTGCTCCTCCACAGCGCCCCCCCCCCCCCCCCCCCCCCCAGCCCTGCATCAGTCCCTCTGCAATAAAACATTTCCCTGCGGAGAAGGAGGGACATACCCAGTTGGAGAAGGGAAGAGCATTGTTTAGTGATGTACACATTTAGAGCCATAGCATTGTAATAACTTCTAGCTCAGGTTCATAGTCCAATAGGAAGAAGACAGCATTGAAGCAGCTCTTTTAAGACTGCTGCTCTAAGTGCTGGCACTGGATTCACCTCCAGCTGTGCCTAAGTGGCAGGTTAGCATGCATCATTTGAGCCTTTACATTTGGAATCCACCTCACAGTAGATTTCAAGATAAAACTGAAAATTTGGTGTTTTCTGATTTCATGCATTTCATGATTAAGAAAACTAATCAATCAAAAATCCTAGTAGATACGAAGAGTACATAAACAAGCAGAAAAACAATTTAGGATGCCTAAAGCATGCGTTCATTTTTAGTATTAATTTTCCTATCACAGGAAACTACTGATTCATGTAACTTAAAAACATATTTAAATCCCCAGCAGCCTTCACATGGGTGTCAAGAGAGAAACAGGGGGAAAGAGGTAAGAAAGGAAGATTTGCTTCTGACATTTGCTGGGTTCAGCCCTAAACCCCCAAATGAGGGCAATCTGCCATTTGTGAGATATTTCTGCCTTTCCCTACTGATTGTGCTATAAGTAGAGCCCTGTTTAAGAAGTGCCTCTCATTGGAAAGCAAAGTAAAAGTTGCATTGCAGCAAGTGCTCATTACCTACACACCAGCTGTGAGACTGACTCAGAACCATATTACTCAAATCCACTTGACATAAGACAACCACCACCTGCAATTAAACTCCCTTCCCTCAATAAACTAAGCTGAAAAGCTTGGAAAAAATATGCAGCATTGCAGACAAAAACACAATATTCTGTTTTCTGATGAAAAAATAGATCCCACAATATCAACCCCCTTCAGGAATCACCCTCTGCTCAGTTCCATATACCCCTGTAATCTGAAGAGTGGGCACTGCAGTCTCCAGATGCACCACCAGTGACACCATCCTGCAGCTGTGGTGATAACATTCACAGGGACAGAGACAAGTGTGATTTTCTCACATACAAGAAACACAGACAAACACAGAAATCACAGTAACATCTTTATTGTTAAAAATGCTTAGATGTCCAGAAGTTTCTGGAGTACTACAGGCCTTCCCTTTGTTTCAGGTACTTTTTTTCATTTTATAATGCATACAAAGACTTTGTTACATACAGGACAGATTTTTTTTGTTAAAGTTCTCTCAGAATTGTTTCTACGTTCCAGTTTAAAACATGAAAAGTCACAGGAAATAAAAAACCCAAGAAACAAGGCATTCGGCATTCTAATTTAACTTCTCCTTGAAAACCATGTCAGCAGCTCTGTTCTGTGTGCATGGGAACTGAAGCTTCAAAAGAGAAAGAACTTAAGAAAAAACAAAAGAAATTTTACTTTATAGGACAGCGCAGTGTAAAAGAAGGATGTGCTTGAACTGCTGAGCAATACTCCCAAATATACAACACAACTTGTTCTCAGATATAAAACCTGACTGACAGGAATGGAATGTGTCATAGAAACACTGCAAAAAGACTACAGAATTGGGTGACAAGGACAAATGCTTAATTTATACTGGCTGCACATGCCAACTGAGGTAATCAGAACCAGTCATTAGCTGGTCTGCATGTGTGAAAGGATCATTACTCAAGTTCATGCAGAAACACTTTACAACCAAAAACTCTGATACTGACATTTAATGCTTTCTTTGGAAAACTTGATCATATTTACAAATTGTATTTACTCTCAAAGTAATTTTTATACTTCCCCATTCCCTTCTCTATTATTCTGAATAGAGCTTCACATCAGAAATTGCAGAAAGCCATGGAACTTAATTATGCTTAATGAAATAGCATAAGCAATTCCTCAGTAGAAGTTGATGCATGAAATAACATTTCACATGAAACATCTTTCTCACTACCTTCCCTTACACCATGTTTAGGGGAAGAGTATGGAACATTTCTGATGCAAAGGCCAGCCACCAGAGAGTACAGCTGACGCATCCTCACCAAGGCTGAAACGACTTGGGTATGCTCAGCGCAGGTTCTGCATCAGATGGGCATGAGCTTTCTGGGGCAGTGTCCAAAAACTGAGCAGAAGAATCACTGGTGGGTCAAGGGTCAGAGCTACCCTGAGACCCCTTGGCCAGGGCTGAGTTCACATGCTACATATGTTCTGACAATTAGTGTCCTTCATTAGCTGACACTTATCTTTACATTATGGTAACGTATCTAAAAGAAAAGCATCTATGGAATTATTTCCTAAGTGAAAGAGTGCTGGAAAATCACCTGGGCAAAAACCGTAGAAGCGGAGGCTGGTGTTTTACTGTGTACCCTGCTGATGCTCAGAGTAAGTCTTTTTTTTGTTTGTTTTGGTTAGGCATTAAATTCTACCACTGGGATTTGTTTCTCTTACTACTTTTAGGTCCCTCAAGAGAGCCTTGTCTGAGGGATATGGTATTACATATGTATATATAATATACATATATATGTCTGAGGGATATTAAACAGGAAATGGAAAGGAAAACTGTTAACATAGTCAGGAAGGGCAGAGGGTTGTGAAAATGTACTCTTTTTTTTTTTATTAAAAAAACCCAAGTCACTACAACTGTAAGGAGCAATCAGTCTAGGCATGGCACCAGCGAGCCCAGATACAAAACTAGTCTGTTCTCCTTTGGACTCCAAGCCTCAAGCAATGTTTAGGCACAGCAACACCCCTACATACAGCAGACTCTGTATGATCTGCTTAGAGATCAATTGCTGAATTGGAACTTCTAATCAGCACATGATGAAGGAAAAAACTGATCGCTGGAGAGAAAACTGCAGTATCCAAAGTCCTTCCATACTTTTCAGGATGGGACCTCAATCTGACTGCAGCTGGGCACATGATTTAGAAACAAAACCAAACCAAAAGAACAACCACACAAACACAAACAAGGTATCTAACAAGGCACTGAAGAAATTTCATCTTCTTGAAGGCAAAGCTGATTTATCGGCCTTGACTGGCTCTTTTCCATATTCATATGCAACAGTAAATAAGAAATGTAGGATCTGTTTAGCACCCAGGAAGTGTTAATCCACCTTCACATCGAAGTATACAAAACAGCCTGAGGTAAAAGGCACCACCTTCAAAGTTACCAAACAGAACTGGGGAGTTCACCCATGTGTAAACGCAACTGCTGCAAGGATTTAGCATCAATCAAGCACTGCAAAGCAATTTTTTTTATAATGCACTTCATAGCTGACATTTTAGTACTGTCAGTTCATATAATGGATCTGAAAAACATAGATCTGATTTGAGAAGGAAAGGCTTCCCACTTCAACAATTTTTCAGCATTTCCACTTTGTTTTCGTCGAGTACAAAGGGAGAAGGGAACTCTTTGTTCTTCATGTACACCTCCAGACCCTGAGAAGGTGTGAGAACAGTAGTGTTAGGCTGTAAATGCACTATCTTAAGTTCTCAAGTGACTGACTGAGGTCAGGGACGGGCAAGAGTAACAGTTTCCCCAGTGATAGAAAGTGTTTCTGGGGTTCAAGAAGCAGAGGCGCTAAGGAACCCTAAAACCTGATGTCAGAAACAAGCTTCTTGCGGGGGCAGCATGGGAAGGTGTGTCCTTAACTGACTTTAGAATAATCCTGGCAAAGAAAAGTCAATTTCTCTTGTTTTCATTTTGTTCTGACAACCTATTGATTGCAATGAGTTCGCCGCCTGCATGTGTTGAGGAATACACCTAGTGCAGGTAGCTGGCTTCCAAGGTAACACATGTGGAAACCTAGCAAACAGTGCCCACACGTTCTCCTGCAATCTACTTCTTCTCACCCTGTCCATCCAACACAGGAAAGCTCCTATTCTCATTAACAAATGGAAGCAGGTTTCTCAGGATCTATTATTTTCAGAGGGACAAACTTGAGAAATGGCTTCCCTAAAGCCAACACACATATCACATTTCTCAGTCAGGATTCACTTACTGTGGGATATGGGCACAAATGAGCACAGAACCCATGGATTTTCTAATTTGAATATTCTGCACTTCTCATTAAGACCTCAAAGTGCTCGTGAGTCTTAATGAAACTGCAGTCTTCTTGCAAATCTCGTTTTACAGATGGCTAAAGCTGAGAGCAAACAAACTGCTGAAGAGTAAATCATAATGGAACCACATTATGGTAACACAGAGCCCAAGTCCCTGTTTCCTTGATCTTACCATTTCTCAGCAAGCCCAGGCTAAAGAGAACACTAGTGTTTGGAAGGAAATCAGATGCATACCTGCACAGTCTTAAAAATGCCTCCATAGATAGTTATTCTCACCTCTCCGAAGTAAGACACTAATGGAGAAATCTCACACACAGCCGGAGGATTTTCAGTTCCTGAGAGACTAAAGAAGAAAACACAGGATTAACTTTCTGCCATGCTTAAAAAAACAGTGCATCTTCTTCAGAAGATTGTCCAGAATAGGATATCCAGAAGGATAAGACATTTGTTATAGTCACATGCACCAGACATTAAGTGAAAACAAAGTGTGCAAATAAAAAGGAATTAACAGGTCCCAAATGTTACTCAGCAAAACCAAAACACCCCTTTTATAGAGATGCTTTTCAAGTAAAATGAACAACTTGTGAGTTTATTGAACTATGAGTTGATGAAGTAATGGCCCCGTGGAGTAAAAACAGCTTTCCATTACACATGATGCAGGAAGGTATCCGAACTAGTAATCACTCAAACAACCAATCCTTAAGACCACCTGAGAATCCTGTTGGGGACACAGTCAGAAAAACTGTCAGGGCCTACAAATTAGAATTCCTTGCATTGCTAAATCCAGAGTGATAGAAAAGGCTGCCCCTGTCTAACAAGGTGCTATAGGAAGGGCCAACTCATTACCCCAAGAGCAGGGATCTGCCAGAGAGAATGCCCAGAGCCCTGAGTGCTAACTACCTGAAGCACCCACAGTTGTAAGAGGAGCAGGAACTGTAATAGACATCAACCTGCATATCCAGAGAGGACCAGCTGAACAAAAATCATGCTGAGCCACCCTGTGACTACATTAATGCCTGGTTTTGGAGAGCCCAGCATGTGCCACTGGCCAGCTGACATGGCTGAGCACTTCCAGCAGAGAAGCTGCAGAGAAGGTCACAGATTTATACCTGAGTTTTTCTGGTATCCTGCAACCATGTTCATCCACAAATCTGGCCCCAGCCTTGAGAGCCCAGCGGTAATGCTGGGCCAGGAGGGCTTGCCGAGCAGTGGTAGGAGTATCTTTGTCAGATGTGTCTGCATTTTTTAGTGGTGAGAACTCTTCTTCTCTCAGCACTTCAAATGCCACAAAATTCCTACCAGCAAAGGGAAGAAAACAATGATCATGAAAACAAGAGCTAGTCATCAGCCCCACTAATGCAACAACATTCATAGGGAAAGGCTCATATGTATTTTTGGGAGAAGCACGGTATGCAGTGCCTGAGGCAGTCAAGCCAAGGGAAGCCCACCGCCCATCTGAAGCACCAAGGAGTACCAGGGCTGTAGAATGGAAAAACACAAGAAGCCTTGTCTCTTTGGGAACATAACAGCAGCCTCCCAAACTACCAGAGCTGTGCTCAGGGGAGAGAAAAAGCAACAGTTCTGCAGAGATGCCACAGAAACACCTTTAGGCAGTGAGAGGTTCTTGGACAAGACAGCTCCAAGCACAGCAGGACAGAGAGCATAGCACTGTCCAGAGCTTGGGCACAGCATGAGCAGTGCACTCACTGCAGAGCACCCTACCATGCACCAAGAAATGCCCCCTGCTTGGGAGTCTGTAGGTAAGGACCAACTAAGGACACCAGCTCCCAGGGACAAACAAGCAACAAGGGAGGCCTCACAGGTGAATGTGAAGTACAGCTGTTTACCAGGAATGGGAATGCAAATTAAAAAGCCCCACAGCAACATCTGTACATTTCTGCACTTCAAGTGTGAAGCACAGCCGCCAAGGTGGTTTTGAGCTGTTAAAAAACCACAAGGAAACACTGCTTGCAAGTGAGTCCTGTCACAGCTCAGAACTCAGCAGTGTTGCCATCACCCTGGTTTTGTCTTTAGTTTGATACTACTTTATTTAACACGTCAGGAAACAGAGACTGGTTCAAGCCTTGAGCTCTCTATTCTAAAGGAAGTTATATGAAAGGAGAAATACTATCCCCAAACAAAGATAATTCAGTTTGCCTGAGGTCTCTCTTTGGCATTTATTTAAGCCTAAAACAGAATCTTCACTGCTGAATTTGAGACCTTGGAAAAATAGATTTTATAACAACACTTATGCTTAATTGCTAAAATCCTACATTCCCTAGACACAAGTACCCCTGACTACATATGTCACAGCACTCCCAGCTATGTTGCAGAACTTGGAAAGTGAACACTGACAGTTCCACTTGGCCCCACGGTGCTTAAGTAAACAGTTTTCCGAACACAAAGGGTACAAGCTGAGCCCCGGCTTAACAGCACCCAAAAATGTAACCAGAGCTGCAGTTGCCATGGAAGTCACAATGCTGAAAGACCCAATTTTTTCAAGTCTGAATACTCCAATATGGGCTTCATTGGCTTTGCACTCAATTTCCTTTTATTTTTCTCAGGCTGGCAGAGGCCAGGCCAGCCAACACATCCTCAGCAGGATGACCAGTCTGGAAGCAGCGTTGGCGCAAGCACTGAATGCCTTCTGAGCTCCCCTTAGAGCCTGTTGGATTGGAGCTGTGTGTAGATCCAATAACCTTCCCTAACAAGCCACCCACAAACCATGTGCTCCCTGGGATGGCTTGTTTCAACCTACAGTCATTCAAACAAACACTGAGAAGGGGAGGAGAAAAGTAAAATTATGTCTGTCACTAACTTAGAGAACTGGAACACATCAAACACAAACTTCTCCAGCTTTATCCCGTTCGGTTTTAGTGGTTTTACCAGATTTCCCTCCTTGTCAATGTAGGGCACCTTCTTTATGGCTACATGATGCTTCAGCTGTGACTCCCATTTCCTGCAAAACGAGAAGAAACCATTTTATTTTGTTCAAGCCCACTTAGAAAAAAAGCAATACACTTGAGGGAAGCAGATGGCTCATTACTGCTCTGGGTCAACTCTCAACTGTTTATGGGTGTTGCTCCCTCCCAACTGATCCGAGTCACATCCAGGAAACACTTCCCCAAGCAGAGCAGCCTGGCCATGGGCTCTCTCTGTACCACAGGGACATGACAGTCAGAGGAGAGGGAGAAGTTTGCATCAAGCTGAAATTGCAGGCAGAGGTTACAAAAAAAAAAAGAGGCAACCCAAATTGTTACCTGATTGGGATGAAAATGGAGCAGAGCAGACCCCTCACCCAAGAGTGGTTCAAGCTCTTCAGGAAGGTTGTACAGCTGCTCACTGAATGCCCAGCATCACATCCCCATTCCCCAACACCAAGGTGCAGAGTCCACCCGCAACTTCACCCTCTCCCACAAACTCTGTTGCCCCAAGCATTGGCACAGCTGACATTCCCACTGGAAATCCATGGTGTGAGGCTGCATCACTGACCACACTGCATCTGCACAGCTGCTCACCCTTGAAGGCCCAGGAAGATTGTGCACTGGTATATCTCAACTGATTTAGTTACAGTGAACCTGGGAACTTCTTCCTTGAGTAGGGCCTAGATAGCATGCTGGGGCTGTCAGAAAGGGGACTCAGGTGTTTGGAACTGTTTGGAAGAGAGAGGAGGTAAAAGGCAACACAGGGGATAACCATAACTGAAATTACAGAGTGGGAAACAGGAACACTCAGTCTTGGAGGCATTTCTGGGCTGCACAGCTACTTAGAAGGTCTGCTGGGACTTACTGGGCCACTATTTCCAGGAACTCCACAGTGAAGAAGTGGTTACAGATGTTGCCAGCACTGAACATTAGTCCCCCCTCAGGGCGCTGCTGCTGTGCGGTCTCCGGGCTGATCTCACTGTACTCCACGACCTGGTACACCCCATCCACACAGCACACCACCCCAACAGGCTCTGTGGGGTAGGCCTTCTCCACTACCTGCAGCCACAGGACACAGGTTTATGACAAAGAGGAATAAAATCCCACGACTATGCCAACTCCCAAGTACAAACAATCCCAGGGGACTGTTGCCTGCAGATCCCTCTGCACATCAGGGCTGTGTAAGGGGCACAGAGCAGTCTGGAGGCACATTTTGCCCAACAATTCAACATAAACCCCAGTACTCAACCACTTAATTTGACAGTTTCTCAGAAGACAAACCAGTTAAAAGCAAACAGCATGCTGAGCAGCATTTTTCTTATCAAGGACTGGGATCTGGCATGTGAAAGAAAGCTGTTTGCAGCTATTAGCCTTCAACTCCCCATTTGCCTGAACACTGCTAACGACTCAAGTAAAATCAATTTCTCTTCAGGCACCTGCTGCTTTAGGTTAACAAAATCCAGGCTGTTCAGGCTTTCCCCATCTTCCACAGCAGAGCGTAAGAAATACCTCCATTAAAAGGCATCCATTAAAGGCACATTTATAAAACACAACCCAGTCCAATATGGCTTCTAGACAGTCCAAGTGCCTTTGTAGAACGGGCTAGGTGTAGAGACAAAGCAATTCCAGCATATAGTTTCCTGTGCAGCGATAGTCCCTGCTCTAATTGAAGTTTATTTTCCACAGTACTCGGGGAAGAACAGACAGGTGGGAATTTCCACAGGTAGGAATTTGAAATGCAGTGCAGGCAGTAAGCAACTCTAAACCTGCTCAGAGTGAGCTGCTGATGGGCAAAGGGTTGAACACCACAGGTCACGTAAGCTTCCTGCAGCCAGCGGCTTCCGAGCGTCATCAGACCCAAACTCCCCGTGGGAAACCAGCCCAGTGCTAGCACTGCTTCACCTTTGCACCGCAGTCTGCCCCTTTGGAAATACAGAAACCTATGAAGACTGGATCTGCCATTTTCACGAGGATATTGTCCACACAATATACATGGATATACTGGATTCCACGCTGCTTCATATCATCCAAGATCTTACTATCCATCAAAGCACGGTATAAGCCACCATTGCCATCTATAATGCAAGAGAAAAGAGAAAGTCTTGGCTCATTTGTGACTTTGGGGTGGGTTTTTTGCAGCTAACAAAGCAAAAGCAGAAAGTACTGAGCAAACTTTCTTGAACGGAGGAGTAAGGAATGCTTTCTAGCCAAGAGCCAGTGGTACCAGGTTCTATTTCCAGTTCTGCCACACAGTTCAGGGGAGCATGTTCCTCTTTTCACCCCAGTTCTCTCACTTGAAGAGTGGGACCATGGGGACCAGCCTCACTGAGCAGCATTATGAGACTTTATGAAGACTAGTAAGATCCTCAGAGTGAGAATACTAAAGGGCAAATCTATGCAGAGGTTGGGAAAAGTCTTTTACACTTCTCCTCCAGTACAGGGCAAAAGCATATTTATTCTCTTTCCTGGAGAAAGACTAAAATAAATCTTATTCTCTGTTTATCTTCCTCCCACAACTTCTCAATGCCTTTTTAAAGGCTTGAACTGCAGCTGTACAAAAGACACATTTATCACAGATCACCCATTTACAGTTACTCCTGGGATGCCCCTGTCAGCTCGGAGAACCACTCTGCAGGTGCAACACAGTCCCAACTGGGCTGCCGTCACCAAGTCTCTTACCATGTCTAGGTTAAAAGAACATTACAAGGTGAGACATTGCTGTCGTTTTGAAAAGAGTTCATCTTCTTGCTGCTTTTTTACCCATTTCCAGCTATCAGCCTTGAGCTCCTGACCTTCACCACAGGAGGCAGCACCCCAAAAACCTCATAGAGAGCTCTGCTAATGCACCTTTTTCCTGCCCTGCAGCCACAGCACTCCTAATCCTGCCAACACTCCCAGACTTGGATAAAAAACATGTGCTGTGGTCAAATGTCCAGCAAGAACTAAACAGAGGTATGCTCCTGATTGTTGAGGCAGCTGTTTCCCCCCCTGGCCGGGTCCGAGCCTGGGCCAGCCGGTGAGAGTTTTCCCTGCACTCCTCACCTGAGAGTGTGGGCAGCTGCACGGTGTGAGATATGAGCTGTGATAACAGGGAAAAAGGAGGCGAGTAACTTCCCTGGTGTAACACAACAGGGTTTATTAGCCCCGAGGGTCAGGGACCAGAAAAGCCCCGAGGGAGGAAAATCTGGGGGTTTTAAGGCCCAAGGGTAGGTGTGTCTGAGGGTCAAGTGTCCAGTGATTTGCAGGCAAGAAGGAGGATCAGGGGGATGTTACAAATGCTCATCCAAACAGGATAACGGGGTATGAATACATTATCTAAGAACCTATAAGTGTACAAACTAAAAGCAACTTTCGGGAACAAAGGGAAAAGGGGCAGAGAGCCACTCAGCCAAAGAGCGGGGGGAAACTACATATTAGTTTCCTTCCAGGGCACCCAGACTTGGTGCTCCTGGGATACAACAGATTACCAGCCTGAAACATTAGCAGAACTTTTCCACATTAACTCTGACCCCCAAAGCCTGCTCTATGTGCCCGGGCTGGCTGATGGCCCATAGCAACTATCAACACACGTGACAGTACCGCAGTATGGAAGAGCAAACAGCAGGCACCTGGAGCCATGGCAATTTTCCCCTTCTCCTCCAAGATGGCCTTCCCATCAAAGGTGACTGCAGGCAGCATCCTCTGTTCAAACATGACAACGTTGCATCTATCCAAGTTGAAGTAGTTGTGCTGTACAAAAAACTCTTCTGTTGGACCCAGTGTGAACTCACTTGTCATGATGTACCTGGGCAGGAATGGGGGCTGGGCAATGAGAAAGAACAACACAAGCAAAAGGCAAAACTACAAACTGAACACAAAAGAGAGGAATCCCGGGAGTGTGAAATGAGAGACACGGCAGCATCCTGTGGTAACTGCACACGAGAGCTCTCCTCCAGAACTCATCCTGCGGTAAGGCTGCATGGGGTCCTATGACCATATCGGGGTATGATTCTACCCTGGCCTAGCTCCAGCCAGGACAGAAGAGCCTTGCCCTAAATGTGAACAACATCTGGATAGCTGGATGAGCTGGAAAACAAGACAAAGGGCAGAAAACAGCCTCATTCACTCTAGATGTTAAATGTCTATAGAAACCCTGACCAGTTCACTCTGCCAGCACCTCTACAGTGCCAAGGCAAACAACAGTATTTCCACATGTTGGCTGCTTGGTTTGTTTTTGTCATGAGTTTTTCTATTTCCTCCTTTCCTTTCAGCTCCACAGTGCTTCAGTCTCTTCCTCCACTACTGTCTAAAAGCCACCTTCATCATCTACCTGTCAAACTCTTCAACATAGTTGAATATATCGGAATACAGGGTCCTCTGTCAGGATGAGGAAACAACACAGGAGAGCCTGGACCTCAATTCCCCATCCCCAATTTACATCTCTGTAACACAGCATAGCCTGGGCCCAGGTATACTGGAGCAGCAAAATGCTTCAACTGCATCCTCACCCCCGGGAGGGGAACTGGAAACAGACGTAGCATCTTGTAAATAATCCATCCTGGCTTCCAGCAGCACCAGGGACAATGTATTTGCAATTCAAGTCCTGTATACAAGGCTTCAGGAAGAAGCACAGTATGGACTCACCTTCCATGAGGAAACAATGTATGAATCAACTTTGACCTCCAATTTGTAAAACAATGTGGCACCCTGAAGCCCTCAGACACCTGCTCTTTCACTGCCAAAACCCTGCCTCAGACCAGTCACTGATTCCATAAGGGTATTTCTACATAATCCTCATGGCCTAACAAAGAACATTTAGCAGAAAACATTTCCAGACACATCTGCAGTGCCTTCCTCTCACCCACCACATCCCATAGGGAATTCACATTTTGTACTTTGCCCAGAGTTCATCTCTTTTGAAAGCCAGGAGCAGCCAGCAGAACAGGCAACTGTAAAAAGTGACAGCAGGAGGTGGCCTGAACACAAATCAAGAGGTTTTTTGCACAGATTATGGACAAGAGCGGGAAGAAGGGCTTGGAAGACAAGCTCTAGGTTGTCCTCCATGCAGGAATCTGAGAAGGCAGAAATGGATGAAATTTCATGTAAAGCATCTGCAACAACCACTGAAAAGTGCTGTTTACAGTGTTGCCAGTAGCTGCTTGGAAAGCCAGCAAGGTGCAGCAGCTAGGGTTGTGGTCAGTGATACAAAGGCAGTACTCAATCCCTCAGGTCTGCAGACATGGGCCTGCCACCTCCCATCCCTCTGCACCCTCCTCCAGCCACTGCCATCGCAAATCCTGCCAACAAAAGGCTCCTCTCGACCTGTCTCTGTACAGCACCCAGCTCAGTGCTTCTTGAAGACAACATGGGCAAGACTGCAAAATGCAAGAACGCAAAGAGCCCTGCACAGCAGGTCTGGCTTTAGGTCACCTACCAGGGAATGGCACACTTGCAGTGGTGTCTCTTGCCAGCAAGCTGCTCCACTTTGCGGATTCTTTCTGCTTGGATCTGATACAAGTTCTTGCCACTGGGCAACCCCACGTTGTACATGCCTTTGGGATAGCTGACTCCCAGGCGGGTTCCTTGTCCTCCAGCCAGGAGCAGCACTGCCACCTTGTTCTGTGAGATCTGATGCAAACCTGTCGGAAAAGAAGCCCAAGGGAACATAAGAACCTCCAAAGCAATCAACACCCCATGTTCTTCTCCTGAGCCTTTCTGCAGAGCTCAGGAAACAGCCAGAAGTTGCCAGTTTAATGTTGGCACCTCAGAATGAAATATGCCACTGCACACACAGGAGAAAATTCATTTCACCTCCAGGATGCAGCACTTTCCTCACCTGAGGCAACAATTGGTGCAAAAACAGACAATAGCCATGAGCTGCAGCCTAGGAGATTCAAATTAGGATACAAAATCTTAACTAGGGAGGTAGTGCAGCACTAGAAAAGACATCCAGAGAGGAAGGAATGTCCCATAAGGTTTTCAAGGCTATCTTAGGTTGCAAAGGCAAGATATGGCTAGGGGTGTGAATTCTATTGCCATCTGTCAGAGGTGGGGCAGTTATCTTCTGTTAAGTGGGTCACCTGATAACACCAGCTGGGGCAGTTTTCTTTATCTCTTCCACAACCAATCCCCCCTCAGGGAAATATCTTCTGTTCATGGGCCATTGAGTCTCCCTGCATGGCTGATCAAATTACATCATCCCATGGGAGATGCTCTGCCCAGGGGGAGGAGCCAAGCATTCCTACCTGGATAGAATCTGACACCTGGAACACCACAGACAGCCTTTTCCCACTGCATTCCCAGAGGAGCAGCTTTCTTCTCCACTGGATCCCCAGAGGAAGACCAGCCCCATCTACACCACCCCTGGACCTTCAGAGAAAAACTCCACCCTTCTACAGGATCCCTGCTCCAGCAGAACCACATCTGCCACTGCAGGAGGATTGCAGCCACCGTTTAATGGGACTGCTGCCAGCACCCTGCCCAACAGGGTGTCAGGGGGATTCTGACTGTCAGTGGTTTCTTTTTTTTGTACCATTCCATTTGTATTTTTAATTTTCCTAGTAAAGAACTGTTATTTCTATTCCCATATCTTTGCCTGAGAACCCCTTAATTTCAAAATTATAATACTTTGGAGGGAGGGAGTTTACATTTTCCATTTCAAGGGAGGCTCCTGTCTTCCTTAGCAGACACCTGTCTTTTCAAACCAAGACAAAGGCTTTCTTTAGTAAAGCTGTAGCTGACCTGGCCTCGGGCTGTTTACAGTTCTGTTCCAAATGGGGGTTGGACTAGAGACCTCCAGAGGTCCCTTATCATTTCTATATCTCAAAGAAGCCAAGCCTCATCATCCTGAGTTAAAGCATGAGGATTTCTGGAATCTGCCTTAATCAATTATCTGTACCTGTGCTCCAGCTTCGATAGAAGCTGAACACAGCTGCAGTCAGGGCTAGTAATACAGCCAAGCCTGCAGGAGCTACAACTTCCACAATCTAATTGAAACTAGTATCAGTGCTCCTGACAAACCAGGGAAGTCCAGAACCTGGGGAAGAACCAGAGCACATAATAAACACTCAGCTCATTCTCAGACTTTGGTATCTGCCTTCTCCAAAGTCAGCATCACAATAATGACTGACAATTGTGAGAAAGATTTTTCATTAGGGAACACTTTGAGTTTCTCTGGGAATGCAAGGAACACTGGGCTTGCCCATGTCAGAAGCCACAGCTCTGCAGCAGTAGCTATCATGGCCTTCTGCCACCGCACTGAACTACCACAGCACTGAACTGCCACTGCTCCTGCAGCCAAGGACAGCCTGTGGAGCACCCCAGCCTTCAGCAAACACCCCACATTAACCACAGCTGAGGCTAAAACATTCCTGATTTGGACTGAAAGATATGGGGACCAAAGAAATTGGATTAGAAAAAAACAGGACTGGGTTTATACTAATCTTTATATAATTGGCTGTTTAAATGAACCATAGAGCAAAAATACCAACTGCTGTTTTAACAACCTGGCTCGATTTTAGTTCTGTTCAAAACTGCAGCTTCCAGCAATTTTTTCAGCAAAGACTTAAGTTGTCCATGACATTGCAGTAACATGATTCCAGTTCCTGTGCTTACAAGTTTCAGTCTTACCACAGCAGTAACAGAAGACTTTCACCCTAAATACACCCCTTCCAAAAAGGCTGGTGGTGTCCAGGCACACAGGGAGCCGGTTCCAAAGCCATGGCTCTGCTGTAGAGCAGCCTCTGGGGTCACAGGGCCACAGCAGTGAGAGCTGGAAGCCACCCCTGGAGATCTTCAATCCTCCAAGTGGGATTAGGAGAACTCCCTATGAAGAAACCTGTGTGTGGAAATCTTGGAATTTCAAAGTTTTTGAAGGTCCTTGGATAGCACAGGAAGCTTGAATAGGTTTAAATTGGTAATGTAAAAGACATGGAGGATCTGGATGAGCTACATGGTGACGCAAATAAGACATCCAGCATTTCACAACAAACCACAAGCAATAAATGACTCCTTTGTGCCTCCACTGAGCTGCCTATGAGACTCAAAGTACAGAGCAGAGGGTCTCAGGTATTACTTAAACCATGAGTACTTGCCCCAGTCTCATCACATGGTTTTCCTGCGTGCTCAGCTGTTTGCCAGCACAGGCCACCACTGCAGAAGAAGGGAAAGAGCTAAATGGAGAGGCACCAGAGCATGGCTCCAAACCTTCTCATGGCCTGGCTTGGATGGTGGCTGTTTCCCTACTGGGATCCAGCACAGAAAGAATTTATGGAGGGGAAAACAAAAATCCTAAAAAAATTGCCCTGTAGGACATGTCCAAACTGTTCTGCCTCATCCCTGGAAATGCTCAGCACCAGGCTGGACAAGGCCCTGAGCAATCTCATATAGTGGGTGGCATCCACACCCATGGCAGGAGAGTTAGAACACAATAATCTTGTCTTTAACATCCCTTCCAACTCAAACCACTCTGTGATTCTGTGAAACAAACAATTAAAACGTTGTTTAAGAACTATTTTTCTTCAAAATAATCTAGAACTGAAACTTGAGCTACAGTATTTCACAGCAATTTAAACCAAAGCTGCTTGAGGTCTGAGCTCAGAATTTGCTGGTCTCAGTTGCTGCAGCATGGGGGTGCTGCTTTGGGGTGCACTTGAGATTCACCCACGAGTGAAACAAGTTGGGCACTTGGCCTGCTGCATCTCCCCCCTGCACTGCCAGCCTCACACCAACACACACACACACACACACACACACACACCCCCACACCCACACACACGTTCTGATGCAACAGACCACATCCCACAGATCCCAAATTAGACATTTCTGCAGAGCAACAGATTGTGACCAAGAGCATCATTCACATGACACTCTGGAGCGAACACTGTATTGGGAAAGTCAAGGAGGTCTCCACTCTGCCCCACAGCATCAAGGAGCGACAATTCTCAGCCACAGCTCACAGGCGCCAGATGGCATCACCCCACTGAAATGCAGATGCCCCACAGGAGACAGCAGTTCTCCAAAGTTTTCCACACAGTGACAAGGGGATGGGATCTGCCCAGGGGGCAGTTGGCATCTCACACCCATCTCCTGGAGGGGGCCTCTCATTGCAGGGACTGAAACTTCAACCTCAGCAGGATAAACTCAAGCCCAAAGCAATATCACTGATAACATCAACAATGTCACTTTTTTTACAATCCAGCAGACTGACAGGGCTGTATCCCAGGAGGGCTCACCATGGTGCACATGAACAACCCAGACAGAGGAATGCATCCCATCATTTATGGCATTCTCAGTATTTATGGTACAGCCCTACAACCCAGACAGTTCTTCCATGTTCTGATCTAAGGTCACCATGAAAACAAATAACCCCAAAAATTTGAGTAAGTAGCTCTGCTCTGACTACCCAACTATAAAATTACCAATATTCACAACTAAAGTTCGTAAGAACTGACTCACCTGGCTGCAATGGAAAGATCTATCCCCTTAAAAAAAATCCACCTTATTTTCTGCAGCATATGAAATACAAACAGCTCAACTAAAGAGAAAATGTGCTGGCTGCTGAGATACCCACCAATGCTGCAGTCAGTCCTACTCCGCATAAAAAGTAAAAAAACAAAAATAGATTTTGTAGGAGGAACAGACTGGTCTTGCAAGAACAGACTGAATTCTCTTACTGAACAGGCACATCAGTCCCATTACAACAGCAGTCAGCAAGAGAAGACTCCAAATTTTTCAATTCTGCAGAGCAGTCAGACAACCAGAATGGCTCATCAAACTCTCTACATGGGCTGAGGGGTACACCTCAGGCCATGGCCATGACTTAGATTTCATTAATAAAACCACTGACAGAATGGAAAAGTGCTTGTGTCTGTGTTTGACTTATACCATCATTGCTAGGGCTGCCCAGAAAATGTGATTGTTAAATGTCAGTGTTTAAGATCTGAAAGCAAATCCGACAAAGCAGTTTTGTTGTCTGAGACACAATAACAATAGTAGTAGTTTTTTAACTATTAAAAATATCTCAGGTGTTACCAAGACAAGTTTTCAGGTGTCTGGTTCTTAGCCATCATTTTTTTATCATAGAAAAAGGGGGAGGGGGAAGGAGGAGACATCATTTCAGCTGTTCAGTCTGTGGAGGATGCAATGCAGGTGGCAGCTGTGGGGAGCTCAAACTCCCACGGAGAGAGCACAGAGCATCTCAGCTCAGTGTGATGATGACCCCATAGGCACAGGCTGTACCAGCCATGCAGCCTCAGGGACACTGGGCAGCAGGTTGGGATGGCTCATCTGCTCCCAGCCTGCTCAACACACGCAAAGGCCTTTCAGAGCTGCATCCCCTCAGAGACCCACAATCCCGCAAAGCCTGTGCCCATGACACTGGTTCCACTGGGAAATGCCATGCAGGGATGCTGCCACATCTGCAGGGACACACAGCAATGCCCAGGTTCAGCGGAACAAAGTCTTTGCTCCTGATTGCCCTCTTCAGGAAATAAAATCCCTCTTCAGCATTAAACCAGATAATAAAAATAAACCAAATGAAACAGAACATATGTGTGTACCCCTTCTGGTAGAAATTCAGGCTGCCTGCAGGGCTGAGGTGGCCTGGAGCCATCGGACTTTAGGGCCAGATGATTTGAGCACAGTGGCAGGATCCCAAACACATTAGACCTGGGCTGCTGCAGGCAGTGCTGGCAACCAGCAAGGCCAGCCCACACAGGTAGCCTGGCCTTCCTTTCCTTTCTGTGCTGTGGCCAGTGGCACAAGGCGGACACACCAGCTCCTTACTCGCCTAGCCAGCGGGGGGCCAAGTGACCCAGTTTGATGAAGCTGTTAAATTGTGGGGCCCTGACCCAGCCCCATCTGCCTCTAGGGCTCAAAGGGTCCCTTCTTCCTCACTGTGACGTCCTCAAATAGCCCTGCCAAGATGGACTTGGCGGTATGGGTGGATGAGAAGCTCAGCATGCCCTGACCAAGTGCACTGGCACCCAGAAAGCTCCTGTGCCCTGGGCTGATACCTCAAGGGGCAGCAGGTGAGAAGGGGGAATTCTCTGCCCTGCTCAGGTGAGACCCCACCTGCAGTGCTGCCTTCAGCTCTGAGGTTGTCAGCATGAGGACACACAGTTGCTGGAGCCAGTCCAGAGGAGGCCACGGAGCTGCTCCCAGGGCTGGAGCCCCTCTGCTCTGGAGCCAGGCTGGGAGAGCTGGGAGCGTTCACCTGGAGAGGAGAAGGATCCAGGGAGACCTCAGAGCCCCTGCCAGGGCCTAAAGGGGCTCCAGAAGAGTGGGAGAGGGACTGGGGACAAGGGCTGGAGGGACAGGACACAGGAAATGGCTTCCCACTGCAGAGGGCAGGGATAGATGGGATATTGGGAAGAAATTGTTCCCTGTTGGGGTGGTGAGGCCCTGGCACAGGGTGCCCAGAGCAGCTGTGGCTGCCCCATCCTTGGAAGTGTCCAAGGCCAGACTGGATAGGGCTTGGAGCAACCTGGGACAGTGGAAGGTGTCCCTGCCCATGGCAGGGGGTGAAATGAGATGGTCTTTAAGGTCCCTTCCAACCTAGACCATTCTGGGATTCTATGATTCACTGTACCAGCTTATGTTCCCTCCATCACCACTCAGCCCCATGAGTGGAGTCTGACACAGCAGAAAAGCTCCTCTGCCCTGTGACCCTGATGCTTCTATTTCTGTTTCTGCTCGGAAAATTTGACTCCCCTGCCTACAGATCCTCATCTCTTTACTGGCAACATTAGGCCAAGGCTGTGCAGCCACCTGTCAAAATTTAGGCAAGTATCTCTACAACCCAGGTGGGTCTTCCTGGCTTTCTTTTTTTTATTAAAATTATTTTTAACAATGCTGTTATGTTTTATTAAGATCCAAGACACATATGAGCTCTTATAAATAAATAAGAGTGTGCACTCAGAAAAATGCACAAGGCATCCATGTAAGATTTACATGCTGTGGGAAGAGCACATACAGCTACCATCTCCGCCATTACCCCTAGCTTTCACACACCCTCATCTACTAGGCTTCAAAAACCACGGATTATGGACTTTTCCTGGGCTTCTTTCATCCACTCTGGTCCCAGATCCCATCAGCCTGCTGCCGCACATGACACAGCATGGATGGGGATCAGCACCTGAGACTGGCCTTTGCGCCTCTTGGTGGGCTGGGAGCTCATCCTCTCATGAAGGCAGGTACCCAGCTCAGCAGCAATGAAACCTCCCCTGCTCCCACTCTCCCCAGGGACTCATAGTCATAGAAGGGTTTGGGTTGCAAGGGACCTTAAAGACTATCTCCTTCTACCCCCTGCCATGGGCAGGAACACCTTCCACTACCCCAGGTTGCTCCAAGCCCTGTCCAACCTGGCCCTGAACACTTTCAGGCACAGGGCTGCCACAGCTTCTCTGGGCAACCTGTGCCAAGGCCTCACCACTCTCACAGGGAACAATTTCTTCCCAATATCTAATCTAACCCTGCTCTCTGGCAGTGTGAAGCCATTCCCCCTTGTTCTGTCACTCCAAGTCCTTGTCCAAAGTCCCTCTCAAGCTCTCTTGGAGCCCCTCTAAATCCTTTAGTATTACTTATTTTTCATGACAGATACTGCAAATCACTTTGACAGAATACTCCCATACCCTCTAAACAGTATTGTGTCATGTCCACTTGTTTTTTGACTACTTCCAGGGATGGTGACTCCACGACGGCACTGGGCAGCCTGTGCCAATGCCTGATCACCCTTTCAGTTAAGAAATTTTCCTCAGTATTCAACCTGAATCTCTTCTGACACATCTTGAGGCTCTTTCCTTTTATCCTGGCGCTTGTTATGTGGGAGGAGAGATTGAGCTCCACCTGGCTATCACTACTGCCTGTCACGGAGTTGTAGAAATCTTCTGATGCTGCCAGGCACGGCCGCGGGGCCTGGCCGCTGCATTTCATAACGCAGAGGGAAAACTCGGTGCCTCACCCAAAGTTCCCCGGGCCGAGGACACCGGCTGCCGGCGCTAAGGGCCGGGGTGTAGCCGTGAACCCGCTCGCTCCCTCCTTGCCCGACCCGCCGTCCTGGCTGCTCCCACCCGCCGGCCACCGGCCTCGGTCGCCCGCGGTGCCGGGAGTGGACTGCCCAGGCCCCGCGGTGCCACCGCAAGAGGCGACTCCTGCCCCGGGGCCCCGCCGGGCGCAGCCCCTGTCCCCGCACCGCCTGGGGCTCGGCGGAACGCGGCTGCCGCCGAAGCCCCNGCCGCCGCCGCTAGCCGGCAGTGCTCGCCCAGCCCCGACGGCAGCGCCGCCAGCAGCGCTTCGCGTTGCGCCGTGTCCAGCTCGGCCCAGAACCGTAGCAGATGGCCCTGTCCGCACCGCTCCAGCCGCGCCCGCACCTCCTCGGGCGGGTCCATGGCGTAGGGAGCCCGGTCTGAGCGGTGCGGGACGCGGCGAGACCGGGCGGGGCAGCACCGGGTCGGGGCGGAGCCGGAGCTGCCGTGCCGCCCTCCGGAATCCCTCCACGCCGCTCGCGGGTCACGCGGAGCCGGGGCTGCGGTTCCTTCCCGCTCAGGGCAGCCGGGGGATGCTGGCCGGCTCGCCCCACTCCCGGCCCCGCAGGAACTGCGGCCAGCGCAGCGCTTCCCCCATGGAATCACAGAATAGTCGGAGTTGGAAGGGACTCTCAAAGATCATCCAGTGCAACTCCTGGCCCTGCACAGCACCATCCCCAAGGTCACACCATGTGCCTGACAGTGTTGTCTAGACACCCCTTGAGCTCTGTCAGGCTTGGTCCTGTGACCAGTTTCCTGGGGAGCCTGCTCAGTGCACAACCACCGTCTGGGGGAAGAACCTTTTCCAAACTCCGAGCTGAACCTCCCCTGACACAACTTCAGGCCATTCCCTCAGGTCCAGTCCCTGGTCGCTACAGAGAAGCAATCAGTGTCTGTCCCTCCTCTTCCCCTCAGGAGCAGGTTGTAGACTGTGATGAGTCTCCCCTCACTCTCCTTTTCTCCAGGCTGAACAGACCAAGTGTCCTCAGCCACTTCTCATACAGCTTCCCCTCAAGGCCCTTCACCATCTTCGTTGCCCTCCTTTGGACACTCTCTAATGGCCTAAGGTTTCTTTCATTGTGGTGCCCAAAACCGCCCTCAGGGCTCGAGCTGAGGCCACCCCAGCCCAGAGCAGAGCTGGACAATCCCCTCCCTTGACCAGCCTGTGATGCTGGGCCTGATGCCCCCAGGACATGGATGTCCCTCCTGGCTCCAGGGCACTGCTGATTCACATTCAACTTTCTGTCAAGCAGGACCCCCAGGTCCCCTCCTGTGCTGCTGCTCTCCAGCATCTCATTCCACAGTCTGTTTGTATATCCAGGGTTGCCCCATCCCAGTCAGGGATGCAATCAATGCAGGATCTGGCATTTTCCCTT
>VZSE01012186.1:3980-35717 GCA_013398275.1 Promerops cafer
TCTCCAAAAAAAAAAAAAAAAAAAAAAAAAAAAAAAAAAAAATTCCTCTGGGCTCTCCTGCTGTGGGTTCCACAGATCTGGATTAGCTGGTGGCACAGCAGCGATGTGGCACCACAGTGGCACAGCTGCTTCTCAGGCAGGGGTGAGCTGGGGGCCCTCTTTCCACGAGGTTCCACCAGCAGTTACCGCGGCCGGCCGGCGGGGCCGCCGCCGTGTCCCCGGGCGGAGGTGGAGCGTCCCCCGGGCAGAGGTGGAGCGGGGCCCCGCTTGTGCAGCCGCGCCGGGGCCGTCCGGGGCTGATGCGCCAACAACGCGCGGGGAGCGCGGCGGGCGCGGGGCCAGCCCCGAGCGGGGCCAAACACCGCGGACGTCACCGCTACCGACTGCTCTCCCGCCAGCCTCCAGTTCCTTCCTGGCTTTATTTATTCCTTGTGGTGAGCACCAGCTGAATGCGCCGTTTTATCCCCAGCAGGACAGGGCACACCCAGTGACTAGAAGCAGAAAGTTCATCGCGGCTCCAGCCAAGCTGGGAGCCTCTGCGGGGTCACTGTCAACACGAGCGAGTGGGGCGCATTTGGCTGGGGAAACATGACGAGTAAAACTTAAGGAAGGAGGCAAAGCCAAACGTGTCAGTTCTATCCAAAGCAGAGCTAGGTAAACTTGCTGCCCATTGGGTTACACCAGCTGCTGTAGCCCCTGATTCCTAAAGGCACAAAGAAACCACATTTTAACTGAAAACCTTATCTTATGTATTTGCCTCTCTGGCACTGCATTTTGGCAGTAGAAGGATTGAAATTTTTGAAATTAATGTGTATGTGATTGCTTACTTTGTGTGTACTTCTGTGATGCTTATGTATGGATAGCACGCCTCAGCATATGCCACTGATTCTGAAGCTGATCCTTCTGCTTTGGGACTTCAATGCAAGTTTATCTGACTGATCTTCCCAATCACTGTAGGGTTTTTATTTACCACCTAACCCTGTGTTAAATTCTTTTTCTCCCTTCCCACCTTGTACTTAGAGGGCTGCTGAGCACCCTGTGCCCCAAGCAGTGTCACTACTTGCCCTTCAGCTAATTCCCCGGCAGCCCCCCTGGCAGAGCAGAATATTTCAAAATGTTGCTAAGCTGACACCATTTTTCTGCAAGCTTCCCTTATAAAGCCAGCAGACTTGGGGGAAGTAATTGCTCCATCTTTGGCTTAAGATAACTTCTGCCACCATGTAATGCTTTATAAATACTCCAGAGGCAGGATTTTCAGGAGAGAAGGCGCACTACCTATTAAGTGCATGAGCAGTCAGCTGTGGCTGATTTTACTCTGGTGTTTGGAAACTTCTGAAGTTTTACTTCAATAGAAACAGGATTTCACCCTTTTGGTAGACACAGGATGCTCTCAGTAGTTCTGTGTGATTATCAGCACAGTCACATATACACCAAAGTTATTATTTCATTTCTTAGTCATGTTCCTGCTTGCAACCAGATACCTCAGCCCTAATACTCTCTAGGTAGCGCTGCTATCTTCTTATGTACAGTCCTATTTCCTTTGTGGACACAGCACTGAAATATGACCAAGTACCAAGCCATGGTGCCAAGGTATAAAGTGTGTGTGAAGAGCAGACTAGCTCATCAGCAGAGCAACCAGTGCCATAGCCAGAGGTTTGTGTACAGGTTACATTTTTGTGTGAACTGAACTATGCTATAAACACGAGAGAGAAAAATCCCAAGTCAATGAGAACACTGTTACATAAATAAAGTCATATTTATTTCTTTGGCCTAAGAAAATGTTGTGACTAAAACATTGAGGGAGATCAAAGAGGCAAAAAAAACCCAAACCCCTAAGTAACACAATAATAAGTGGTGAGTCCAGCTTCCATCTTACAAACTGGTTAAATGTGCCAGAGCAAGTTCTTAAGCCCTTCAGTGATCACAACTGGAACAATGCTGCAGAGCACACAGGAGGGGAGGCTGTTCTTGGCTAGGTCCTGGCTAACACTGACAAGTTAGCTAAGGGTGTAGCTGTGGCTAAACCACTGAGCAGCAGTGAATACAGTGAGTGGGGCTGTACTTTGTTTGAAAATGAAGCTTCCTCTCATTAAGAACACATGGAAATAGCTGAGGAAAACTGATTTTTAGAACACTTTAGGAAACGGGTGAATTAGGTCTGACAGAATAGTGATATGTAAAACAATGAATCTAATACAAAAGGTGCATCAGGGAATTCTCAAGACGTCTTTCATAAAAACAGAGCCAAAAGCCATGCAAGACATGGAAAGATAATTTTCTTTCAAGATATGGATTTTTTTTTTCCTAATTTTCTGGCATGCTGTTCCTATTTAACGGCCTGGGAGCCTCTTCTCCATCTGCCTGGAATGCTGGGTCTTGCTTGCACAAGACATCACTAGTAAGTTACTCAGACTTCATACTCACAAACAAAATATTGTTTTCCTGCCTGTGTGAGAAATAAAATATTGAGACCTTACTAGTATTCAAGAAAAGACAATTAAATGTTCAGAAACAGGTCATGAGCTTATCTGCACTGATGTTAACTAGGATAAAAATCTTAAGAGATTTAAATGTTTATGATTCACAGCATATGTAAGTACTGACTGATGAGACTTAAGGAAATATTTCCCTCTAGGGCAGGCTTTTCCATAATCAGCCATTACAGGCACACTTCCTCTGGTCCATGACACCAGACTACAGGGACAGCAGGTGTGATCCAGAATGGCAGCTCCCATCTTCCTGCAAGGTAACAGCTGTGGCTGACAGTCCCTGTTCTCTTGGAGCCATGCCTACTGCAAATGTGCAGCCCAATTGGGGCTTTCACCAGGGCAACAGAGGGGCTTCCACTTGCTTGTTTTTCATTGTTGTAAGCTCCTTCCCAGGTAACCTTGTTAAAAACACTTCCAAAATTCCTGTGGATTGACTGTTGATCTGATGTTACGCCCAGCTAGCCAGTGACTGGTCCAGCAAGGAGTGTTCTCATTCTTGTGTATTGCTGCTGAAGACTGGGCTGTGGGCTCTGCACAGTGTAATTTCAAGACAAGATTGCAGTTAGCCTGGGGGGAAAAATATATAAATATATATGTATATGTATAGAGAAATTACTTCATGCTCTACTTTGGGCAGAGTCTTGCTTCTGTAGTTACCACCTGCCTTACTTCAAGACCAGCAGAAACTGTGAGTAGGACTGTCAGGAAGGCAGATGGGACTTTGAACAAGTATGGTCCTGTTAGATCAGCAGTGAAACCTGTCGTGTCCTGCCACCAAAGACAGAGGTCCTGTCAGGCTGCTGCTTCTGTGCTGTGAAACTAGTGTATGTGTTTGTCAGAAAAGAGAGCGTGTCTGATGGGCACGAGTAGGGGATCAGCAGCTGGGGTGGGTGCCTGTGTCTTGCACATCTAAGGGGCAGCTTTATACACTGAGTGGAACAGCTCAACATCCACTACAGTGCTGTGATCTTTAACAAGTCTCCTGTACTGCGAAGGCACGAAAAATTGAAATCAGCTCCCTTTTCTGTTGACAGCTCTCTATGATCCTCTCACTGGAAATACTGAAGTCTGCAGTTAAAACAGAAATATGTTTAAGGAATATACTTTTGTCTGTGTTTGCCTTGGCTAGAGGCTGAAGTGAGTATAGTGTGAAAATGTGGTGCAGTAAAAGAGGCTTCAAGAAAGAAAAGAGTATGAGATGCGTATGTTACAGATGTAAATATCACTAGCAGAGCTGTGCTGCAGAATAAATTGAAAGGTTTATAATGGGTTTCTGTCAAGAGGTTGCATAATGGTTAGGAAGGTGATACATGGTTCAAGTCTAGAAATGGCAGCAGATGGAAAAGTATTGATTTATATTAGTGACAGTAGAAAAATAAGGGAAATAATTGAGCTACAACAGCTAGTTTCATGCTGAAAGAACAGTGTTCACATTCCAGTTGCTTGCTGCTGCTAAGTGTCATGGTGACTCCAGGAGAGATGCCTGTATTTCAACCACTGACTAGCATGTTTGAAGGCCAAATAATTTAATAGCCATCAACACTGAATTTAATACCATTATTCTGTATTCAGCTAGTGCTATTGAAAACAGAATTTTGTCTTGATAGGAAACAAAACAATCTATATTTCTACCAGATTCTAATGCAAAAGTTGTAAAAGCACAATTGTTCTCAGCACTAGAGAATGAGGAAAATGTCAAAGATGCAACTATAGCCTCTAATATGCTGATCAATTTACACTGACAGACTCTGGATGACTTAAAAAATGATCACAAGATCACTCCATTCTCCACCACTGGAATGGAGTTTACATGAAATGGAAGATCACTGGAGCAAAGCATCCCAAATACCCCTTTGTTCCCTGTTAAAATCCCTAATGAGATTGGAAAGGCACAGAAATCACTTCCACTTGGCTTTATCCCTGTAGTGAAGGAAGGTTTTCTTCTGGTCACAGAAAGCAAAATCTGTTCCTTTGTGCCACTTTTACAGGACCAGGCATTCTCACCTGGGATTTATAATTCACCTGTATGGGGCTGCATCTAGACCGAATGGTTTAGGAGAGTTCCCTGTGGGTCCAAGATCCCCAGGTGTGCAAATCAAGTTCCCTGGTGCCCAGGCAGCCAGGCTCCTTCCCGGGGAAGCAGGAGGGATGGTGGTGGGTGGCTGGGTCTCCCTTGACAGGGGCTAGCAAGACAGCTGAGGTGGGAATCTGAAATGGGAATATGCTCCTGTATCTTCCAGCTGAGCCCAAGCCTGTGGTATAAACATGGGCAAACCTCTCACCTGAAGAGCTGCATGCAAAGGGACTCTGCTGTCTGTGCTCCCCTTCTCTCCCTTCATCTCTCACCTCTTTTCTGAGCAGAAATGCTGAGCTGAAGCAGGCTGGGTTCCAGCTGAGTCTAATCTCCCACCAGGTACTTGCACTCCCCTTTCTTGGAGTATCAGGAGTGACAGAATTCCTGGATGTTCTTTCTTTTGTGGGCGGAGCTGCATGGAGAGGTGTGCCTGAATGTAGGTCTTCACATAACTTAGCCCTGGAACAATAAAAATTCTGTAAATTAGGATTGGGTGTTTAAATCTGAGCCAAAAAATTATATAGGAGTCAACTAAGGCTGTGAACTGTGTTGTGCAAAACCCTGTATTTTCATCAGCCTCCTTTGCACACTTAACCCATAAGGTACGGGCTCCTCCAGCTGGCTTTGCACTGTGGTGAGGCAGCTTTCTGGCAGAGGTGGCCACAAGTCCACATTTGCAGAGCAAGGCCTGAAGGACCTTGCTCATATTCCTTTGGAAAGACGAGGTGTGCCCAGTTCTGGGGGTGCTGCTGACGATTCCTGCCATCTTTCACTGGTCCATCTGCCCCAGTAAGTGACAGTGCAAACCAAGGAAGATGACTGGGATTTCTGGAGGGACCTAGGCTTCTTCTTAAAGGACTACTAATATTGGCTGCTGCAGGAGCAGATGGGATTTGCAGGAACCCCAAGCTCCATCTGTTCACAGTAGACATGATGAGCCCAAGATCCAGGGCACAGCTGAATGCGGTGGCCAGCCCAGCATTGTCAGCTGGAGGTGAGGAACAAGTGGGTCAGAGCACCAAGATTAGAAAACAAGCAGTAAAGGCTTCTTTCACTAGAAAAGGGCAGAAAACACTTTTCACCACTGTTGAAATATACCTGTTGAAGAACTGAAAGTCCAGCAAGGCCACCTCCTAAATAGGCCTGGCTGTCCTTTGAACAGCCTTATTTCCCCTTCTAAGCTGCCCATGGCTGTGGCTGCACTGAAGGAGCCAGAGCTGACTGCAGCGTGCAACCTTTTACTTAGTGGGTGGAGCTGGCACAGCAGCATTTGTAACCTCAGAAGCTTGAATAACCCAGTTTCTAAAATCATCATACTTGCCAGCCTATGCAAAGAACATATAATTAGAGCAGCTTTGACTATTTCTGTTGAAATAGCTCTTGCAGCTTCTTGTTAGTTCTGATAGCAGGAATGTTGCTGCTTCTGCACTAATTGCTGTAACAATCTTCCGAGGGCTCAGTCCTGCAGTACGTACCATTCCTGCTGAGCATGCTGCTCTTGAAACTTAGGGACTCTCAGCCCTGACAGAGCAGGGAGCAGTGCTGGCTGATGTTCTGCAAGCTTTTCTTGCATGAAAGGAAAAGATATCATTACTTGTTATTGATACAGTTTTTCAGTGTAATCTGCTCAGCTAAACTCCAGTGTAATCTGCTCTGCTTCCATCAGGCTCTCCACAGCTAACTTCTGTCAATGTCCATGAACTCTGCTGTGACTCTCAGGAACAGTTTCTTACTGCTGCACAAAAATCAGCCCCCTTGAGTAAATGATGAGTTCATCTAAGACAGCATCCCTCGCTGATTATCTCGTTACTTTGTATGGGGAGAAGATGCTAAAACTACCTTAGCGCTCTGTTACCTGTGACATGTTTACCATTCTCCACAATGGGAGAGCTTTCTCCTTGTTTTGGCTGTGATTCTTAGTTATCACCTGATATTTCCACATCTAGAGCACCAGGGCACAATTCGCCTCTCCACAGCATAAACTCCCAGAACTGCTCACCTCAGATGAGGCCACATTTGAAGTGGACTTGTTTTGTCAGCTATGGCAATCTCAAACTATGGCTGTGCATGCACAGAAGGCCAAATGAACTCTCTATCCCGGAATGGCCTGGGATCATCAGAACTTTGCACCAAAAGGCAAAGCTTCCTTTTCAGAGCCTTGGCCAGTGTTGGTGGGGTCAGGCTAAAGCATTAGCAGACCAGGATCTTGCCTATGTAACATAGATTAGAGTGGTGTATTTTAAATACTTTAACACAAATTTATCAGTCACTGCCTCTGGGGCATTTGCCTGATATGTTGCAATCATCTGGATATTTTAGCAGAGTTTCAATAGATTTGCGTCAAAATCATTTTGCCATCATCTTGACATAGTAATGTAGTCTCCAGTGGCTGCAGTGACATTATTTTGCCATCATCCTGATATCATCTATTACAGCATTGTGGTCCCCATGCTCTGGCATTGCTGAGTACTTTGCCTCATTATACTATTTTCATAAGCTTGCTCTGAAATTTGTGTAAAATAGCTCTGGTTTTCATAGCACGTTACATGCATGGGGGAGTTCCCTAAAATCAGAGAAGATATTTCAAGTATACTGATCTGCTATTTTAAGAACACTCCAGATTTTTAACATTTTTCCTTTAAATGACCAAAATGTTTAATTCATACAAAACTGCCAGAAAAAATGTTCACTTAGGAGGTAAATGATGTTTTACTCAGAGTTTGGCAGGAGTACTGAAAACTGGTTCCAAATTATGCTTTGTTAAACTCTTCATCATTAAAAGCAACATAAACTTAATCTTTTTGGGGTGTACACTGGAGGAAACATTGCTTATTGCAGCCTGAAATAGCCTCAGTTTTCTTATGTTTATGATCCAGTGACTCCTATGTTTGGGGTTCAGCTTATTTTGAACAAGCTCAGTCCTTTACTGTATCATTTTAAGTCTTGATCACAAACATATCCCAAATATCTTCAGATGCACAGATAATTTCAGAAATTGAGAGTGTTGCTGAATTGTCTTGGATAGGGAAAGGCTTATGTCTGGGCTTACCCTGGCCACATTTAGCTAAAGCCATCCTAAACCTGGCCATATTCTGAGCTTAAGACAGTTTCTCCAGTGAGATTGTTCATGTGAACATTAAGTACACACATAAGTATTTGGTGGATCCAAGAGTGCAAGAGACAGATGTAAAGATTCTCACTGACTTCAGTGGCTTTAAAATGGCCTCAGTAGCTTTACACCAGGTCTCTAAAGAGCTTCTACTTCTCATATTTGTAGAAACAGGAGAAAAATTTAAGCTTAGTGCATCAGTCAGTGCACAATGGTGATCCTCTTGCAATCCTTTAAGTACTGGAGTTTGAAACTTAAGTATGGAAAATGCTGTCTGTGGTGTTTCAGCTCTCTGTGAGCACCAGGAATGCCTTCAGCAGGGGGTACAACACTGACATCACTGGAGAGCCAGTTGACACAGGTCTTGATGCTAAGTAGCAGTTAATATTTTGAAAGCTTTTTGTAAATTACTGTAGGGTCCCTGCTTCTTAACACCCTGCCTTGGTATTCTCATATCTCTATTCCATGGGTCTCTTTTCCACCTTTTTAGTTAATCACATTTTCTAAAGAGAACAACGGTAAAAAATAGGTACCCAGTGAAGGCATTAATCCTTTTTTTCATGCCCTCATAGGAGGCCACCAGATTATAAATAAAAAAAAAATTTAAAAGTAGTTTGGTTATTTCTTAATCAGGAGAAAATAGATGGGGTTTCTTTTTTTTTTTTTTTGCTATTGATGTTACCCTTTTCAAAAGTACACACGTAGCAGGAGTTTTAAAGTTTCAGCTTTTAAAGTATGTTGTCTCACATTCCAGTACTGATCCTTGCAGTATTGTCTCTTGGTTGGCTGCCCTTTCATTTCTCTTCAATTACAGCTCCCTCAAAAGCTGTATAGAAAAAGATGCAAAAGAATAACACAGGCCATTATTCTGGGCTTTCAGTGGTGATAGACTCCACTATAGCAGACATTCAAATAATGACTGAACTATCACTCCCCTCAGAAGCTGTTCTAACAAAACACCACCAACAAAATTCATGGGGTTAGTTAATGTTTAATCGTGACAAGTTATGGGATGATATGGAATCACTTTTTGTTCAAACCCAGAATTACCTCATGGTTCTGTTAGCTATATTAAATCTTCATTAGTCCAAAAACAAGACTGAAATCAGGCCATTCATACACTGACATCTGCTGAGCTTGCAGATGAATAAAACTTTGTGCTTCTTCCCTACATTCAGTGGGTTGGCAAACAAATAATTATTTTCTGTTTCTATTTTGTTCATACAAAGCCACCAAATCATGGTGCAAATACATGCAATAGTAAATCTCCCATTGTCTCTAAACAGAGCCATGTCTGGGTCCATCTATATGCAAGTTGTAAAGTCTGTCCTGAAAAAAGCTGCCTGGTAACCCTGTGAGTATGCCAGCAATCATAAATGTGGTCTATTTTACAGGGCGTGCAGGAAAACTACTTGTGCTAGGGAAAAAGTTCCTGACAGCGGCAGCCGCTGTCCCTGGGATGGGAGAGCAGGCATGGCCATTAGTGATTCCTTTGTCAGGAGGAGCAGCTTATCTTCCTAATGCAGCCAGGGGAAGGCTGAATTCCTATCAGGAAAACAGACAAGTAGCTACTACTCTAAGCTGAGTGGGAGGAGAAACATAATGGGGACCACATCGGTGGGACTCTGCTGAAGGGAGTGAGAGAGGAGTTAGATAAAATGAAAATAGGGTCAGTGTCAAAATGTTTAATTAAGAGGCAGCAGCAGTGGAGTGAGCAGGAACAAGAGATCACAGGAGATAAAGGGATGGTGGGGAAAAGTAACAAAAGCAAAAAACTCAAGGATCATCTTTGAATTCTCTAGGGGTTTTTCCCAAGGAGAAACATTGCTTCTGGAAAAGAATCTCCACCTACTTTACCCTGGTAGGAGGCGCAGGTGTGAAGTCTGAGAGGGTTTCATTGATCCTCAGTGAGGAGGGGGGAGACCCTGGGGAAAGGGACACTGCAGCCAGGGGGAAGGAGATGCTGTGTGAGGAGCACCTCTTCCATTTCAGTGGAGGTGAATAACAGTAAGTGGTCACATCAGGGACAGGCAGGTTGAAAGCCCCTGCACCCCAAAGGGAGGGAGGGAGGGAGGGAATGGCTTTTGTGAGCCCACATGCTGAGGCTGGTGGGATGAGATGTGTGGGGAAGACCTCAATGTGAAGGAAAAGGGGCTTTTTTTCTGGGTGCCCACAGGCTAAACTCCAGCACAGAGTGTTTAAAATGCTTCTGCCAGACTCTGCTTGAATCTTTCATTTTAAAACAAAGAATATAGCTATTCCTCATTTATTGTAGGATGCTCAGAGCTGGCAGATCACCAGCGTTGTTTCTTCTTTCCTTGGATTAACCCAGTGTTCTCTGCATTTTCCTGAGTTGCTGCCACTAGGGTTGTTGTTTTGAATCCTGCAGCACCAGCCCAGTCAATCAATCACCACAATCAGTGCTGGCATTGAGACACAAAATAACATGGAAAAAAACCCACTGTGTAACCCAGGGAAGGGCTCCATGGCACTGTGAAATCAAGAGCAGACACATCCTGCCAGTGGCTACATCATCTCCTCATTCCCAGCTCTGTGTTTATGCATGTGTGAGTATGCACATGTGTTGTGTGCCTTTTCTCCTTCCTCCTAAAAGTTTGAGAAGCTTGGCCCAATATGCCAGAAAAACCTACTGACACAGCGAAATACTTAATGGATCCTCTTTATGCCTCAAATCCAGTCCAGGTTAAGGAGAATGGGGAAAGAAATTGTGATTAAATTATTAGTTCGATGTATTCTTAATACATGCTTTATTAATGTGTAACTAAATGTTGTTAACGAATGAAATATGTTGTGTAACAGATCACACCTCCTTTACAACTGACACTCTAAGATAGAGATCAGTGTTTGTACAGGAGGGGAATGTAAGAATTCTAGTACACTTTGTCTTTTCAACCAGCAGACAAGCTCTATCTTCTGATTTCCCCAATTTTATTATCATTTTAGTGAAGTCATCTCATGCTGTGTAAGTTCAGATAAACTAACTTCCTCATTTTCTGGGAGCTGTGACTTTGTTACAGCACTGCTGTGACTTTCTTACAGCACTGTGGCTTCAGTAGGCAGAGATGGAGTGACGTGTCTGGGACTGCTGGGGGTGGTAGGAACATGAATATCTTTGTGAGCTTAGTGATAGATATTCTAGTTACCATTTTAATGGAAAGCTTCAGCAACTGTGTCATTGAGAGTATTCTACACATGGCTAGGTCTCCGTTGAAACACGTTTGTTGTAGGGATAAATTCTTGGCTAGTGGCCAGTGAGCCGATGTCTTCTGCCTGCATGTGTGTTACCACAGGTTGTTGTGCAGATGCTCCCCAGCAGGGCCGGAGGTGCAGAGGGTCAGACGTGATCTGCTACATGAGACTCTGACTTGGACTTCAGTGTTCAGTACCTTGTTTCCCTCTGAAATGAATTCTTAGCTAGAGCTTGGAGTGCAGGCTATGTTTTTGCCCAGCAGTTCAGCTTTCTCTGGAAGCATGGAGCACTGAGTCAAGTTCCTCTGTGTCCTTCAGCAGCAATTCCTGGCTGAGCGCTGCCGCAGGTGTGAACAGGGGATGTAAAAGCTTGGGCAGTTGTGTTTGCACCTTGGCAGGGGAAAGGCTGCCAGCTGAGCTCCTGGTTCATAAAGTGCTGAGGAGTTAGTTCAGGTACAGAGGTGCCTGCAGGAGGGATCACCTCTCTGCTGGAGCTGAGGCACCGGCTGACGCACCTGCTGAGCCGCTGACGCCGAGAGAGGGCTGGGGGTGCTGTGATGTGCCCTTCCAGCATCCAGGCACGGCTGCCATCTCCCTAGAGTGAATTAGCCTTTCAAACTGGAGGAATAGTAGCCCTCATAAAGGGAAGTGGGTTTTTAGAGGTCATCTAAGTCTACCACAACTTTAAAAGCATAATTTCTGTTAAGTGTACATCTTGCATACTCTTGAAACCTTCCAAGGAGGGAGGCTCTACGACCTCCCCAGGCGATCTTTTCCAGTGCTTAACTAGCCATATTATTACCAAGTGTTTCCTAATGTTTAACCTAAATTTCCTGTGCTCCTGTTTAACCCAATATTTCTTATCCTATCCACTTACTCCTTTCCTCTTTTAAGTGCATGTTACATATGTAGTTCTCCTCAGCCTTTTCTGCAGACTATATGAGAGCATTCCTTCCAGTTCTTGTAGCTTATGTTTGCTGGGCCTCTGGCTACTCTCAGTGCTCTCTGCTAGATCTTTTCTGTTTGGCATCTTCTTTCAAGCTGAAAGGACTTGCCACAAACAGCTTACACTGCTCCAGCTGTGAAAAATCACGTTGTATTCTAAGCAAACATCCTCAGAACGGCCTGGTATCACCTGTGCAGCCCTTCTCACTTTTACTGTATGCAGAAATTAAGTCGTTCTGATCTAACATACAAGATTGGAGTAGAAGTATTTCATAGGAGCAAATCCAGGGCAGATGCCTACAGAAATGTATTTAACATGCTTCCAGTTTGAGAGAGAATTTTGTTCGTGGAGGGAGACTGTATTTTTCCTAGCTCACTTATGACCATGAGGAGGCTGATCCTGGAAAGCTTTAATAAAGTTGAGATTTATCTGTTGCTTCTCCTCCATTCCCACTGAAGGAAATTAAATTGGTTTAACAAATCTGTGTTTTTGACAAAGCTATGCTAACTGTTACTCATCTCCTTGTTATTTCCTGAGCGGTTACAAATAATGTGATTGTTTCCATATTTTTCCAAAAACTGACCTTCACTCACTGCTCTTTAATTCCCCATTACAATCTTTTCCCTCTCTGGAAGGAAACACACCATCTGCTATTTTTCTGGATATGGGATATTCACCCATATCCCCTAAGATCTCCAAGAAAACCTCTCATGGCCCTGAGATTATTTCAGGTAGTTCAGTAGGGTACTTTAGGATGAATTGTATCTGACGCAGCCAATTTGAAAGATCTGATTTATCTAAGCACTATTTAGTCTGTTCTTTCCCTGATTTCACTTGTGTTTCTACCTCTGTCACTATTGCTGTATCCCACCTGACCTCATTTGACCTTTTTGGTAAAGATTGCAGGAAAAAACCTTCAAGTCCTCAGCCTCTTCAGCATCACCTGTCAGTAACTTTCCCTGCCTTGTTCAATAGAAGGCCAACACATTTTCCTCATCTTCCTCTCTTTATGAAGTATGATTACATCCTGTTTTCTTGTTGTCCTCTGTGCACCAATGTGTTCTCATTTGACCTTTGTGATTTGGGCCCTACACTCTCTCTTCTCTTTCCTCCTGCTCTTCAATAATCTGACCTAGGTTCAACTTTCTATGCCTCCCTGGTGTTTGAGGTCAGAGGGGAGTCCATGATTTAGCTAAGGTGGTTTCTTACAACACTTCAAATGGTTTTGCTGCTTTGGGATAATTTGCACTCATGCTGTTAATAGAACTGTTCTAAGGAACTATCAGCTACTCTGAGTGCATTCCCCATGAGATAATACTTAAAATTCTCTGAGTTTATTTAATCTGGCTTTTTTCAAGTCTATTGCTTCTATTTGCTATTCATTTTCCCTTCCAGGAGCAGTGGGTTTTCTCATTCCATGATAACTGTCACCAAATTGCATTCTGTTTGCTCATTTTTAAACCTATTTCTCCTGACTCTTAAAATTAAGAGTAAAGAACGTTCCCTTCAGTTGCTTCTGCAGCCTTGTCTCCCGCAAGACATTGGCAGTGTGGAGTTTGTCCTGTGCTCCCTGTGTCCCAGCAGGCATCTCCATCAGCCTCCTGCCTGTGCCTCCATCATCTCCAAGCCCAGTGGCCTGGATGTGTGTGTGATTCATCTTCTTGCCCTCCAAAAGAAGGAGTTGTGTCCATCTGTTCTTTGTGGCTTTACTATGTACACCCCCCACCCCCCCATCGTGACAGCACCTGTGTTCACTCCTGTTACTATTAGCTAGGGATTTTCAACTGGTTATCTCTTCCTGTGTTGTACACTGTGGGACGAATGTGCCTGTAGACAGCATTTCGTCCTTCTCCCTGAACGAGCTCCACTAGATCTATTGATATTCTAGTCATGTGAATTTTCCCAACAAGTTTCTTGTGCCAATTAATTCATAATTTTGAGCACGTATTAAAACTTCCAAGTCCTCCTGTTTATTCCATGTATTTCTTGCATAAGTTCTTGTGATTACTTTTTTGTGATTGCACCCAGCATCTATCAGGAATAACTCTGTGAAGTCAGCAGGTCGTATTTTGCTGTCATTTACATGAATGTCAATCCATATGATTCTACTGATTGGCAAGAAGCTATTTCAGATTTACTTACATGAGGGTAAAGGAAGAATTTGGCCCCCTGAAATGAATTCTCTGTGAAATAGGTCTGGGCCAGGAGGATTAACATGTTTCTCTAATTGCTAGATGTGTTATATTGTATGTAATCAGTGTAGTGGCAATAAAATATGATTGCCACACCCAGACTATTTCATCACTGAGCTTTTTTGAATCTTTTAATTGTCCTCCGCTTGTTACTGTGCTCACATTAATAAGGTGTAGAGTTTAACATAATTGAACAAATAAATTAAAATAATTAAAAAAGAGAACTCTGAGATGTACATGCAAGCAGACTGTACCATGTACTTTGTGCTACAGCAAAGCAGCAGAATGAAGTAGAAAAAGTCAGCTTTTGAGGTTTTATTACTTTTTGCTTTGTGATGACTGGCTTCAAGCCCACACATTTCTTGAATACACAATAGGGAGTTGGGCAAGACTGCAGAAATAAATTTTATTAACACACAATCACTGCAGCACCAGACAGAATAATCTCCTTTAGTCTCCTCTAGCTGGCAGAGTCCTCTTTGTACCAGGTCAAGTCAATTAGCAGTATAATGTACGACAGGTTTTATTTAAAAAGGGTTTAATTAAAGTTTTGTTACAAAGCTCATACAAACTAACAATCTGTCTTTTAGGGATATGTATTATCTAGAAATTGATTTTAACTTAAACACTAATTTATAGACTGTCCCCTGTAATAAGTATAATTCCTTGGAACATATTAAGGTCCTCCTGCCCCAAATAAATTCAGGTCCTGATTCAGCAAAACATGTAATTACTAAGGACTTCAATGAAGCCACTCATGCACTAAAAGCTGAAGGTGTGCTCTGGCACTTTGCTGAATCGGGGCCTTACTGTATAACCCTGCCCTGATTACACACGTGGGCCAATTCAGCCATGTCTTTGCAGAGAAAGATACTTAAAACCATTTGTGATATCTTTAAAATATCTCATACAGGCCAGTAAGAATGGGAGCATTTCCTTCTTCTAGATACAGATGGTTTTCACAAGTCCTGATATCTTCTCAGTTCTTACATCTAAATACAGTGATTTACCTGTGCCACCTGGGAGTATACTTTTAAAAAATAGAAAATATTCACCCTACTAATTATTTGGATTTTTTTCTTTTTTCTCTTCCCAAGAAAGCAAAAGCTGGGTCCCCAAAAGATGCAACTAAGTAGAGCTACATTAACTTAAATGGAGCTGTGTTAGTCTATGCCATTTGAGGATGGTAGCCCAATAGTTTAAGTAGTTGTTCTTAATGAAGACTAGCAGTGCTACTCTAGTGATTGCTACCTACAAACTTTCACCTGATTGTAATCCCTATAGAATAAAAATACCCCTAAAAGCTGAAGAATATGTCACATTTCAGGATAACTGATAATTCATCATTGTATGTGACTTTCTTTTTTTATCATTCACAAGCTATATGATTTAGAGTAACAAACAAGCGACTAGAAAGGGATTTCTGTGTAGAAAAGATCCCAGGGGCTTTTTGGCTCTCTCCTGGGCGGTGTGGTTAACTTACACCCAAACCTCTGGATCATTAATTTTCCCAGTGGCCAGGAGGCAGGTGAGCTGGGCTCTGTAATCTGCCTCGGACACCCCCGAACACGCTGGATGTTTCCAGCCTGTGCTGGAGCCAGGAATGCTGGACCCTGCTGGGGCAGCTCCCTGTGCTGGGAGCAGGCTTGGGCAGCCCCAGCAGCCCCCGTTCTGGCAGCATACAGCCACGAATCCACAACAATGGCCAGAGACACCAAGAAGCCTTAGAAGGCATCTGTCTTCTCTTCACAGCTTATTTGGGAAAGTTGTGCCTTTTTGTTGTAATGTTTATTACCAAAGCAAAGCCTCCTCATTTTTTATTTTTTATTTTTTAAATCTTTGAGACACATGTAACAGCGGGTCAGAATTTGCTTTGATTAATCTCCAATCTGGTTCTACTGTGTTCTTCCCCATGGTGTAAATCTAGACTGCAGCTGGTAGGGGGTTGTATGCTTAAAAAGAAAAAAGCCTCAGCACCACAACATGCAAAGTAGCAGGCTTGCATTGCCTACTTCCATGTATGAATAGTCTGAAAACCAAAATATAATTCAAATACTACTTTTTCTGCCACCTTCTGCCTGAGCCCTCCAGAGCTGAGGCAGGGAAGGCAGGTGTATATTTGAAATATGTGACAAGAGAATAAAATGGGGGGCAAGCGGAGGGAGAGAGAAAGAAGTGCATTCAAAAAACCTGTAGAAAATAATAAAGAAAAACTTGAATAAAGCAATAAATTCTGTGGGACAAGTCCTACACAGACAGCTTCAGTGACATACCACTTTATTTCAGGGAGGCTGCTGACACTGAGCTGTTCAGGAGATTTTGTTGTGATGGCCCTACTTGTTTGAGCAGAGCTGTTGGGTGGGGATGCCTGGCCCAAATATACATCACAGGCTGCCTGCTAGCTAGAAGAACAGGCTTGCTCATTTAAAATTGAATCAGGCTTCGAGCTTAAGTTTGCAACAGAGAAACATAAGGAATGAAATAGTTTGCAAAGAAATTTTAAGCAATCTGATAAATTCTCAAACCAATCTCTTCAAGATGTGTCCAGGATTAATGCCCAGTCATATTACAAGTTAAACATGCTGGTCAAAGCATATTTTACAAATCCTGAAGAGCCCTAGCACACAACGGGGCATGGGGTTCCTCAGGAGTAACCACCAGGCTCAGGTGTGCTGGGGGCACAGGGCACAGCCAGTGCTCCACCAGGCATGGCTGGTGTTGCTCATGGAGGCTGCCAGGCTGGGAGGTAACTGCCCCCTGCAATTAAACAGAAATATTTTCCATGCTTGGGTTCCTTGTTGGTCAGTTAAGAGGAATGGCGTATCTTTACTTTCCATTTTACAAGTCTGTGTGTGACCACGTTGTCCATAGTACATGGAGAGATGAATGTCTAAGGACTCAGGTAGTATTGCCCTGGCTCTGCATGAGTGTCCTAGGGGTGGTGGAATGGCAGTGATGGAATGTGTGCAAAGCCTCACAGGTGTGAGTACTAATGAAAGGAGCAGGGAGGCTGGGATGAGCTGGTGGCAGGGAGAGAGGCAGGGAATTGGGGATGAGCAGCTGGGAATGGTTGGATGGCAAGGTGCTGTGCACCAGGCAGTGCAGGTAACTGCACTTCCCAGAACAGCAGCTTCTAAGGTCCCGCAGTCTTCCAAATGCATTTGCAGGTTTAAAGTTAAGTGTGTTTTTAGAAGTGCAATTGAGTTTGGGGCCAAACTGATCAGCATTTTAGGAGTTCCAGCCCAGAACTGTAAAGCAAAATAAACCCAGGCCTCCATGTGCCAAAGCCTAATGTGTTAGCCCACTCTTTCATCCACCCTTTCCTTCCCTCCCCTCCAGAAACAGTCTCACCCAATTTTACTGTACGGTAATGGAAAATAGGAACCAGAATGCACTGGGGCCTCCTTTACCATTTTTTTTCTTTAGTCCGAATAGATCCCATACACCTCTCACCAAGTGATTTCAGTTCTCTCAGTCAGAGTGGCCACATGGGATAAAATACAAACAGCAATAATCCCAAAAGACAAAGTACAGCAGAAGAAAGAGTTGCAATGAAAATTAAAATATCTGCAAATGAATTTAGCTAGCGTCCACCGTCCTTTTTACATTCAGAGTGATCTTCCTCTGGAAAAAAATAAATTAAGGTCAACATACAAACTTCCTCTGCTTCCTGGAATTCTTACATATTTTCAGTATGATAACATGATTTGTGTGTGTGTAAATGCGAGGGGAGAGGCGGCCGAGAGCTGGCAGAGAGCCCCCTCCCCCTCGGTCCTGGGAGAATGCCTGAAGCATGAGCTCAGCTGTTCGGCTCCGCGCATGGTGTCATACACTTCCACAAGCAAATTCACAGTGACATTAAGAAAAGAAGATCTGGGGCCCTAGTCTCTAAAGTGTTCACAGTGTCCACGAGACAGCTCCTACATAAAGGGCTGTTTATTTGTTGAATTAGCAAATTGGTACCCGTGGAGGGGGTTGAAAATATCTGAGCAGTCCTGGGGTTTTCTTTGGTACAGTCACAGAAGTGTGTTTTCTTCTATGTCATTTTGCTCTGACAGAAACTCAGGTCTTTGCATTTCTTCTTCCTTTCCCTCCCTCATAAATAAATACCCTTATAAAAAAAAAGGTAGCTCACAATTAGCCATTAATTAAGTCCTTTACTGGTTTAAAATAAACAGTTTCTGAAAGCTTAGGATGAGGATCTCAGCACAAAACACATCTGTACACCATGGTGTGCTTCTGAGAAACAGAATTTAAATGATTTGCATATGGCCACCTAAATATTTAATGGGTTTGCAGTTTAGGAAAGCTGGCTTAGAACTATGCTGTGCAGCCTGTCATCTCCTCTGGCTCTGCTGGCTATGTTGGGTCAAACGTGTTGTTATTTTTAGGGCCTGATCCTGGAACTTCAGAAGCTGTTGGAGCCCTTGGCACCATTTTAATTGGGGGCTCCTCTCCAGCATTGTGTCGGCACACAGCTGAGCCTAGGACACGTTCAAGTTTCTAAAGCTGCTGGAGTGTTTGAGAATCTTTAAGCCAAAACCTGGCAGTGTTGTTCCCTTCACAAAGAAGTTTCACACTAGCATGGTATCAGTTCTCAAGCTGCCTTACAGCCCCTCTTTCTTCCCCTGCCCCATCCCCCCAATGTGGCCCGCTATGTACACGCTCCCAAGCCCAGCTAAGCATTTCACGAGTGTGCAGGGCTGAATGCACATTCACAGGAAACAAAACCGTGAGATACTTTCAAAAATGCAGACACACACAACGCTTCTAGACAGCTACAGGCAGGTGCAGTGTTTCTGCTCCAGCCGACTGTCCGGTGCTGCAGCAGGACAGAGGCATTCCAATGAGACTGTGCTCCAAGGCCACAGTAAAATATTAACTGAATGGAAAAGTTAAAGAAAGAGAAGCAGCTCTTCCCAGTGGAATTGTAGCATTCTCTCCTCGTCACATTCTTTTGAGCTCATTCATTCCTTTGAGCTCCAATAACAAGTCAGCTCTTTGTATATGGTGAGACTTGTAATGGAGAAGAGAGAGAAATTGCCTCAGAATCAAAATCCTGTCTTGCACTTTTTGCAGGGATCACTTCTCATGCTTCTCTGCCAGGCACAGAGAGAAATTTCTTCCCAATTCCAGTTCCAGGCAGCCTCTCTGGCACAGACCTAGTCCCTGTGCTTTAGAGATCCCATCATAAACATGCATCCAAATAACCAGCATTTTTGGAGCCATCATTCCAAGTGCTTCATCAGGTAAACACTGTGGCTGATGAGGCCAATAGCCCTGGGGATTCTTAATCTCATGCAGAATCAGGTTTTACTGGCTAAATCCCAGTAATCCAAAATTCCTGTTGACCCCAATGGGAGTTGCAGGTGCTTAAAAACCTCAGATTTATGGATCGCTTCATTCATCATTCCAGTGCAGCCTTGTCTGGACAGGAAGACAGTAACCTTTAAAGAGCAACACTTCACAACCATTAAGGAACTAATATTTTATGCATTTGTATCACAGTTGGCTCCAAAGACAACCTTGGCAAGTGTCTGGAGGTTTCTCCTGAGAGTTATTTTGTGTGTTAATACTGCTGCTCTGTTTAAGGTGTTTAAGGGTTGTTTCTCTGATCCTTCTTCATTAGAGGTAATTGAATAGTTCAGAAGCCCAATCACTGCTTGGCTGAGTCTTCCAGTCAACAACTCCACTGACTGAATAATCGCTTACAAGACACAGAGGCACAGAAAGATAAGTTTATCACCATTTTCTAGCACTCAGAACATCTTCAAAGTGCTTGACAGGCCACTAATTACTTTTTTATAAACAGCTGTGGATTCAAATCTTGCCAAAATGCAGAAAGATTCCTGTAGCTCATTATTTCAATTTCCCTACTTCACTGGTGAGTTCGGCAACAACATCCTCCACACAGTTCCCTCACTTGGGGAAAAAAATTCCCTCTGGTTGCTTTGCAAGGAGGTTCTGTGCAAGCCCAGGTGCCAGCCCCTTCCTCCAGGCTTCTGAGCTGCTCTGTGTGCTTTCTGTGCTAAGAGATTTCATTTCACCACCCCCAGCGAGACAGAGTCTACCTTCTGCCTGAGGCAGAGCTGCAGCTCAGCCATGCCAATTATAAAAGATGCCTCCCAAACGTGTATTCCTGGTTTCCAGAGTGACTCCGAAGTGCTACCACACCTATCTTTAGAGTGGCTAAAAGTTACCAAAAGGCAGTGTGGTCACAGGGACTCACATACTGTGCTGATGAGCATAGCATGAATTGCTAACTAGACAGTCAGGGACACTTGGATTTTCCTCCAGAAATCCCTAAGTGACAGATACAAATCTACAAATCTCTCTTTTGTTTTTTTTGTGGATGAATTGTTTGGCTCTCCATGCTTTGCTGGGACATACCATGGCTTGCTTTCCTCCTTGGCATTACACCTGAAGTTGCACTTGCCTTTTGCTCCACCTCTTTATGCTGCTCTGTGTCAGGTGAGCCCCACCTGAGAAAACTGCTCTGAGCTCTGTGCTCCATTTCATTGCCATTGACTTCACTCCTGCTGTCTCGAAAACCCTTTCCCATGGCCCCTGTGGAAACTGTGATGCATGCTCATACCAGCATCTTTCAAAAACCTTCAAAATAATTTTGAATTTAAATTTTGAATGTGTGAGCACTTTCATCCTTGGACTACTGACTCCCCAAAAGCCTCAGAATCACTGCACTAGAAATTGTATTGAGATCTGTGGTTAAGTGTCCAGAGGTGCAGCTGGAGCAGAGCAGCATGAGTGCTAGTACAATAATTCGGCAGCAGGCTAGAGTTAGGGTCACCTGTGCTATAGATATTTCAAATCTATCTGATTAAACCATGTTAATTAGCAGTGGTTCTTTTTTCTAGTATAGTCAGAGCTGGTTTTCCCTGTCTAATAATGGAAGAATGCCACCACCTTCAGAAATTATTTCTAAGGACTGATTAAGGAATATATGTTCAACTTGGAGAAGAATGAAGTCCTACATATATGTTAATATATCCCCACTAACACAGAATGGCTTTTTGTTGTTCTTCTCTGTCTGGAAAGTGAACAATTTATAGTCTCCTGCTGCATCTAATTAGTGAATCTGACCCTTAAATGAAAGCAGTAGAGGTTTGTGATATTCTAAGTCCAACATTTCTAGTCTCTATCATTGAAAAAGAGGCTTCGTAAAAGACTCAAGAGATGCAGGAGGACAATTTTTAAAAGCCAGTCAGATACAGCCAGAACATAAAGGCATGCATGGAGCAGTTGCATGGCTGTCTTGGTTCACATTCACAACGCAGAGCGAAGGTAAACTGCTTTCAACATGGATATGTGGGAAGAACTTGGCCTTGTACAGCTCCTCCTTGGTACTAGCCAAGATAAAAATACATCAGGATTACCAGCATCTAGGAAACTGGCATATGGTGCTACCACAGAATGTAATATGAATATACTTTAGAAAACCATTATTTTTCTCTTCTTGAGCAGTTTCTCATTAATCTAGGTGCCATTCATCCTCTGCCTGGATTTTTTCTGCATTTTTCCCATGAAAGAGAAGATATGCTTGAATTAATTTAATTGCCAATGTTTTTTTTCAAATAGTTGAGGCAGAAATAACTTTTCCTAGCCAGGTTAAACAGCCCCTTCAGCTCAGCAGTTAACACTTATTGTTGCTGTCAGCCCCTCTGCATTGATTCGGGATCATACTGCTATTAGTGCTGAAGTGGCTTGGGAAGTTGCAGTGCTTCCTTTTCTCTCTCCTTTCTTTTTTCTGCAAGAGCAAGATGATCTCACCATAATCTGGCAATAAGTTGTTTTCAAATACTTTAGGAAGAGCCAGAGTGCTCAAAAGGAATTCAGGGGTCCATTTCCAAGCCAGTTGAAAATTGTCCCCAAATGTGAGGGCTCCTTCCTTCACAATGTGGTGATCACTGTTCTTCTGTGGGGCTGTTGTGTCTGTGGGAAATAGGCATCAGCCAGGCGGCATCCCCCATGGCTGGAAGCTGCTTCCCACCTTTTCCATCCTGCCATGGCTTCCAACTTCCCTCAAGGTAATGTGAAAACTGCAGGTGATGCTGCTCCAAACAGCAGTGGGTATAGTTGGAAGGCAGAGCAGGAATGATCAGCATCACCCTTCTGAGAGGGAAATGCTTTCCCTGTCCCAGCTGCAGCAGCCACAGCAGCAGAGAGGGAGCAAAGCTGGTTCATGTCCATCTCACAATCTTTACCTGCAAAGGTTACACTGGCTGGCCCTGTGAGGCTGTGCCCTTGTTCTCTTGTTCCCAAACTTAATCTATTCTGCACTGTACATAAACAAGTGGGAAGACAAAAGAAAATGCTATCCTGTTTATTCTGTCATTTCTGCCACCACTGTCAGCCTTGAACATTTTGTATTTTTGTAAACATAGAACTCATTAGGGCATGCAACTGACTTGAGAAAAGTGATGGGAAAACAGGAAGGTTTTTTTGGAGAGAACTATAAAACCAAACCCCTTCTCTGAACACTGAGATGGGTATGGACCAAATTCTGCATGCAGCAGACTTGTCAGCATCTTTCACCAAATTCCAAAAATGCCATTGTGCCCTGTGGGACATCCTGGCAGCTCCAGCAGTAGGTGACAGACCTGGCTCCACCCTGGAGTACTTCCCTTGGGAAAGGAAAGACAGCAGAGTGGATAACTGGAATTAGAGTGTGAACACAGCTGAAGGACCGAGAGAAAGTCTTAAGGAGTAGTAGGGCTAAATGAAAGAAACACTGTGCAGGAATGTGTTGGGTAACCAGGAGCAGAAGATGGGCAGGAGAACAGAGAATCCTGGGAGGGGGACAGTCTGAGAGGACACATGCTGGAGTTACCAAGGGCTCCCAGTGGTATTCTCCTTTCTGCCTTTTACAAGTGCTAGCAATTGAACTATCAGTCTTGGCCCTATTGTACAAAGAGTAACTATACTCATCATCCTTTTGCACTTGCATGTTGTGTAACTGATTTGCAAGTTATATGTACCTAAAAGCAGTGAAGTTCAGGCTGTTTCTTGAGTTACATGAGAAGTCTGAGGTTAATGGTCTTGTAATTTCCTTTGGGGGACAGAGAGGGTGGTAGCACAATTTCTCAGGACCGTGCCACCATATTTATTTGAATAACAAAATGTAGAATTCTGGATGGATGCCATAGTTTTGTTGTTATTGTATAGGACATAGAAATGTATCTTAATAGCTTTTATTCTTTCCTTTACTGAAGGGAAGTAAAGCTTTATTTTTTGGTTTAAGAAATCTGACACTAGTTGAGACACCACACATTTCTACAGAAGGCTGCAGCCTCTAGCAAACAGATGCATATTTATATGACAGGATATGCTCAGTAGCCCTGGGAAACCAAGAATTGAAATCAATAATTTCTAGTAAATCACAAACTGACATTGGCAGCATCCTAGTCTGGCTGAATATCTGTATCATCACAGATACTCTTCTCTAATAAACAGAACATACAACATTTCATGCATTGGTTTTCCATTTTCTTGGCAACTGCATAAAAGTATAATTTCTAAGCATGATCCAAGGGATCTCTGACAAAGGAAAGAGGGTAACATTTGTTTCTGTGAGCTTTATGGGTTTAAATCTCAGGGCCAATTCTGCCATCAGGTAGTTTATGAATATTCATGTAAATTGTTTTGAGTTGAAGAATATGTAACTTTGCCATGTATCTGGCATGGAAAGAATACTTTGACAGTCATGAAATAGAGGATGTTTTAAAAAATAGCTTTAGCAAAGAGAGGATAGCTTTAGAAACGAAAGGGAAATTAAAGAAAAAAGGTGTGTTTCTTGAGGAAAGCAAAGTTATGTTAATGTAGAAGCATTTTCTTATGCTTAGATATTTAAAGCAATTTGGAATATTTTGTATCAGGTATGGGTCAGATTCTGCCTTTCTGTTGGCTTCTAGAGGAATTGAAGCAGGTCTATATGTCCCTGATCATTGCACTTGTGTATGAACTGTGTGATCCAGCAGTAAGAAACAGCAAGGCTAGAATTATTGCTAAGTCTTGTATGTGTTATTACATATTCTGAGTGGTGTCTTACTTGTATCAGGAGTCAAATAAGTGTGTCCTATTGCCTAGACCTATTGTTAACCTGGAAAATTGGTAAATTATGCCTGTCACTGTTTGCTCCTGATCCAGTATCCCCCCTATGCTGGGATCTGGTTCTGTGCCCATTTGGCTGCTGGAGCAATTGATAAATGTGACAACGCTGCTGAACATAATGCTTGGAGAAAAGGCATCTCCTGGGGAGGGACAGGGGCTCCTTTAAACAATGCCCGAGTGTTTGCAGGTACCTCTCACTTCAGCAAATGACAGCTTTTATTCTTAGATGTAACTGAGGCTGCAGGTGGAATGGGCAGCAGCCTCAGGCCTGCCATCCAACACACCTGCAGTCCAGCACAGGGTTTGTGCTCACTGGGCAGAGCCAGCAGCAGCCACGCTGAGAGCACACATCACAAGTCAAGAGGGAAGATGTCAGAATTGGAGAAATGTCATTCATTATCAAACATTTCAATGTATTGTTGCTGACAGTAGAGCTATTAAATGTGATATTATGCTCATTTGTATCAGCTTCTGTGCTTTTAATGAAAAACCTTATTAGCTGCAAGATGGTGAGAACTGAAATGTCTGTAAGTCTTCTACAAAAGCAGCTTATAGAATCACAGAATGGTTTGGGTCGGAAGGGACCTTTAAAGGTCATCTGGTCCAGACCCCCTGCACTGGGCAGGGACATCTTCCAACTATATCAGGTTACTCAGAGCCCTGTCCACCCTGACCTTGAAAGTCTCCAGAGAAGGGACATCCACCGAGCCTCTGAGCAACCTGTCAGCATTTCACCACCCTGATCATCTGTGTGCTTCCCTCAGCACGTGGGTAATGCCTTCCATTTCTGAGGGACTCATACACAACGTTAGCATGTGCCTAAGCAGATCTCTGAGCTATGCAAATGACTGATTTCTGAGTTTAAAAATTAAGTTAAAAAAATTTGAAATTTCATCAATTTGAAATAAACATTTGGCCACTAAGCAGACATTAACAACTTGATTTTAAGTGATACTTTAGTAGAAGACAGACACTTTATGCAATGTACTTTTCTGAAAATATGAAGAAGTTACTCATAGAGTCTCTTAACTCCTAAGTAGGGAGATTAGATTAGTGTCTGTTTTTCTGTATAAAAGACAAAATTGTAATTCACTTTGTATCATTTTCTAAAGCAGTTCATGTACTCACTGAAATGTTAGTAGGGCCATCCATCCTTTAATGATTTTACCTATAGACTCCTCCATGGGAACTCATGTAAATAATGACTTATGGAAGTTGAAGGACCTATAAAAAGTTGATCATACATGTTCTTCTTTCACATCCAGTGAGGACCATGCTGAAAACCTTTAGTTAACTGCATACAATCAAAAGCTTTTTATCTTGAAGCTTATGTTCCTAAAAGTAATGTTTCTTTAAAAAAATTGAATTGATACATTACCAATTACACATATACATATATTTTTCTATATGACTTACAGAGTTACTCAATGTAGTGAGCATTACTGAGTAAATTAAGATTGTTTATTGATGCATTTTATCTATTTTTAGGTATTTTCCATATACTTCTAGTAGGAAAAAATCATATATTGATAGGACTAAAAAGAGAGAAACTGAAAGATGGTAGATGTAGATTAGATATTAATATTAGGAAGGATTTCTTTACTGTGAGTGTGGAGGCCCTGGCACAGGTTGCCCAGAGAAGCTGTGGATGTCCCACCCCTGGAAGTGTTCACAGTGAGGTTGGATGGGGTCCTGAGCAACCTGGTCTGGTGGAAGGTGTCCCTGCCCATGGCAGGGGATTGGAGGTAACTGGTCTTTAAGGTGTCTTCCAACCCAAACCATAGCATCAAAGAACGGTTTGATTCTGTGAAAAAGGACATGCAATTAAACATATTCAGAAACTACCTGAGATGCTGTTTTACTCAACACAATGTTACTGATGCTGATAGTATTGTGACTTTCAGAAATGAACTGAAATTTTGCATGCATTAGTAATTTCATCCCTAGTTTATTACACTGTACTATGGGGAAGTACCCAAAGGACATGAGCCTTCCTAGTTCTGAGCACCAGCCAGTTACAGATTGGCTTTGCTTAAAAAGAAACTTGCTAAGAGGCTTGCACCAGTACCTCCAATTTGTCCTGCAACTGTTCAGCAAGAGTTTCTTTTCTATCTTCTGTAACATCAGCTCTTGCCTGTGGTCAGAGACAAGATACCAAATTAGCTGGATTGCTGATCTGATCTAGCATAAGAAATGCAGTACTGACGAGTCCAACTGAAGGTTCATCTAGTTCAAGCCATGGATTTCACCTGATTTCAGGTTGTAAATGTGCAAGTAGAAAGCATCAGATGCTTGCCATCCATCTGGTTCTGAGGCACTGACAAATCTGTGAATCCTTCAGTGAATCTGTGGTGAATCCTTGTCCTGCTCAGTTGCTGCTTCCCTTCAGTGTACAAGATGTGCTGTGGGGCAGCCCTTGTCTGTTGGGACTTCTGTTATCCTTTCTGATGTCAGGAACACCAGAGGCCAGCTGGAAGTAGGGCACTGTTCTCCTGAGAGACCAGAGTCTCAGCATCATGGGTACGTGGATGCTCAGTTGTAGCATGTTTAGTTCACACCAGCCTGGAAGATGCAAACCTTTTCTCTAGCCCTTGGCCATCTTACATTGGCAGTGCCTGTTGCTGACACAACCCATCAAGGCTGTGTCTGAGAGCACGATCCTTTTGTTTGGTGAACACAACTTTGGGCAGTTATTTAGCATATTTCAGCTTTCCAGCTAACTGTTCTCCTTAGGTAGAAAGATACTGCTTTTTCAAAACTGTGAAGTAAAGGAAAAATATTGGTCTTGTTTGGGATATTTTTGATTTGTTATGTTTTTTGGGTTTTGTTTTGGTTCAAGGCACTCTTTTCATCCTTTTGTTATTTGTCAGATAAAGTTAGAATTTCTCAGCTCTCCAACTCTGCCTCTTGAATATGACATCTCCATGTGGGAAGAAATTGCACTAGTTTTATAAAGGAATGAAGCAAAATATATTTTCTATGGATATTAAAGATGCTCAATGAAATGTGGCAAACTACTGTAAAATTGATAAAGAATGCAATTAATCACAGCCAGTCAGGCCCAGGTTTGATGCCCAGCATTGGGAGAAGCATTTGAGGTACTAGAATATGTTTTGTCAAGCCTCTTGCCATAACTGCCTTGATGCCATTAGTATCACATATCTTCTGCAGAATCTTACAAGTCACTTTTTCAGAATAGGACAGAAGCATAGTAATAAGGTAGTCTGCAACATGCTTAGGGAAAGCCTAACCTAAGAAGATGAAATACTGCCCTGAAGAAGCCAGTGAAAGTTTTTTTATTGATTCCAGAGCAGCCAAGGATTCCCCCCAGGTCAGCTAGGGTAAATATGCCTAAAGAAAGAGCTCATAATTTAATCACCAAAGACCAAAATTGCAGCCCTGAAATCCCCTGCTTAGCCATTACCTATCGCTGAAAATGAGTGATCTCTGCAAGGGGTTTATTAAATGCTTACACTGCCTGAATTTAGGCTTTTGAGCACACCCAAAGCTGTCCTTGCCACTGTTGAGCATCCCAGCACATACCACAGAGGCCGATCAGCCCAGTGCACCAGGTTTGGCAGCATGGGCACACCTGGCACTGAGCTGCTGGAGTGACATCCAGGGCCTACACGGCTTAAGCCAGCAGGTTTGGAAAAGAAAATGTTGCCACAGTTCTGTCGTGGACTAACTGCTAAAAGTATCTTGATTTGATTTCCCTCTGAGAGCACACCCCACCTTACAGAGGAGAACACAAACCACTACCTGGCAAGCAGATCCCCTTGGCAACTAAAGGCAGCAGCATCTTTCCTGCTGCAGAGCAGGCACAGACAGAACTCCTGTACACCCTACCCACGTCATCTTCCTTTTGGGGGAGGCTTTTGGTCTAGTTTTATGACGTGAACAAAGCAAATGACAGTTCTTAGGAAGTATTGTCATCTGTCAGGAACTTAAAGTGTTTGGCAAGAGTCATAAATGACAAAACTTCTTGACAGTAACTGGTGTGAACTTAAGGTGCTGCACAGAAAAACTGACATGGACCCACGGTTCATCATCTGATCATGGTGTTGTCAGTAGGTCCAGCTACAGAGTGTGTGAATCCCTTGGTGCCCCCCTCGTTCCATACATATGTATTTTAGTTCAAAAATCTCCAGGGAGAAAGATGGGAGCCCTTACACACACATGTATCTTCAGGAGAGGGTTTCTGACATTGCAGGCTGGGCAGACAGTGGCACCTCCTTCCAGGTGGAGCTTAATTCAAGCATTATGAATGTGTATCTTCACTGAGCCTGCTCATTTTTGGTGACTCCTGCTCAGCATGTTGGCTCTTTTAGATCCCATGCTGATGCCCTAATGCTGTGTTTGGGCCTCAACACCTCAGGCAGGGTAGTAGACTTGGTCTGGGCAGCCCAGCAAACCCAAACATCAGATGTTGATATACCTCCCCTCAGTCACTGAAACCTCTTGAGATCTGGCCCTCAGAGGCTGTAGAATTCAGGGTGTTTACACCCACAAAAGTTGATTATTTTTGTGTTTCTTTTTTTTCAATTGACAAAATAGATCAAAGTAATTTTAAATAATACAGAAGGCAATAGCACTAGAAAAGCAAACCAGTAAGTTTCCAAACAATGCAAACTGAAATACCACAAATACTGCTCAGGGAAGCAGGCCCATTGTTACAGCTGTCACAGGCAAGCCAGAGGCTTTAGCAGAGCTAAAAAGCAATGTTTCTCTGTTGATGAACTGTTATTGCCAATATTTATTAGCCCAGGGTACAAAGATGGGTTTGGAGGTCTATAAGTGTATTGCAAGTTGGAGGTGATTGCTATCTGGGAAACTTTCAGGAAAGCGAGGCCAGATTCTGGCTCCACGTTTATGTAATTGGTTACAGTAAAGGGGTTGTAGTCAAATAACTTTCTTCCTAATTTTACAGAGCATAATTTACTCATATTTCAGGAATGATCTTAGAAACTAGACATTTTATTACAAATGCTAGTAAGTCTTCCAGACCTCATCCATTGAGTCAGTGTACTGGGACAGGGTTTCTAGCATCTCCAATTTATCAGGATAGGAGTGACAATTGTAGTGATTTAGCAAGGTAATAAAATGAAATTATACCAGCAATTATTTGTGGACCCAGTGTGCTGTCCTAGCTGCCTGCAGCTTGCTCTTCCCAGTTCTTTCTGCACAGTCCAAGAGGAGGTCTGAATAGGTTCTCAGCTTTCAGTTGATGGTCTATCAAAATTAGTATTCAGAGGTTGCAGCTTGTAGCAAGCACATTTATAGTCATATGAGAAGTGTGTGGCTTTATGGGAGCTCAGATAACTTTCTCTGTTTGGAATTGTGTCTGTCATCAAAAAGACATGTACACAGCACAAAAGATGAAAATGAAAGAACTCTGCTGTTTCCTTCTTGCTAACCTGGGTTCACCTGGGTGAGATGAGTTTAACCCTTTTGTGTTAAGAGTGCTGAGTATCATGTGTCATAAAGGGACAGGAAATTACACTCTGTAAGAATAACTCAAACCTTTACACTTAATGCTTTGGGCTCTCTTTTCAGTGATTTAAGCACTTTGATTTGGAAGGAAAAAACATCTATTAATTGCCAGTAGCTTTCTGACCTATCTGACTTTGTACTAAATTAACTTGAAGCTCTACAAGGAAGGTGCTAAACATTCTAAGCAGCTTTTTGTGTATTAAAATTTTGAGTATAGGCTAGTTAATTTTCGCTTTCATGCACGGAGAAAAAAAATTAAATTCTTGGATCTGTGAGGTGTCCAATTTCTGTGGAGAAGAAAGTGTTACTTCCCCTTTAAGCCTGGCGCCGTTCGTGTGTGTGAGTGTGCGGGCTGTGTGTGTGAGTGTGTGTGTGTCTCCTCCTCTTTGAGTGACACAGCACTTAGATATGCCTATCAGTAACTTAAACCCCACAAACTCCACCTTCTAAGTGAGGAAGCTGTGGGTTGATGGAAATGTAGTGAGCAGATCGAGACAGACAGTGAATCATTAGCAAACTGCAACGCCAGGATGAACTTGTCTGGAACCTAACAGGAGAAAACAGGCTGCGAGTCCTCTGCGGCGCTGGGTTTGCTCAATACAGCCAAAGTGGATCTAAAAGCCGGTTGATCCCCAGTCCAAGATGCTGCTGGTTTCCCAGCGGGTAGAAGCACCACGGATGGAGCCACATATTCCAGTAAGTAGCATTTGAAATCGATATGGGCTGGGGAAGTAGGAGCTGGTTTAAAAGGACTTAAACACCCTCGGAACAGTTGCTCACCGGGCTCGGCACGGTCGCAGCCAGGCTGGAAAGTTTGCAGGGGCGGTTCAAGAAAGTGCCCACCTTGGGCTCGCTCTGCCCGCGGGTCCCGTGTGCCGGGGCCGCCGGAGGGAAGGGGACAGAAACTTGAGGGGGGAATTTCGCCCTCCATTCTGGTCAGAGCTGAAGTCGGACCACGGAGAGGAGGGCAGGAGAGAGGGGGTCCGTGGGCTTTAAAATGGTGGTGAAGAAGGTGATTTGCGGTCCCGGGCACGGCCGCGGGGCAGCCAGTGCGCGGCAGCGGGGGACGCTCCGTGGGTTTCCGTGTCATTGCTCGGGTGGTGACGCGCTGGGCTGCGGGCAGAGGCGGTGGATGCTGTCGGGGACGAGCGGGAGCGGGGACTCGCCGGTGCGCCCGGCGCCGCCAGCCCGCGGGTTCTCGTGTCAGTGCGGCCGGGCCGGCTCAGCCATCGTCCGGGGATTTCCAGCTAAACTTGGATCAGACAGGCAGGGAAGGATAAACCCGTCATCGCCCGGGGACTCCGCCGGGAGGGTGTCACGCGTGGAGGGGCTAGCGCTGGTCCCTTTAGTATCATTTTTTTAATAATTCCTGGTATTTGTGTCGGCAGCCGCGTGCCTGGTTATTTTGGGAGCCTGAAAGCGCACGTTCGATAGGCAGGATTGTGAACAAAAGGCTCGTCCGAGCCCCGAAGGAGCCCTGGGTTGTTCCTGACGGGAGCGTGGCGCTGAGCCCCGAGCTGCGGGAGCGCGTGTGCGGGAGCAGCCCCGAGTGCGGGCGCTGCTGCCGGCGCGGCGCCTTCGCCGCTCGCTGCCGGACCGTCCGTCCGTGCGTTCGAACAGAACGCGTGAACAAAACGAGTGCTGACTCACGCTTTAAACTGTTTTGGTTTCTTATGCTGTGGTTAAGATCGGGGTTCAGAGCAATGGCAGGGTAAACACGGCGCTCGCTGGCTCGGTCCCACGTCCCCCCCAAGCCAGGGGCTGCCCCTCTCCCCCGTCAATAGCCGGTCCCTCCTCCCGGTCCCTCCTCCGCCGCCTCTCCCGGCCTGTTGCTCGGCCCGGAGGAGCGCCGGTGCCGGGGGCACCGCGGCTTTTGTTCGTCTTTGGCTGGAGGGGGGTTGTCACCAGGGTGACTCGGAGGGATCCCGGGGAGAACGGCCGTTTCTGGGAAGAAAACGGGCTTTGATTTCCTTTCACACCGCCCCCCCTCCGGCCTCCCCCCGGAACAATAAATTAAAAGGCCGCTTTTGTTTTCCACGGTGCTCCCGGCGGGGGGGCGGCGGAGCCCGGGGCCGGGGAGCGGGGCGGGAGGCGCC
>VZSE01012186.1:37242-128562 GCA_013398275.1 Promerops cafer
GGGGGGGGGCTCTTCCCTGCGGCCGCGCTCGCCGAGTGCAAGGCAGCGAGAGCAGTTTGAGTGAGTTACACGCGAGCACCTAAAAAAGCAGCGATCTAGTGCTGGCACTGCCCATTTTCAGTCCTCTCTCCCTGCCATATGTTTAGAAGGGAGAAAAAAAATGCACTTTGGGAAGGATGCTCTCAGCTGAAGGAGGAGGTGGGCTGGGGGACGAGGTACAAGGAAACTCCATGTTAGGAAAGCATTAGCAAGGGGTGATTTTCTAATGTTTTCCTGCGACTGACGTTGACAGTGACACACATGTGTGGGTTGATATTGGAACGTCACAGAGTTTTTAAACTCAACCAGGAAATAGTCTGTTGCTCAGGGATAAAAAACAAATAGTCTGTACTGTAAGGCAGGTAACATGCAGTTAACAGCCCTCGAGTGAGTGAAAAGCTGTTCAATGTTCACAATTGAGCAGCTCAAATTTAATTCAGCTTTTTATTTTCAGAGGGTTTTTTTCTCTTTTTTACATGTGTCTTTTCAACTTTATTCCTTTTAAGTAATACTTCAAAATCAGAAAAGCACATATTGACAGGGCTTTGCTTTTGGTCCCTTGTAACTAAGTATTTTGAACTGTGAAGTGTCTTGGATTTTTTTAAAGCTAAGGTAGTTGTTAGAGGGTTTGGAGAGGGATTAGTGATTAAAGGAGGCAGTTATATTTTTTTAAAATTCTTTTGTATGACTTCCTTTTCAAACAGGTAGGAGTGTTTAATAAATACAGTTGTTTTGGTTTTGTGTTTTACTGACCCCGTTGTAAATGTTACAGTGTGGTAGCATTTGGAGATTTAAAACGGGATGAGGAAGCTGTTGTGCTAGATGGTTTCTGAAGATGCAGGAAGATTTACTGGAAGAGTCTATGATCGCAGGTGTCAGGCTGCCACTCTTGCCCTGTCTTAAGTGGTCACTAAACCTGCCTGGGTGTGGCTGTAGGACAAGAATTGACCTATTAATGGGCTTCATGCGAGAGACAAAAGTTAGGGAGGTAGAAGGAAACACAAGGGCAAGAATAACAGTAAGAAAAATACCTGAATCGTCCTGTAGGTTAAGTACAGTGCGACTCACTGGTTCCCTGTAATTTAATCAATAAATGTTCTATGCTACTTGCTACTCTGATAAAAGTCGCCTTAAAATAACTTTTATGAGTACATAGCCATGGGAAAGTGAAGTAAATCTTGTAGAAGCTGTGACAAATGGGTTTATCCAAACTGGGGGATGGAGTAGTAGAAGGTTGAGCTCCTGAAATAGGGAGAGGGGCAGAATCCCCAGGTTTTCATTGTTCCCTGGTGCTGGCTGTGTCAGCGTTTTTCAGCATTTAGGCGAAGGTGATTATAAGTTACAATTCATTAGTAATTGGTATGGTCTCCAAATAAAGATAGCTAAATCAGTTTAAATGGTGCTGGCACCTCTCCAAGGAATCCTTTTTGTATCTGACACATTTGCTGCAAACTTCTTTGAGGAACAATTCATATTGTACACTGCTATATCATCCTTTGTGGGAAGAACAGTGATGTAACTCACTATGAAGGCTTTCTACCTGATGTTCCAGTTTGACTTGCAATGTTTAAAAAAAAATACAAAACCAGCATTTTGAACTGAAGGAAGCAGAAGACACACCAAGGCTTTGTGTTGAACTGTTTTATATCAATATTGATTTTTTAAGGGGGTTTGTGTTATAAAGAGGGAGCTTTTATCCCCCTGAGCTCTTTGGCAATTATCTTCCTGCCATAAATGTTGATACGCACATAATGGATGTAACTAAAAAATCTCCTTATCCCAGCAGAAAAGGCTGACTGTTTGTTGGAGCAGAGAGAATGCTGAGAGTGTGAATAGACAAACCCATATGTCGCTGGTGAGAGAGATAAATGATGGACGAACAGGAGTTGGTTACTATGGATCAGCACAATAAACCAATTCCCATCATACACCTCTCTTAATAATATACCAGTCTCAATGCCATTGATGGGTAACCTAGGTAGCACCAGTCAACTGTAAGTTTTTCAACTGTTCTTTTATACATCTCAAAGAACAGTTGGGACATTTCTAATTTTTTCAGATGTTGAGTGCTAAAATTACACAGAACTTCCTTCCTTGCCAGTAATTTTGAAGGGGAACTTCAGAGCACGGCTGTAAAATGCCAAATGTGTATGATACCACTGTGTGCTTGTAGTAAGTTTTGTGTTGTGCACCCGTAAAAGGGGTACCCTTGAAAAGTCAATTGCTGAAAAAATACGTGACGAAACTGGTTGGGTGTATAGTACTGCCCTCATTAGGTTTGTTTCAGGATTGGACTGGCTTTTGGAAGATACTGGAAAATTGTTTTAAGTGAAAATAGAAATAGAAAAGTGCTGTTTAATTTTTAAAAACAGCCCTGTAGAACAGGCGGTGATCAGTACCACAATTTTAACTTTCTGTAACCAGTTTCAGGACTGCAAGCAGCTGAAGGGAAACTTTGCAAAACAGTCTGTGCTTGTATCATGGTCTCCTTCCCTTGTTCTGTATTATCACTTCTAGTGCTTTGCACAGAAAATTGAAGTCTTTGTCATTTAGAGGTTTCACTTCATGTCCTTGTCTTCTGGTAGATATTTTTCATTGCAGTTGCTATGGACTGGCCTGTTAGCTCAGTTCACAATGAAAGTATATCTCAGGGTGACAGCATAAGCAGGGCTTGTGGCTCTTAGGAGTGTGACTCCATGGTTTTAGAAGTCACCAGTTACACTACCAGAGAGCAGTGCAGTCAGAGTGGGATAACTTGCAAATGCAAATGAGCTGGAAGGAGTACTTGTTCCTCTTGGGAGCCCTTCTCACTGATAATATTTTTCATTTTATTAAATAGAGGAAAAAGTATTACTAAGTCACTCATTTCCTTTAAGAAGAAAATACTTTATTTTGTGCAGCATTTACTTGCCAAGTAGCAGTAGGTCTTTCAGAGCTGTTCCCCTTTGTGTGCACCCTGGGTGAACTGCAAGGTGTTCATTCGGTTGCATGGTAGGAGAGTACACCCAGCTTTCTCCTTCCAGGACCCAGTCCAGCAGTCCTTTTTCATTTTGTAGTGGATGAGGCTCAGATTTGATCCAAAAATTATGGGCTCAAGGATCAGGCCCTTCAGTACAGACAGGGAATTGTTGTGCCCCCACCCTGCTCACTCTCACCTGATGGGGGAAGTGAAATGGAAGCAAAGCAGGGTTCAGTGTGCTGTCTGTGGTGGATGAATTTTACCTGGCTCTTTGCTCCTGTGGAGAGCCTGTTGTGCCCAAAGGGAAGAGCAGAGGAAAGCGCTGTGGGTTTCCTTCCTCCCCTCCCTACCCACTAGCCAGCTGGACTGGCTGGAGGACACATGCTGTGCCCAGGGAGTGTGTGGCCGAGGCTGTATCCGTGGGGCCAGTGGACAGTCAGGGGGGCCCAGGCGTGGGAGATGCAGCGGCACGCAGGATTTCATACGGCCCTTTACTGGGAGCGCTGCCTCAGCGCTACAATGAGCCATTGATGAGCGCTGACCTGATTAAAGGGCTGCTGCTCACGGGAGGCTGGGGTGCACCCTGGGCCTCTGGCAGGGGCTGCTGGGCTGCCCAGAATTCCTCTTTGGGAATGGGTGGCCAGACTGAGGAGGGGGAGACCAGAATTCACTGGAGTGTCCTGTCCAGAGGAAGGTGTCATACTGGAACTTGCTGAGATCCGCGGTGCTTTTCCCTGAAGGGACTGGGCAGTTTTATTGATAAAGGAGTGTTACATAAGCGCCCCATCAGGCATGTCCTAATTTGTTAATAATTGATGAGCTGGGTAGGACGGAAATGCTGGTGGTGTTAAAGCACTTCTACATGGATCTGCAATCTCTGCAGGCCCCCTGCTTGACTTTTACTTTAGTTGTAATAGAGGCATTTTGCTTTTTTTCCCATCTGCTTTTGGGGTCTTTTTTTATTTACTTGGCGATCCTGCTGCAGGTGTCTGTCATGCCTTCCATTTGGTCAGGGACAGCTGGGTACTCAGCCTGGTGCAGACACAATCGAGGTTCCCTCTGCAGGGCCCGGTGTTACCTGTGGGAGTGTGTCACCCCACGTCAGGCCATCTCGAGTGGCAGCAGCATTAGCCCAGAGAGAAGCCTGTTCCTTGCGCCTTCCACCTTTGGAGGGAAGGTGTCAGTCTGCTGCGAGTGGAGGCAGTGGTGCCTCTGCAAGTCCTGCACCAGGATTTGCCAGCACGGGAGCCAGGATGCTTCTCGCACAGCACAGAACAGGTGCCCATCAGTATCCCCCCTGTTGATAACAGGCTGTGTTTGCATGGATTTAAAACCTGGCTACTTTCATGTGCTACAGCTAGAGAGATTGGAAAAAACATTTACCTCTGCTGACACACATATAAGAGAAGTACTATCATCATCACGACCTGGCTGCCTCTTTCTTCTTGCATGGTTTTTCTTTTCTGTGTAAGTTTCTTTTCCTCTAGGATTACGTTCCTCAAAACTCTCAGCAGATTTGGGAGTTACACCTACCCCAGACCTACCTATTTACTGCTTTCAGAGTAACCCGGCACATTTACTCTGTTGAGGGCAATGAAACCCATTACCTGCATTAAAATCCGAAGCAGCAAGGAAACTTTCTAGTTATGTTGTGAAATATAATGCCATTGTTCGCTTTTATTAATGTCTCGAGGTGGATTACACGGTGGTTAGAAGCCTGTTCTGCTGGGCAAAAGACTGTCTGTAATTTCAAGTGGTTGATCCTGATCAGGCAGTTCGAGCGGCTGCAGCAACAATCCCTTGGAGCTCTAAATCACATTTGTCACAAGATCTGCCTGGTAGAATTGGCTGCTCCAGACTTACTCCGACTTCTCAGCATTCCATCCCTTTGGTTGGATCACAGCGGTGAGGGACTTGCCAATCTTCCCTGTTCTTTGTGCCTAATTCTGAAAGACTGGCAGGCTTTATGCTCTGTTTTCTGAAGAGGGCCCAGCTTTACTAAGCTGCCTGTCTGTCAGGGATTAATTTAACCTCTAATTACTACATTTTCTTCACAGTTTGCTGCACATGAGCATGTTGTAACAAAAGCACAAAGAAGTATGTCATTTTATTTAGCCACTACTCTGAAATTAATTTAGGGGGTACGGAGTCAGATCTGACACACTTGGTGTTAAAATAATTGTGCTGGCATTAGAATTAAAGTACATAATCTTGTTGTTTCTAATGATACAACAGTACTAGTGTAAATAGTGTTGTTAACTCGTTAGTTATAGCCACAGTAATAGAAGTGATATCTACTTACAGAGAAACACTCAAACATCTCAGCAAAAGTCTCTTCCAAATAATTCATGGTTTCCTCAAAGTAATGGCATGGTTTCTACTTGATTCCCATCTGACATTTTGTTTTAGGATTGCATATCTAAGTGTAGTTTGTTGTTTTTTCTCAAAAGGTCTGCCAAATTGCACTAAACAAACATTTATGATGGCTTGGGCTTCTTCCAGCATGGATAATGATTTTTGATTTTTGATTTTTTTTTAACATACGGCATCATGGGAACGGTACAAAAGGCCGTATGTCCTCTGGTCCCCACTCACAGTGACATCAGCAGTGCTGCAGTTCACGTTGAGAGCAGCCTGCTGTCTTGAAGGAAGAGAGTGAGTCTGCTCCTGTTACGAAACATGGGATGACTTTCTTCTTTTCCGATTCTGTAATATTTACAGCAAAGGTGTCAGTTGTTTTTGGTTTTTCTTTTGGAAAGTTTAGGCTTGGGAAATGCAGTCTATCCCCAGTTTAGGTAAATGTAGCTAAAATGTAGCTAAAGGTTGTTGGTGTTACATATCAGAAATGTGCAGTAGCAGTCTTGTCATCCAGCACCCTGTTCATCAACTCTGAGCCAGGCTTGTTCAAATGACTTTGAAAATGTAATTTCTCATGTAAGGTTGGAACTTGAAAAATCATTGGTTACGTACTGATAGTTTATTTCCAATGGAAACAGAAGATTGGTTGTATATTTTTGTGTCATGCATTTGAGTTACAAAGAATGGGCCCAACTCAGTAATTCTCCTTCAGTAAAAACTGTAAGTGCATTTGATGGGAAATTTCCCCTAAAGATTCCCCAAGGTCTGGTAGGACACAGTTACAGAGTCACATCTTGTATTTCCTTTCTCAAAAGGAGAATTAATGTGGCATCGTTATCCAGGCTTGTGACAACAGTGACACAGGATTGCCAAAAAGACTAATGGGAGGAAAGTGATGATTGATTCTCTTTACAGTAGTAGATCAGATTATTTCTCTGAATTCTTTCTTCAGTTCTCTCAATTCCCAAACTGTAACCAGTTACTGTAATTATTTACTCTAATTACTTCCAATCTACAAGTAAATCGAACATAAATTAAGATCGACTGATGTGAGGGACGGGGTGGTTCAGTGAGCTGACAGTCAGGTTTGGAGATGCTCTCGCTGGTCAGAAGTTCCACAGGATGGTTTGGTAGCTCTGTGGAGCAAGTGGGACGTTTTTGTGGATATGTGTTTTCATATAACAAGCCAAGGCTGAGTAATACTTATTCTAATTTCAAAGTTGTCAACATTTTTTTTTTTTTTCAAAGGGCCCGAATATCTGTATGTATATATTGCTGGAGGCAACTGTAGGAGTAAATAGTTCCTAAGTTCTTAGTTGTCCATTGTAAAATGGGAATGATGGTGCTTTACCTTCACACTAAGTATCCTTAACTAGTTAAATAGTTCATATATCATCAGTGCTTGTTACCAGCTGAGGTCTTTAGGGTCCTTTCAAATAGTTGGAAATTATATTCAAAATAAAGGCAGGTATATCCTACTGGAAGCCCCCTCTCTGTGAACAACAGTTTTATTTCTTTGCTTTGGCTGTAATGCTAACTCAGGTGGATATTTTTTATTTTTCCCCCCAGTATGACATTATAGTATCTTTCTTTTGGCTGAAACTTCAGAATTTCATGTAGGGGTAAAGATAATATTTAAAGACAAAAATGTCATCTACCCTCAGGTGTGTATTTTAATGTTTCATTCTCTGTCACAGGTCTTCACAGGTTTAAGTTTTCAGCAATGGTAAAAAAGTCAATATTTTACAAAGACATTTGTAACAGTTCCAAACACACCAATAGCTTTGTCCACATGCATTAGTATGTAACATTTAGTATGTAAACATTTGCATTAGTTCAAGAATAATTATGTATCACTCATTTTGTGTGGTTATCAGGATGGATACTGAGTATCATTTCACTTTGCTTGGACTAGTTACTTAAAATCTTAGTAGAATTTTCACAAGTCCAAGTTTATATAAGGAAATAATTTCTGAATGTATTTGATACTTCAGTAACCCAGTAGATCTTGCTGATGGTCAGGTAGTTTTAAGGACCTCACTTTTTCTGTTACCTTAATTTACTTATTTTCTTAATTGTGCTGATTTAAATAAATTCACACAGAAAAAACCTCAAGTTTTTACAATCTTCTAGTCAGAAATGCAGGCAAAAGCTTTTGATCTCTGACTGTCAAATGGTGACTCAAGAAAAAGGAATTTTTGTTCCTCCCTTTTCAAAGGGTTACTCACTACCAAGCAGTAAATATCTAGTTTTGATGCTACTGCATTGAAATGCCTGACATTGTTGGTATATTAAGTCCAAAGCCTGTAAGACTGTTTGTTCACAGGCTTCATGGGGTTTTTTTTTTGTTTGTTTTTCTCAATTAAAGAAACCCATTGGGGGATTTTCTTCAAGCTTTACCCTGTCAGTTTGCGTACAGACTTTGTTTGGATTTTAATAACAGAGGACCCTGTCCATACTTTAAGCAGTGGGTCATTCATATTATTTTTAAAAACACATGACCAAGCAAGCACTAATTTCTTTCTAATTTTGCATTGGGTAACATTAGACAAGGAGATTGGAATTCATCTAAATTTAAAAAATCTTCTTTGTCTTCCACATCAAGAGTTGTGTGCTAAGCATTTTCTAATACTGCATAGCATAAAGCTGAAAATAAATTGTACTGAAGAGAGACAGACAAAACCCAGCCCAAGGCATGCTCTTTTTCTCCATTTCCATATTAATCTTCACTCTCTAAGCCATCTCTTTTGTCTTCTTGTTCTTACCTATTCTACACATTTGATGGAAGGGCACAAAGGCATGTTGAATCTTCCATCTCATCTCCTCTTCTTAGGTATGAATTGGTTGGTTTGAATTTACATAGCATTGGAAAGATGTTTTCTTGGTTGCAGCAACACTTGTGTTTGACTTGAAGCAGAATGCGAGTGCATTTGGGCTTTTCAGTACTTGTGAGACCTGAATCTTGGTCCCTGATCCCAGGAGGTAGATCAGACTTAATTTCAAGTGAAAGTCCTGTGTCTTCAAATAACTTCCCATGTCAGTTAAGGTTCAATATTCTTGAATTCCAGAAATGTAGATGAGCCAAATCTGAAGTTTAGGGCAAGTGCGAAGGATGTAAGAGAAAATGTAGATGTTTCTTCTGATGCCGCTCTCCCCTCCCCTTCAGGGCTCCCACAGTCTGTCAGCTGTAACAGAGTGATTTGATTACTTTGTAGTGTTAAGCTAAAAGAATAAATCTGGGAGCCTTGGGAATGGGGAGCCAATCCAACAATCAAAACCAAACAAGTTAATAAACATGAAGCGTTTCTGCTGGGTGCTGCTGTAGAAATGCTAGTTCCAGAAATGCTTGGGGCAGCCATGGCAATGGCCCAGTCAATTAGTGTAAGTACATCCCCTGTACACACCACCATTAACTGCATGCTGGGGGCTGAGCTCCCTGTTCTGAAAGAGAAGTGTGTTTTTTTCTGCTGGTTATAAATTATGAAGCTGTTGAATGTCTCAGGATGAACTGTTTATTGCTCACCATCTTTCTTCCCATTCTCTCTACATACCTAGAAAAAGCTTGACTTAGGCAATCTGAATTGCCCTTCTTTAAAATCATTTTGGCCTTACACATTATGTACAAATTTCTGTTTTCCCCTTGTCAGTTCTTCTCTCCCTCAGCCCAGCATCCCACAAACTATCCAGAAATAGAGCATTTCAGTGACTGCCCACAGAGGTGGTTTGAAATCCAAATGGCACCCTCAGACTGGTTTCTGGTGCCCACATGTCAGGCTAGGTACAGTCCAGAGTCACTTGGAAGACAATGTATGTAGAAGTACTGTGAGCTACAGACAGTGTCAACTGTTTTTGAGTAAGAAAACCCCTGCTGCTTGTCTGCATGGAACTGACTGTGGATGTGGGTACTTCTGCAGATAAGACCTGGATTACCTACAAAGAGCCTTATGCTAGCCTGTAGCTTTAATTTTATCATCTCAAAGAATGGCAGTAATGGCAAACTAGCCAGGAAATGACCAATTCTGGCTGCCCACAAGACCTCCCTGTGGAGCATAAACGTGTATGTTATTTCAGGGTATTCAGTGGCCAGCTAGTCCAGCAGACATCCATTTGTTGGTGTTCATGCCTGGAAGAGAAACAGGTACAGCCCCTTGTACAAGAATGGCAGAAAATGTGCCACTGAGTGCTTTGCCATCTGCTTCTCAAACCGTAGCAAAGCAAACTGTTAAACTTTGCATGGAGCTTAGGGCTTGATTAACTTAAATTACCATCCTGTGGTACATGTTTGCAATGCCGAGGGGATTAGGTGGCATGTATTTTCAAGAAATACACGTTCATTATTCAGAAGGGTTATGCAATAACATCCAGTGGTCATTTCCTTTTGGAGCATAGCAGTGTTGGTAGTGTAGCTTGTTTGTTTGTGCATTCGTCCTGCTGGATCCCGGCGAGGAGACGGACCGGCACTGCCAGCACCGGCGGAGCTGCTCTGTGGCACCGGCCGGCCCGGTGCTGCTGCAGCCACACATGGAGAACCAGAGACCCTGGGGTGTAGAGGTGAAGAGGTCCAAAGTACGAGGAGGCAATGGTAGGGGAGAGAGAGCTGGGATGGGCTGGGATGGGCTGGGACCAAAGGGTGGGCAAAGCCAAGAAGGCAGGAGAGCTAAGGAAACTGGGCGGGTATCTGGGAGATGATGGAGGCACAGCAGGTCCAGAACTGCCTCAGTAAGGCTGGAATCTCTCACATGCCTGGTCCACAAGGTCCAGCATCTCCTACAACTTCCATTCAAGCAGTAAGTGCTTCCTGTGTGCAAACTTGTTCTGTGCTGCTTGGACACTGACTTCCGGGCAATGCTTTTCTTTATTTCTATTGTCTCTTTTAAGTTTGCAACGCTTGTTTTTCCCTTGTACTCTTCCTTTCATGCCTTTGCTGTGGTTGCTCTGCTGCTGGGATCTCACCTGGTGTCGCCTCTCCAGAGGCAGGCAGAGCTGTGGCAGGGAGCAGCACTGTGCCGGGGCTGTGCACTCCCTGTGCTCACAGGCATGGCTTGGGTTTGTTTTGTCAGAAGGATTTTTCTTTGAGTGAGCACAATGCTGGGGCAGCCGAGGTATCACCCAGCTGGCTGAAGCACACAGCTGCTGTTCCCTGTGCAGCTGCAGGATGTGCCCCTTGGATGTGAGCTGGTGCTAACACTGGGGCAAAAGTCGAGGTATGACTGCCCTGCTGTCCTTATTCTGTGAATTCGCTGGCAGAAACAGTGAGGGCAGCTTTCATCTGGCCAACCTGCAGGTCACTGCCAACAGGACAGCAATGGCTGCGTGAGCTGACTTTGAGCTGCAGAAGTTGCTTAAGACACTAAGTAAATAATCTGGCACTTGACCCACATGGAATGGCAGCAGTGCCCGCAGCAGCGTTGCCAGCCTGCCCCAGGCCAGCTTTCCCTGGGCCAGCCTTCCCCAGGACAGGCTCAGGGGCATGTCTGCATGAGACCAGTGCACCATGTCTGCATGAGACCAGTGCACCTTGCTGTGCACCGGGAAGCTAGTTCAGAGGATCATCTGAGCTGCTAATTAAACATCTTTCCAAATCTCCTTCAACAGCATTTTGGTATCTTAAGGTGGCCTTGGATTCTGTGAACCAAAGACAGTAATGTTCTCTTTTACAGCTGGTTCTGAAGCATTGTAGCTTCCCTGAAGTAAGGAGATGTAATTCAGTGTTTATAAAGGCAGACAGGAAAGTAAAAGACTCTTTGGTTCTCTGAGAGCTTTTTCAAATGTAGAAAGAATGAGTCACTCAACATTTCATTACTGAATAGGAGCTGATTTACAAGTGCGTATGCCCCGAGATGAATGTCGGTGGATGAACTCCAATAGTTTCCTCCATGACCGTGCTGTAAATGGGCTTCAGCCAGTTTGATGTAATTCGTTTTGTGGCACTGTGCTGTCTTTTGAAATGGAAGCATCATCTTTCTTATGATCTTCTGAATGCTAGAAGGCCGATTAACATGGGAATTCCTGATTAGCTTTAATTCAGCTCTACTACTCCAAGAAAGCATAGTTCCTGAATTGCACAAAGAAAGCCTCTTCAAGCACGGATCCAAATCAGTGTACTGAAGATCCTCTTGGTAGGTGTGGTGACTATGATTAATATTTACTTGATGTCTTTCATCTTCCAAGTACTTTACACAGAACAAGCATTTCATCTTCGCAAAAGATGTATGAGTTAGGTGAAGTAAGTTTTACTCCCTCGGCTTTATTAATAAAGGCGGGGAAACGGAAGCAAGGAGATTAAAGTAGATTGGTCATGGTTAAAAAGAAGGCTGGCTCTGAAACTGTGTAATTTCAGGTTTCTATTTCTGAGTCCAGGCTAATGTCTCTTCTTGGTAAGAAGAAGCAGCAGGACAGACTTTGGAGTAAGAACATCATAAGAATTCAGTGAGGCATCACTTAGGCTGGTGCCCTGCCAGCCTGTTCTCCTCCCTCCTCCCTTACTGAGGCATTCCCACAGGTTGCCACTTGAGTTGCAAAGCATCTGTGGATCTTTCCTTAGGCTGATATAATGGCCCAGTTTAGTCATTGGTCTGGTTGAACCACTGAGAAATAAGTGTGTGTTGAGATTTCTGGAATAAAAGAGTCTCTGCTGGAAGTGAATATGATGAGATGCATGTACGATTTTAATCAGTTCAATGGCTTACTGCATTAGAAAGTGTTTAAATTATATTGTTGAATTTTAAGCTTGCAAGTGGTCTCATTAATCTGGAAAAATTGTTTACTTTTGGTTTGGATAGGGCTACTCATAGAGCTCTATTTAAGTATTCACTGAAGTTTATTGCCAAATCAGGGTTTGCACCATTTCACCCTGAACTGCAGACTGGCAGGGAACCTGTTGAGGGCCCAAAGGTAGTTTTTGGCTTAAAGAGCTTCCTATTGAGATGAGTCAGTGGACAAAGCTTAACATCTGAGAAAGTTCTTGTCTGAGAAGGCATCTGATCTTTTGAAAGGCATCTGATCCTTGGTAGATGCATACGAGTTTTGTGCATCCTCAATCTGGTTGTGCAGCTGGCTGACTGTAATGGAAACCCTCACCTGGGAGGCTCCCCTGGGAGCCTCCCTCCTTCTGTCTGGGGGAAAGCAATTGCCTTTTAGTTCCTCCAATCCTACCTTAAAGAAGAAAGAGACGATACCCTTGCCTGAAACCGAAATCCACTCAGAGATGGTGGCCGTAGAAGCCACTTCATTTTGTCTAGATTTGGCTGTAAATTGAGCCTCCTGTTTCACGTGGAGTAACAATTTTAATGCTGCAGTGAGGAGTCACTGGGTGAGAGAAGGGAGGCAGGAGAGCAAAGCAGTGCAGCCCTGCTCCCCTTGTAAGGCCATGGTTCAAAATGCTTAATTAGTTGTTTCAAACCGGTGACTCTTCTCTTTTGAGGCAGGAATGATGTATCAGCAAAAGCTGACCAAATTGATGTAGCAAATCAATTCTATGGTAATCCGTTTATTTAAACTTTGGTACTTAAATTTATAAGCTCTTCTCAAGTGTGCCTGTGCTGCCGTTCATTAGCCCTCATTCTTTTATGCTCTTGCTCAGAGGTTTGTGCTGCAGATAGCAAAATAGCCAGGACATGCCACTCGAAACTGCCTCCAAATGTAATTCAAGCAGGTCTGCAATAATAGTGCTAAAAGAAGAGCTATTTAGTGGCATTATTAATGGGCAAAGAGTTCAGGCAGGATTATGAAAAAGTAAATTTTTATTAAGAGTGGAGGAGCTAGAAGAATGGACTGATTGCCCTGAGTCCTCTGGGCCCTCAAGCAATCAATTTCCCTTTCTAGTATTCAGTTACTTGCTAATTGTATTGATTTTTATCAAATATGTGTACAAATCAATTTTATATTTTAGTGCTATTAAAAGCTTCCTTCCTTCCTTGCAGGCAATGCTGCTCTGATCATTCTCCTTGTCTTCCTTTATTCTAATGCTTTTATCCTAATGCATATTTTCGTTAGAACATGGATGTTTTTCTTTAGGACATTGAACTAGGTTGGGATTTTACCTCGATGCTCAGGGGTGGAGCAAATAGGTGTCAATCAGTCCAAACCTCTGTGAAGTCAGTGGAACTGTCTGCTTAAGGAAAAATTGCAGGAAAGGGATGTGTGGTGTCGTAAAATGGGTGGGTGCAAGTGACCACACAGTGTGACCCCCTGAAGAACAGGAAGCACGGCTGCTGCCGGATGGGGATTGTGCTGCAGAAAGCTTGTAATGAGAAACAGAGGGGATAACTGCTGAGCACGATGCACTCTGACTGAGTAAAGGGGGAAACGAAGTAGGGGTGAGAAAAATGAAACTCCTGTTTTATTAGGATGACCCCCATTGCTGCTGCAAACCAAGTCACTTAGGCACTTCAAGTAAAGTGGATGCTGGAGACATCTCTGAGCAGAGTGAATGTACTGAGCTCTGAACAAAATAAAACAACATTCTCCATTTGTGTTTGTTTATGCCCATGGCGATTCAAATTGTTCCTGTCAAAAGTACATATTTTCTGACACAGCACACGCTTGTGCTCTCCTTTTAATGTGAGCCACACAGTTTGGGTTTGGGGAGAATCTCTCTGGCTGTGTGTGAGCCTGAGAAATGGACTCATATAATTTAAGTGTTTGCTGTATGTACAGCACTACCAGAGATGGTGGGGAGACTTTGAACTGTTTATGAGCAGTAGGCACAAGAACAAGGGGAGTTAGCACTCTGCTTTTCCACTTGTCTCTGACTTTAATATTAAAACTGGAGAGTTCATGGTGGTGTGTTTTCCGCTCTTATGCCCGGGCACTTAAACAAAATACTTTTATATTTTTCTTCAGGAAGGAAGAGTTGCATTAGCAAGTATTTGGGTATATACACGTGTGGTAAAAATACACCTTTTACATTAAATCATCTAAAACAGTGGTACATAGAGCATTTTATATTTTACATGGATCACTTTGGTCTTTTTGATTATGTTCTCCTCCCTGGTTCCGCTGATGTTTCTTCATCTCACAGCAAACCCATCTGGAAACAACCAGCAGAAGCCAAAGCTTTCTCAGCCTCTCCTCCCTGCCAGTCGCTGCTCCCAAAGGCAGAGGTGTTGTGGTATGGGAAGACAGACCCAAGCCCTCCTGCCTCATCCAATGGTGTGAGGACCCGGGTGCTGGCTCCCCAGGAGCCCCCAGACAACAGCTCCGTGGGGAGCAGGCATCCTTTGTGCCCCATCACACAGTTTTGCTACACTCCTAGCTGCCACAGTGGCTTTTCTTGCCGCTTTGGGGTGCTTGGTATTTTCAGATCCAGTGTAGGCACTGCAACCACCATTATCAGTATGATGTCTTAGAAGCTGGTTAGGAGAAACCAGTCTCGTTATCCTTTGATGTCTGTGCGCGGTGAGTTCCCTCGCTGCATTCCCAGCTCCGGTGGGGGCACGGGCGCTCCGCAGGCCAGCGCTCTGGGGGCAGAGCCGCTGTGCTGCCGCTGCCTCGGCACCGCCTGGCCGACCGCGAGCACGCTTTTGTCATTAGGTTTATACAGCACCTCTTGTACGAGAAATCACAGACTGGGTACGCCGTGTGAGGGGTCATTATAACGCAGAGAAGATAAATGTACCGGTTCTGCTGGAGGCTGTCCTCAGGCTGTTTGTTATGTGTCTCTAACACTGTCACTACATCACACACTTCCTCGATCTCCGTATTACCCTACAAGCCTGTCTAATGGGATCCTCTGTTGCTGATTCCAGCTTACCCTGACCTACTTCTTTCTTGTGTCCCAGCAAGCTGTCAGGAGCTATCAGAGCACTGGGAGCTGAAATAAACACTCACTGAGGGGAAAAGCAAGGCTGTCTCTAGTGAATTTAATTAGCTTTGTTTAACTGGCTTGTTTGCTTTGTAAATCACATCATTTTTAGTCAAATTTAAGGGATAAAAAAATCTGTAATTAAAATCAAATGATGCACGACCTTATTAAAAGTCAAGGGTTTTAGAAGTTCTGTACAAAAAGTCATTTAGTTTGTAACACATTTGCAGCGCTCTGAATATTTTAGGGAGAAGAAGACTGAAACAGATTCTTTTTGGTTTTGGGATCTTTCTTCAGACTGGAAGGAGATTGGGGCATTTTCTTTACCTTTTCCTGAATATGGGTTAAAGAAAAAAAATCGCTTTGGTCTTTTTGTCAACATTGCAAGCTCGCTGCATAAAATTTTAGAATCCAAATAAAGATTCTTACTGTTCCATTTTCCCCTATGGCCTGAGCATTAGTATATTATGCATAGTTTGAATCCTTGCTGTTGTGTGAGGCCATGGTTTAAATCCTGCCTTCCCCTTGCTCGTCTGTTGCATTTTTGAGTGTTGGAACAGAAGTCATTGTAATTTTGACTCTGCCAGACAAATGAAGCACTGACTCGGCAAGTCATCACTGGGTTGAATTTGAAAGCGCTTAGAGTGTTTTTATCAGACAATACATTTTGTCTTTCAGATGCTTTACTGTATTTCAGTGTGGCACATACTTCTTCTAACAACTGATGTTCTTGCTCCTGTCAGTGTAAGGTCTAATCCTCGTGCTGTTGAAAATGATAAAAGCCCTATGAATTCCTAATATGTCTTATCAAAATCTGGCTAAAGTATAAAATGTCTGACCCCAACTTCTGATTCTTCTTCAGCAGAAACATGTTTCTGCCTTGCACCACGCATGCATATTGATAGAGCCTCCTGAGCACATGGCTTATAGAGATACCCTCATCCTTGTGCTGAGCTGCAGCATGAACAGAAAAGGATTAAAGGACCACTGAGAAATAAATGGGTATGCATTAACTTGCAGTGTGAGAAACAGTAAAATATGGGATAAAACTACTACCCGAAAGTATGAGAGGAATTAAAAATCTGTTTCACAAAGGTGCAGAACTTCTTTGAGTGTTTTGAAGAGGATGTAAGATTGGCTAACCTGTAGTACTGCACTGAGAATTACTCGTGGTAATAATTTCACGGAGGAGTATAATGAGCAGCCTGATTGCTCAATGACTTCTGAGTAACTCACTAACTTAAGGATCACTGCGAGGTTTCAGGGAAGGAAAAGAGAAATGTTCTTTTCTCAGTGGGAGTTTTGGAAGTCCCTTGGCCCCACTGGAACGCATGGTGCTGGAAACTCTCTGCTGTGCCAGGAGTGGAAGTTGTATGGAAGTCTTACAAAAAGATAGACAGAGGGAGACTTCAGCGGCTTGACAAAATTGAATTGAAACAAGAATAGCCAGGTGAGGGGGGTAATTGAGCACCAAGTGGTTGAAATCAAGTGACCAAGTTTGTGGTCTTTCAGCAGTAGGGAATGAGGTAAGGAAAGCTGACATCCCAGTTCAGTTTCAATATCTTCAATGACTCCAGTGAACACAGAGCAGAAAATTTGAGGTATTATAACTTCAGAAACTTTGCTCGCATTCTGTGGCTTTACCGGATCCTGTATATATCCCTTGTGGATTGAGGTCTTAAGTATTTTTGGCATCTGTAGCTGAGCTGTGTAGAGTGGGAGGAATACAAGTACTGCTCCTGGATCATTGCTCCAGAGAAAGTGGCTGAGGTGCATATTGTGGAGCTTTTATCAGAAGCAGACATGTTTTATAATCTGATCCAGTGTGAATAGCAAGAAAAATTCATAGTCTTGATACCCTAGCGAGAGGTGAGTGGTGGAGCAGGGAGGTGCGAGGGGGCGAAAGCTAAATGCTCATTTGGACCCATTATCTGCTGAGTGCTGCTCACTGCAGCTGAGAACCGGCTGTGAGGACAAGGAGACCTCAGCACTGTGGGAAAGTGGGAATTTAGTGTGTTTAGCAGCAAACATGTGATTAATAGCTGTGTGCCTGTCATCTCTGCGATAGCACCCTCGTCCCTCCATTCATCTCCACAGCTGCGGGAGGAGGGCAGCAGGGGTGCTCAGGGTGGGGGGACGTGTGCTCTGGGTGGAAATCAGGAGCTGAGAAAGGGACCTGTCCCAGCACCTCCCTCTGCACTTAGAAAACTGCCAGGCGTGTTCTGGGCACCGCTGAATAATCTGAATAATAAACATGTAATTCCAAGCTCCTCATATTTGGCTGTGGTTCTGTTCAATGATGCTTTGCTTAGAGGACACAAAAAGGGACAAATGTTCATAAGACTTGAGTCGTTTAACTTAAATCAACCTCCTCCTACCCACTATTGACAGATCAAGAGAACCAATGAGGCATGCTTAATTACACATACACCCAGTTTACAATTAGTCTGCAGACTGATTTTTTTTCCTTTTTTTTTTCTCCTGACACCACAAGAAAAAATTTGGTCCTGCAAGAAGTCTTACTGAATATAAGATGAGCAGGACTGCAATGTTTTTTTTTTTCCTTTTTAAATGTAAGTGGAATATCTTCTAGGTCAAATGATTTAATCTGATGCTCTAATGTGACATAGTTTAGCAATCCTTCTGCTCCCTTTCTGCTTCTAATAAGTGACAAAAATATGGCTTCTTGCTTGATAAATGGGTTAACAGTATTCACAAGGCAGGTAATAGAAATCCATATTAATAGGTGGAAATTGGCTCTTGATGCCAGGCAGGAGAGTCTAATGAAAGTATTATTGTTTTAGCTTCCAGTTCCTTTGGAAGCTGAAAGGTAAATGCCCATATTATGTTCTTATTACCTATTTATCACACCATATAGCTGAGTGGATATTTATTAAATTACATTCATGTTTAATGCCTGTTTGTATACTTTTCACTCAGTGTGTTCTCAAAGGAAATTCTCTGGAAGTGTTTCAGAAATGCACAACTATTTTCCCATTCTCTTTTTATAAAGTAAACCCATTGTTGCCAACTGTCAATATACAATTGGCTTGGAAATTAAATTGTTTCCTGCTAAGCTGTAAGAACCAGCTAATCCTGCTCTATTTAATTTAGGAAATAAATATTTAAAAATCTTAAAAACACACGGTATTTTTGGGTAGTGTTAATTCTATTTTAGTCTTTGAAAGTACCCAAGATCCCAAGAGTTGGGCTTACCTATTTTCAGCTTTAATTTAGCATTAAATTGCTTCATCAGGGATTTTATATATGACCTTCTGTATGTTTGTGATTCTTTTGAGAATATTTAAAATAGTACTGAATACCATCAAAGATAAGAAATTAGAAGCCTGTTTATTAATACACCTATTTATCATGCTTCTCCAGTTTTACATCCTTAATTTCTTCTTAAGCAGCATTTTCAATTAATTCCATCTAGATTAAAAGGGAAAGAAAAAAAAAAAAAAAGGAAGAAAACGAACCAAAAAGCTAAAGCCAAAAACTGAGCACAGCTCAAGTATTCCCACATAGCTTTGACCTGGAGAGTGCTGGGATCTCAAGGGCTTTTCTGTACATCCTGAGAGGCAAAAAAAAAGGAAGGTGGGCTTGTGTTTTCTTCCACCATATTATTTCCAGTTCGTCCCTCTTGTCAGAGCACTGTGGGGTGATGCAGTCACAGTGAGTCAGGTGAGGACCAGGGCTGATAGCCAAGGGCTCCTGGTTTTCTGTATACCTTGTCCAGCAGTCACACCACTTCCTTCCTGACCCAGCATCCTGCACTCACAGACCATGCAAGAGAGATGGAAATCTGTGCCAGTTTATTTAAGCAATCCCAAACAGGACGTTTGACTCGCACTCTTACACTGAGAAATAGCTGTAATGTGTAGAAATCTGAGGAGTGTATTCCTTCCCTTCACCAAGTTATTTGCAGGTGCCTGAGGAATACCTGGGGCTCGGTGCAGGTGGCTCCTGTGCTCACACAGAGCCTCAGCAGCTCTCACAGGCACCCTGGCCAGGCATGAAACAGCCCAGGTGAAATGCAGGGGCTCCTACCCATGAAATCCTGCTGGGGGATCAGGCTGTAAGATCTGGACTTAGCTATTACAAGAAGGCCAAGTGTTTTTTTTATTTAAAGGCTTTGATAGCTCTTGTCCGCTTGAAGTTTAATTTCAGTGGAATATTGTATTGATCCATCAATGCAATCTGTTAAATACTGCAATTTGAACCACTCTGGCTTGTTTATATTAAGGATAAATAAATAATCCAGAGCTGCTGTGCACATTGCAGCTCTCTGCAGTGCAGGCAATAATGCAAACACTTCTGCAACAAGCAGGTTAATCACTTTATCTCTTTTATTAAAATTTTGCTGCCACTGCCCTTTAAAGACCTAATCTTTGTCATTAGTGGGTTGTAACAATGCCCAGTGAATATACTTTCAAGTTAGAGAGACTGAAAAAATCTATATAAAAGAATACCATGTTATACTTCACTTAGTACTGATTTACATTATTAATGTAAGAGAACAATTCAGAAAACAGTTGTAATCATGCTACCAATTTTTTTTTTTAATTGTGTGGAGAGAATATATCAGTCTTCTCGAGTATGTGGAGCATATGAGCAAGTAGCAGTTCAAGCAAATTTTAGCAAGTTTATTGGGTTTTGAAACTTTAAGCATCTTGGATCAGCAAATATTGTTAATGTTTTAAGAGCCATTGCAAGCTCTTCCTTGGATTTTGTATATTTATAAATATATATAGAATAAGAAGTTTGTATATATGAGTGTATGTATATGTAGAGATGTAGAGAAACTCCATCTCTGTGAAGCATTTTAGTTGTCATGGGAATAAGCTCTTCAAACTGTTATTCTTTCAGTTTTAATAATCTTAAGTCCCTTTTCAGTACTTGCAGCTCTGCTTTACTTTTGTGTTCACTCAATTTGATGAAGACTCTATGGGCTAATTAGTTTCATTTCTGCTTATGGCTGATATCTGATAGTTTTCATTCTTTTGGCTTCTTAGATCTTAATCAATGCTCTGGTGTGTTTGCTGTAAGCACTGCAGGGAATGGTTGTTCTCTCTTGTGTACCCCAGTAACACATATTGCAGCACTTGACTGGTTCCCCATATTGTAACACCTTTAAAATATGGCTCTGCTTGAGTCAGGATTTCATAAATCATATTGATAGAAAAGTTACATTCAATCCTTTTTCATGTAATGTGACAGTGCCACAGAATTTATAGCATTGGAACTCATCTGAGAGACACCCATAGTAACACTAGTATTTTCTGACCTGCCTTAATTTGTCTTCTTATTCCAGGCATCTGTAACTGACTGCATTAATTTTTTGCTTAATGATGTTCTTTAGGATGAAATTTTGCCAATTGGTGTTTGGGCAAGTCTTTAATAAGATTTTTTATTTTCTGGATTTGTTATCTTACTCTCCAACAGTTTGAGCATATTTGAGTTATTTTGGGTTTGGATTCTGTCCTTGGAAGTCAACACGAAGTGCTTAGCATGAGGAAGAGATCTTGTAGATCCTACAGTAACGTGAAAGCAGCTTGTGGCACTGCAAACAACAGCAAAAGCACTTACAGGTTTAATATGTTTGGATAGGAAATGCCCAAGAAAATGTATTTCTGAGCCCCGTGTTGTTTGTTAAGTCACACTGACGCACAGCCGAGGGCCTGAGGAAAAGTTCAGGAACAGCAGAGAGCAAGGGAGGAACTCGTCAGTGGAGCATTTCTGTGGAGATAGTTTGTGGGCTGTTTATTGATTGCTCAGGTCATTGGTGAAAGGTCAACAGCTCTGCTGTGTCGGCAGATAAAGACAGAGGAATGGCATGTTGAGGTCACATTGGAAAGGAATTCAGTCGCGCTAGAGAAAGAACATTTTAAACCTTTATTTACTCAAAAAGAGTTGTGAGGTATTGAGCTTGCACATTTATGACCCTTCAGTGTAAGATTAAGAAGGCTTATTCTTGGCTTTCCCTGGGAGTTTTCCCCTTTGCTTTGCAATCTGCTTTTAGAGTCGAACCATTTTTAGCTCATTGCTTAATTCCTCACTCCTGGTTTTGTGTCTGGCAAAGATTAGAAGCATATTTCCTTGTGTAAAGAAACACTGGTAATTTTTTTCTGAACAACCAAATTTTGAAGCAATTATGCCCTATGGTTAATTTAATTTTTTTCCCCCCTTTTTTCCTGAAAGTGCCTGTAGAGTGATGAGCCCTGTTTGTGTTTATTTCTACTGTGTTTGGCGTTTACCCTATATGAAGGTAACTACTGCATGTCAGGGCTGAGATTTAACACATGTGAAACTGTTAAGGGCAGAATTTAAGTCAGGAGGACTCGGATCTTGTTTGAACAAGTAGTGCCACTGCTCATCAGCTGGTGTGTGCTGGGATTTAGGCAGGCAGGGTGAAAACAATCCTTTTTATTTTATTTACCTCCATTAGGAGCCAATTTAAATGAAAGCTAATAGGTCATTATTGCACTTCAGAAATAGGGTTCTGATACAAACACTTAAGTTCATTGTTTTAACTAACCCAGTGCAGATTTGTTTTGCAGCAAGCTGTAAGTAGATGGGGAGCTGTTTTCCAGATTTGGGGACCAAAACACCTGTCAATAAGCATGGTATTCTCTTTAATGAAAAGTCCTGGTCCAGGCCTTCCCCATCGTAATCCCTGGGAGTGGTACAGGGAAGTACAGCCAGACACAAAGTGGGTGGCAAAGAACATGTTTGTTTCCTTAGTCAGGTTGAGCATAAAGGCAATAAGTGAATAGGATTTGCCTGCATAGAAGATGTGAACAAAGGTTTGTATGTTAGAAACAGGGTTGCTGTGACTGATGATTTTAATATTGTCACTTAGTTTGGGCTTCTAAACTCCAAAATTACAGTTTTAAAAAAATTCCCTGTCTCTTTCTTCAGTGACTCACAGCTCCTGAGTTTATGATCAGGGTAGATTTTTTAATATTTTAGTATTAAAACTAATAAATCCTGCCTTTTAGATCTTCCAGGACTGCTCAGGTAGCTTGCTCCCCCCCTGCCAACCTTGATGTAAACACTTCTGATTTTGATGAAGGCACTCAGAACTGCTCAGGAGAAGATGCTAAGGAGCATGTCCAAGCACTGGGCCTGTCCCAACATCCTTGTGCACCCTCTGCATCATCACTGCTAACCAGGGCTTCTCCTGCTCAGCTTTATAGGTTGATATGTTCAGTGCAGCCGTTTCTGTACCTCACAAAGAACACAGTAAAAAATAAACATCTCACCTGTGTTTTGCAATCACCTCATCTCTGCTATACCAGGCAGCTCGGACGTGGGTGGAAGGTGACTGTGATCCTCCAAACTGCCCATGGAGCAGGGGCCACCACCTGATGTGCCCTGCCCTGGCACTGTCCTAAGAGGACAGAACAACAGAGGAGCTGCTTCCATCTGTTGGTGTAAAACAGCTGTAGTGGGGGCTGCATTTTGGGTGAAATTTTGATAAAATGTAGAAGAAAGCTTTTCAGAGGCTAAGACAAATGTGATGCCAAGCAGAGGATTTTTAGCCTTATTGATGTGTGGCAATACTACAATTCCTCATAGGTTTTCTGAATACTAAAGAGTTATGTTAGACCAGTAATGACTGTAATTTAAAAAAAAAAAAAATCTTTTTTATTTAATTTACTAAGAAAAAAAAAAAAAAGGAGTCTTGAAGATAAAATGAATACACTGCTACTTGCCTTTAGTTGCTGAATCACATCCTGCTCCATCCAGAAGTAACTACATGTTGGCATCTAAATGGCTGTTGAGTCACCTCTGCAATATGAACTGGTGATTTACATTCATACACCAGAAAAGTGTCTCTGTTTAATAGTGAAAAAAAAACCAACCCCAAACTGGTTTTCGCAAGAGAATGTCCCAGAGGAAAAATCTCTGGATGGGGTTAAGATTTCTGTTGACAACAGACAGGCAAAAGCTTGCAAGGGACCTGCCCCATGCAGCTGCTGGGAGAAGGTGCAGAGGTGTGAATACCCAGCTGCAGTGTTGGCCAGGAACAGATCCAGGAGGCTGCTGCTGGAGGTGCAGAAAGCTACAGCTCCTTCCTTTTTCTAAATGCACGGTCCCAAAACCTGAATCGGAGCCTGGGGAGCAGACTCCTACAACTACTGGCAGAGCACTGTGCCAGCACCGTGCCCAGAACACCGTGACCGTGTTTTCTGTGTGTGTGCCCTCCCCTCACAGAGAATCAGCCCTTTGTCTGAACAACTCCTTTCTCCTTTTCTTTTCTTTCTGAAGTTTTCAGTTGGTGACTGGGAAGTGGGGAGGGGAAGGGGGGGGGGGCAGTCTGCAAAGATGAAGCAGCTCATGAAAAGAAAGCTGCTGAATAGGCAGATTGTTTTATCTGGATGAGTTTTGTGTTCCTGACTCTGTGTTGCAAGGGAAGGTACAGTACAAACAGTATTCTGGCTCACACGCTCCTGCTTCAGCCAGGAGGTCGCTCTTTCTCCTGCTGCTGCTGCTCAAAAGCCCTGAGTGTGTGTTATCTTTTTCCCCCTCCCCCTGAAGGTATCTGTTTGCTGCCGGGGCATTTCTGTTTAGCAAGGGCTGTGTTTACACTGTAAGAAATGTGAACATGTCTCAAGGCTTCTGCAGCTTTGTGCGCCCCCGCAAAGTGGAATTTCCTATGGCCGCTGACTCCAAAAGGGTCCTGTGTTCCCGGCCTCGTTTGCTTAACAGTCTGGAAAGAAACCTGGAAAGCTGAGGATAAAACATCTAAGTGAGGTTTAGGAGGAAATGTGGAAGCCCAGGCATGAAATGGGGATCCCAAATTACCCTTCATTGGCTGAATCTTCTCCTGCTTCTCTTTTCTTCCATCAGAAAACTTTAGGAACAGCTGAGGCTCTGGTCAGCTGGTGGTTGCTTTAGTTGCCCATGTAATCCCAGGCTCCAACACGAGATGTGGTGATAGTCTTTGAAATGGAGAGGCGATGGCCTTCGTATTATTAAAGGTCATCAGGCATCTGCTACGAGCTGAAGGGATTTTGTGCAAGGAGAAGAGCAAAAAGGGTGTATAAATTTTAAAGGAAGAAAAGAAGAGGGAAGAAAATGATGGTAAATTTAGTGCTTCAGGTTCAACACGGCAGGGAGGGACAGGAGGTGGGATGTGTGTGTCCAGGCAAAATAATGCTGATTAAATAAATCCTGTTGAGTCAGGGCCCTTGAAAAGAAAATGCCTCCTCTAATGCAACTGGTTTGGTTTTTTCACATCCTGAACTGTGTCAGTGAGACACTGAAACTCTCATCAGGGTGGGGGGAAGGAATTGTGCTGCTGGCCTCTTCTGTGCTGAAACTGTAATATAAGGGGGGTTTATAGGGCTGCTGGAAGTTTTCTGGTGTTTCATCTGAGAAAAAAGTGCTAATACATCCCCCCACTGAAAGGTAGGAAGCCAGTGAGCAGGACTCCCCTAAACACAATGGCTCTATCTTGCTCTGTTATGCCACAAAGGAGTGGCTTGCTTAATCTCTGAAATTAATAGAGCAGAGAGGAAACGGCTCTTAAAGAGATGTGTGTCTGCTTCCTTCCTGTGCGGAGCGTGGGGAGCCTGGGTCGCTGAGGCAATGTCATTTCACATAACTAGAGGGCTCTTCTTATAAAGGACAATTACAGTAAGTCTAGCAAGGCTGGAATTTTTGACTTTTCAGGGTTTTTTTCCCTGCTGGGGTGGCGGGGATTTTTGTTTAAAATGTGGTATATTATTTTGGTGGAAGATGATGCTGTGAGAGTTTGTCCCACATTTGCTTTCTCAAGAGACTGATTTTTTGTGGGGGGAGAGTGTGAGGAGGGGAGCGGGGGGCTGTCTGCCTGTTGTTTAGAGACATCAGAGAAACCAGCCTGCTGCTCCATTCCCTGCCACACTTAGTACAACAGTTTAAATGTGTTTTGAGCTCTTGTCCTAGGAGAATGTCAGTTCAACCAGAATTAACGGAGTGTATTCTAGTAGAACAGCTCCTTTTTCACACTGTGTTGGCCCTTTATAGCAGCGCGTTACTCTTGGTGTGAAGCCAAATCGACTGATAAGCAATGCACTAGATTTTCCTGCACATGGTCAAGGCTGTTCACAACTATACAAACATTTTTAGCTTTAGGAAAAAGGCCTAGTGCTCACAAAACTAAACCCCACCTAGCCACTGTCACTTCAGAGGGAGGGAGAGAGAAAAATTGACCTGCCAAGAAGCCTTCAGGATTTTTGAATTGCTTCAGGGAGAAAGATGAGGGGACCAGGAGGAGATGCCATGGGGACCAGGGCTCCTGGGTACCGTGCTGCCTCCAGCCCATTTGATTTGAGAACAGGGGGATGCGGCCCAGCATGTTTCAGGAACCAACATTAGTTGGGCAGGTGATGCTTTGCTCTGCTTTCATTCCTTAACTTTTGTTAATAATTTATGTGTGATACTGCACATTAGAAATATACCTCCAACTCTGCTTTTGAAACTGCTGTCTAGAGCGGCATAACATCATCCAGCCATGTTGTGTATCTTGTGCATTTATTAAGAAGAAAGGGTGTGTGGATTGTGTGGGTTTTGAGTCACAGTCAGGGGTAATCTGTAATAAAATGGCTATCTATAAAGTGCAGGACAGTTTGTTCCCTCCTAGCAACATGATGTATTTTACATATGAACAATAGTAGGTTGCTTTGCAGAAAATGTGGTTTTGATATTAAGATTATCAGTGCTGCCACCCCTTGTCCCTCATTTATTATGGGGCTCACTGCAGCAAAACTGCCAAGTTCTTAGTGCTTCTTCAGCTTTCATTCAGCCGCATGATTTGTAATGACTGTGGTGAGCTGGGGAAAGTAAGAAGTTTAAATTTGGGCAGTTGTGCATCTATCGCAGCTAACGAGGCATCTAATTTCTGTGCAAATCGGGTACAGCTTTGCCACAACCCTGGCTGTAAGTTCAAGTATTCTGTAGTATTTTTCAATATTTTTCTGCACCTTTGCCATTGCCAGTGTGTTTTAAGCACCATCTATTTTGGATTTTATTTATCCAAAAGATGAGATGGAGAATTGGCTGTTATCAATGCTGCTCACCAGTGGTGTGGAAGGTTCAGCAACCTTTGGCTGCCTGACCCCACATTACCCGTGGCTGCTCTAACCAGGTACTGGAAAGGGCTAATATTCAGTGGGGATTGTATTGCTGCAGTGTCCTTTTCCTTTTGATGCCTTTTCAGGAGCCCTGAGTAGCTACATCCATCTGTCCCGACTATCACTTTAGTGCCCTGCCCAAAATTCCCCTTCCAAGCATGGCTAAAGCTTAGCTTCAGAGTCCCTGCAGGCTCTTGGGGGCAGGGACCAGCTTTCCTCCTGGTTTCAGGCAGGTACCCAGCCCCAGCCATTGTGACCTTGTCTGTCTTGCAAGGAATTACTGTGCTCCATGCAATACTGCCTGAGAACAGGCAGCAGCACAGCACAAGGTGGGATGGCTACAGTTTAAAATAGAAGATGGCATAATGAAGTTCTTAGGCTAAATGCCAGTGTAAAATTAGCATTTAACTTCCCCCTTAGAATTTGCCTGTTAATTAGGTATCACTGTCTATATTGGAGTCATTTTTAGAAGTTGTTACAGTAATATTAACACGACTGAAATGCATTGCATGAAATTATATTATGCATCAAAGTTTTCTCCTGGTGGGGGCTTAGATCATCCAGCCCAGCTGGGAATGGTATTATTTTACTTGTTCTATTATAGACATCTAGACACATACACAGCCCTCAGACTTAAAGGAATGTGTCTGCAAGGTAAAATAACAAGTGTATACCAGACAGTCCACAGGATTGGAAGGCTATTTAGATGAGAAGAAAAAGTGGGGGGCAGAGATGAGAAAGGAAGGAATTCTATGCCTTGTAACAATACCCTATTTCACCTTCCAGTTAGGACTTCTCAAACTGGATCAGGGCACTGAACTTTTTCTTCTGAACATATCAACCTATAAAGACAGGTGTTAGCATCCCAGAGTAGGTTGGATAGAGGATTTCCACTATATTCTTTCTTTGGACTTTTTTTAAAAATAAATCTTAATGCAGTGCCTTTCATGCATTTTGATAACAAGTTTCACCAACTTGCAAAAAGTTTCACTTCTGGATGTTTCGCCAAAATAGTTGTGTAGATGTGGCACTGAACTGTTGTTGTTGGGCTTCCCTCTGCTGCAGGACCTTTCTGAAATCCTGGAAAAGTCTGGGGTCCAGTGTGTGCAGGGCTGCCTGTTCTTGCAATGCCTCCCATTCCCATGTAGTCATTGCCTTTCTTTGGGGCACCCCCATGATGTGGGGTCTCATCCAGCTGGCCTATGATAGCTCTGCCCATTTGTTTTCCCCAGCTCTGTTTCTTTTCTTCCTCCTAACCAGCACAGAGTTAGAGGGATGCAGCCTCTGGGGTCCTGTGCCATGCACCACAGGAGTACCAGAAGGCAGGCAATTTGCATTTTAATAACTCCCTCATTATGTATTTGTCTGATCCTGTCAATATTTTGCATTTTTTAAACTTTGCTGACTGCAGACATTGTGGGCTATCAAGTCGATAATTAGATTGCCTTATTTTAAACACCTCAGTTATAAATCAGAGCAGCCCGATTCTGTAGCCCAGTGCCGTGTCTGGAGAGCAGCTGGCCTATGTGTGAAAGGCAGAAGATTTGAGGAGAGCATTGCACACAGATTTGCTTTTGTTAGGAATGCCTTCGGGAACATACTTTAAACGGTGGGGGGAGGGGGGTCAGTCCTTTTTCAGAAATAAAAATTTCAGAAATTAAATCTTCATCAGAGGACATAGCATCACCTTGCCTGATAAGTGAGTGTGGTTCTTCCCACACCAAGTAGGAGTGTTGTAAACCTCACCTTCATTTTATTCCACCTGCCTAATGAGGTGGGGTGTTTTGTTTCACCTAAAGCCTAAGCTAATGGCAGAAGCATTAAATGCAAATTGCACCTTGAGGACCCCCCTTGAATCACACAGCACAGCTTGTACTGCCATTGATGCTGGGCTTATCTCAATTGTTGTCTAAGGCTTTGGAATTATAAATGTTTGTGTTTAACATGTACTTTCTCTTCCTTGTAGTGCAGTTATTTGTATTGCACATGGGGTTTGAAAGAAGTCAAATATGGAGAGTGCAGAAACAGTCAAATCTCAATTCATGTCTAGATGCACAGGTATGTGGAAAGTGAGGGTGAGTGCTGGTGTTGCTATAAAAGATGTGGAGATCATTTCATCCTCAAAAGAGCAAACTGTGAGTGGATACACAGAAAAATGCCCACTGAAATCAGCAGCAAAGTTTCCAGTTGTTTCACCAGCTCAGGTCCAGTTCTAAAACTGAATACAGATTGTTCTGAGTATAGAATATCCTAAGACAGATTTCAGAGAGCCCAAGTAAAAGCCCAAGTTCTGCTTTTATTTTAAAAAATATTACTGATGAGCAATAGCCAAACCGATGCCCAAACAGAAATGTGTTTGATGCATGGGGCAGTGGAGAGCCTGGACCTGACAAGATCTGCAGTTGGCACTGAAATGTGGGAAAATGGGTGCTGGGAGGACATCAGCACAAAGGAACCCCCAGGAACGGGTGAGCACAGACAAGGGCAAGGTTTGCTTCTTTAAATTTGCATCAGGAACTAAGGGAAAGTTGTGTGCAGATGCATTAGAGAGGGAGGAAAAGCATTATTAGAAGCTGCATTATTTCTCTTACTGTAAATAGTTTTTTGTTCAGCATGGAAAGACAGCAGCTCTTCCTGGGATTGTTTGCTTTTCTTGCATGACTGCTTGATGGTTCAGCTTGTTAAGGGACCAGGTTTCTATTAAAAGTGTTTAGTTGTTGGACAGCCGTGTGCTTCAGAAGCCAGGAGCTTACTATGTGCTGCTGAAGACTGCCACTGTTTTCTTATATGGACATATACATGTTTCTAAGGGGTAATAGAAATTCCTCCAGGTTCTTGGATTGCTCTTAGAGTTAGGCACAAATCATTAGAAGAAGGTGGAAATGTACTTGAGGTTAATTCTCCTTCCTTCCTATTCAATCCATGAGCTTCTGCATATATTAGGGGAAAAAGAAGTTTGGCCTCTTTCAGAAAACCCAAAACTAATGTGGGTCAGTGAGAGATCCAGACCATGGCAATGTGAGAGCCATCTAGGAATCCCATAACAGCTCTGTTTTGGCATCATGAAATGGGCAGTCCTGAAGAGCCCATGGTTTTCAGAGTTGCTGTGCAAGAGCTGCCCAAGGTGCCCTCCTATCTCGGCCCCATCCCGGGAGGCACCCCAACACCCTGAGCCCTGGGAGTGGGGCCGCTTAGTGACAAGCAGAATCTCATCTTGCACAAGTGCTTGGTGAGGAAACCTGGTGACACAGCTTCTGGCCAGCTTGCCATTTTTCCCACGAATCCCATTTTCTTGGCAGAGTTGAGGAGCGGGGCCTCGTGCTTTGCCGTGGGCCCAGCTTGCTCGCAGGAGCCTGGCGAGCTCCTTCCATGGTGCAGTTCCATGTCCCACACTAGAAACGCTGTACTGGAAAGGAGCAAAGTTTGTTTTCAGGGAGTTGCTCCTATTGACACTTCTGACTTACTGTCTGTCCTGTTACAGAGCAGATTTGTCTCACAGAAACCAGGAAACGCCGTGTAAGGCAACACGCAGGGCGCAGCTGGAGCAGAAACTTCCGTAAATCAACAGCCTGCCCCAATGTCACCCCATTTCTCCCATGTGTCATTTTTGGTGTCTTGTTGTATACTAAGAAAAAGTACTTCAGATTCAAGAAGAAGGAGATTTTTTTTGCATTGGAGGACTGATAAACTGTGGTGCATTTTTTCCTTTAAAGATACACTTGACATTTATATATCCCTGTTCATATATAATGAATGGGGAGACAAAAGAGGGAAATTGTATTTCAACTTCAGGTGCTCAAGAGGAAAAGAGAGGTAGTTTTACTAGGGAAAGACATGCTGTATCTGATTACAATTCCTTATTCTTTAGGCTGTCATTTACGCCTGGATAAAGTAAATAGAAAATGCTGCCAGGTTAGAACAGTGCTATTTTAAATACATTGTCCAAACAATTGTGCAAAGAAACGAGGTGAAGGACTAATTCTCTCTTGGTTTTCCGATTAGATTTTGAAAGAGAAGCAAAGTGAAGATGACTGTAAAAGGGAGAAATAGAACAGCTAAAACCTCCTAACAAATGTGCTTAATCATAGTACACCTTTTTTGTGCATCAGCACCTCTCATGTCTGTACAAAGCCCAAATAATATCAGTTCTTTTAACAGTTTTTACACAAATATCAGAAGGAGTAAAAAATAGTTTGAGGGGTTTTTTTTAATTTTTGTTGATCTTACCAAATTCATGCAGTTAAAAATGCACAGTATGTTTTAGATTTCAGTACAAGTAGGTATAAAACAGGGTGTCAGCCTTTTTCATTAAAAAAAAAATTAATGTATTTGGCTTTCTATTTGTTTCTGGCTCCAGATCTGACTCAAATGTTTGTGTAAGAAAGTCTGCACTAAAAAGTGCAAGGTTAGGTCTTGGAGTTGCTACTCTAACATGTCATGGAGGGAGGGGGAAGAATTGCTGCCATACATAAGGTTGGCGTTTCCTGTCCATTTCCTTCATCATGTCTGGTAAATGTAGTGACTGAAGCACAGGAAACCAGGTACAATTTCTTTGCAGTCTCTTCAAAAGAGTTCAGTAGGAAGTAAGTTAGTTTTGAAAAACTGTCTATCTCTTCCCCCACAGGGGTGGGATGAGGTGCACAGGGCTGGGTATGCGCCGTGGTGAGGAGCCAGTGGTGCTGATGGGCACTGGGAGGGACACTGCTGAGAATTTGCTTCAGCAGAGAAGTAGGCCCTCTTACAGGAACTCGGGAATGGGAGACTGGTGAAATGCATATTGACAGTCATGATGTATGCAGGAAATGCTGTCAGAGTCCTGGCAGAGCTTTGAACAGGTACGAATGGAGGTGAGGGGTTGCAGCCATGGTAAGCACTTGGAAGTACTCAAGTTAGTCCATTTGAAGAAGTTTCATTTCCTTCTATAGAGCAGTACTGACTGTGCCAATGTGAAGTAAAATGGTTATACTCAACCACTTTGCTGTGGCTCACCTATTCTTCTATCTCCATTGCATTTGCAGTCAGTCAGTGCTTCTCAGCTGGAGTTCAGCTACTTCCACCTGAGAGGCTGTCATTTCTTACAGGGGACAGTCATCTTACTGTGCCTAAGATGTCCTTAAGGGGACCTTCTCTCAGTACAATTCTGCTGAAGATTGCTGAGACTACCTGAGCACAGCACATGCAATGTCCTGCTCAGGTCCCAGCATGTCCCAGCCAGGCGGGTTGTATTAACACATTGTCCACCCATGCTAATTAGTCCCAGAGCTAGCTCAGTGTGGCCTTGGTTTCAGGATCTCTGATCCCCAGGGAAGGAATGTGGTCTGAAGTGATGAAGTCATCCTGAGCAGCTCTGTTGAAATTAAGTGAACCTCCCCTCTCTGGATTAGGGTTAAACTGGTGCCCCTTCAATTCCTTGAGTGCCCTGAAACTTGAAGGTGGACACAACACAGTGTTTAGTGAGAGATGAGAACACTTCCAGGAAATCCAAAGTTTTGTTCCCAGTTAGCAAGGTCCTTGCAGCTCCCCGGGAACGCTCCGTGGTGCCATCTGGACAGTCACTTCCGGATGGCTGCAGCAGTTGTATCCTCACTAACCCATGTAACGATAGCTGAAAGGGGAAGTTCCTCCCATTCTTTCAGAAAAAAATGAAGAGCTACCTGCCCTCCAGCTCTGTGGTTTGGCAGAATTCACAGTTGTTCGTTCAGGTTTGCAAAGTTTGGTGGGTGTTGTGTGTGCTGGCCTGGGCAGCAGCTCTCTGTTGGCTGCCATCCAGCCAAGCCAGCCCCTCTCTCTGTGCCTGTGTCTGCTGGTGGCTCAAGCCCTTTTTGGAGGAAAGGCAGAATTCTCAGTAAGTCACAGGACTCAGTGGCAGCTGTGATAAATTTATGTCGAAAAAGAGTTTTGCCTTCACTTTCAGACACTGGGAGAAGAGCATGTTCTCGAGCTTGAAAACTTGTAGGGGAAGTAGTGTAATTCTTGTGGGTAAACTGAAATGTCATAGCTAAAAAGCAGCAATAGGTTTGTCATCCTAAACTAGGTACACACAGTTTAAGTGTTCTGACCTTTCAAGAATGTGTTTGTTCAACTCCAGACATCGTGTCTGTATTAGAAAATAGAAGGGTAATTAAGTGTTGATGCTCAAAAGCATACAGTGAGTTTTCCTGTAGTATCATTGTTTCTTAGTAAAGGCCAAGACTTGCAACCCACATTTCTCAGTTAAGGAGCCCTTACTAGGATAAGGACTATAACCTAGGATGTCAGCCTTGCTCTCTGGGTGGAGGGAAAGCCTCTACTCATTTGAAAATTTAAGTCCTTTAAGAAGGGGCTCAGAAAAGAATCAAAGTACCTGCAGTATTTTTTTTTCTCCTTAACCCGATGCTCATGTTGTGTAATGTGAACACTTCAGACAAAAAACTGTGATGCTCTGAATTGAACTTGTGCTATGCTTAAAAGGAAAAAAATAACTCTGACCAGACAAAAATAAAAAGCACATGTATATTGTAGACATGGTGTATTGCAGCCATAGTGCATGGTACATGTTGCTGCCTGGCCACTGCCTCCTGTGTATTTCTGCTTGCTCTGGTGCTGCTGCAGAGCCAAGGGACACCCTCCTGGCCCTGATACTGTTTGCTCAGTTCTCACCTCCCAGACATACATCCATACCTGTAGTGGGGTAGAGGAAGTGAATGAACACAGTTTGTTTGGAAAGTCCATTAGCGTTTAAAGAGTTCTAATAAGAGAATGTTTGATCACACGTAGTAGTGGGAGGGAAGATAAGTGAAATGGGGAAATGAGGAGTCTATTTGTGAAGCACTCACAAGGTCTAGGGTTTTCTGATGGTTTTCAGGTTATCTTGTCCCCTTGAAATTAAATTGCAGCCAAGTGTCTAGGCTCATCTGCAAGGCTTAGCTAAGACACTTAATGAAAAAAATAGTTCCTTTACATAATTCCCTTCCTTTCACCATTAACAGGATATGTGGAATTCCATCAGTACTTCCTCTGTAAATCAAGATATTGGAGGCTATTGTCTCCATGTGCAGCTCCAGCTCAGTGTGCAAAGCATTTCAAATTCAAAGCTTCAAAGGTCAATCATCTGATTAATACTCCCATTCCCCCGATGAGTCTTTTCTCTCTTTGTGGTATCCCTGTAGTTTTGAAATGCCTTATGCAGATGACTCTAAAAGCATTTCCTATGCACTCAGAGTTGACCCAGCTGCTGCAGCTGCATGTTGGTGCTGCACCCATTGCAGAAGTTCCTAAACAGAATGAAGGAGCGAGCTCCAGCCATCCAGGAGGCTTCTGTGAGACAGTCCCACTACAGCCAGCAGTAAAGTTTCAAGCTCTTTTTCCCCCACTGCAGTTCATCTCCCTAGAGTTTTACAAAGAGACCAGGACCACATAAAGTATTCCCAAGTGGAGCAGCATGCTTCATCCTGTGTATTCCAAGCTACCTCCTCTGTTATGACAGATAACTGCAGTCTGGCTACAAAGTCTGTATCAGGGATTGGTAACCCTCCAGGATGGTACTTGGCACTCAAGAGCTAACACATGTTTTTGTTACATGAGCATGAGTCTAATAAAATGGCTCACTGGTTTAATATGCCCCTTTGTAAAAACAAGGCGCAGTTGGATTTAGAAATTGTGATGATTTGGCAAATTCAATTATTAACTTCTCTTGCAGGGTTAAGCTTTGACCAGAAATTTGCCATGAACCCATGGGCACATCCTGCTAGGAAACAACATGCAGAAATCCTTCACTGTCCTACTTGATTTATCTGCACAGCGCGAACTCGGAGTGTAGAGCTGCATTTTCCCCCGAGGAAGTCACAGCAAGCTCCATCACCACTCCAGAGTAGAATGTGCTGAGGTTTTATTGTTTTTGTGCTTGAAAATAGTTCTGCTCTGCTCAAGACAATGCATCTTGGGAAACTGTAGCAGGTCCTGAACTGGTCTGTTTTATACTCCACTTTCACCACGATTTGGGAGAAAAGATGGAATGTGGTGAAGAGCCTGAGCTATGTTAGCTATGCAGTGTCCTGTGGGATTGTTTGTGAACACAGCAGCTAAAGATAGGAGTGCACCACAGAGATGCTAAAAATACTGTCCAACTCTACGGTGGTTGTTTAGCATTTAGAGCGCTATAGTTGGCCTTACACAGACAAAGGGAAGATGCAGTTTTGCAATTTGAATATGCAAATAAAGTCCTGATCTTGCAAATGTGCAATCATATGCTCAAATCTGAAAAGGCCACTTGTATTCCTGAAGTTAAGCATTGGCACAATTAAGAGTTTAATCAGTCAAATACAGTGTCATCAGAAGTTAGTGTGATTGCATGGCAATGCAGAGACTTAGCTTCAAAAAACAGCCAAAAAAAATCACGTTGTGTGATTGAGATCAGATCTTTACATTCCACATGTTGATACTTGGAATTGTGTTGTCTTATAAATCATCCCTTATTAACGCAGTAGGTTGCAAACAGTTTCTTCTTTACATTTATATGCATGATTTAGTAAACAGTATTTTAATATCAGTGGGAACACATGCTATGCTTCATGGCTTTAAACCGTGTGACCTTTCAAGGCAGAACAAAAGCTTAGAAATTAGAGTTTACATAAAACTGAGAAGTGTAGAAAGCTTAAAAGGCTGTGTAATTCACTTCTGCAGCAAGAACACCATTTTCTCTAACATTGTTTGCATAAGTCAGCATTTATGTTGTCAATTTGCAGTGATGAATGTGTGATTAACGTTGCTTCTAGGACAGAGGGGAACTGGTATCTATAGCAGTCAAGAGGTTCTCTGGTTAAAACCCTAGTAACTTAGGCATTGCATATTCTGGGAGAGAGAATTTCTCTAACTCCTGTGTATTTTTAATTCACTCCTGTGGTTAGGAGGAAGGAGCAAAGAGTGAAATGTCATCCCTGATGAAGTCAGCATCCCAAAATATTTATAGATTCATAGAATCATTTAGGTTGAAAAAGACCTAAGATCATCGAGTCCAACCGATTTATTTAATTGAGGCCAAGATTTCAGCAGTTTTATACAGAACAAGGGCTTCAGGACTGGAATCTGTGTTTGGTTTAGGGCTTATAGTACCACTGACATGCAGAATCCCTTTAAAGGTCCCTGGGTAAGTTCAAGATCCATGTTCAAAGAGCAGGTATAACAGGAGCAAGAGCTGTATGCTGAGCTGGTCATCTCCCTGCTGCAGGAGGAAAGGTGTGTACAAACAGCATTTTTCCAATGAATCATTTTCATATTCCAGCTGATGCACGCTGAGAATAGCAGAGGTGCTGGGTTGGTAAAGATGGAAGTGGTGGGATAACATGAAGTAGTCAGAAACAAATTAAATATTCATTCCTCTGCCTTACAAAAGATTTCTGCTTCTGGCTGTTATACAGACTTCTCTCTACACCCACTTTCTGTGGGACACACTAGATTGATTATCTTTTTTCTCTAAGTGAAGCTTGGTTTTTTGGATCTGTATTAATCAATATCCTGTTTATTGTTTCATTTTCTGAAAGACAGAGAACATCAAAGGAGCAGGAGAGGAGCTGTTCGGGGTGTTTCTTTCCTTGCCCACTTATTCCATCCTTCTTAAGAGTTGTGCTCCAGTTTCTGGTACCACTTAGGAGAAACCCCAAACTGCTCTTTTAAGTGTTTTGTCCTGCTCAAGCCTAAAGGAGAGCTCTAAGTTCAGTAATAGGTCATTTTCCAGTGCAAGCAGTCATCAGAAGGGCACTGGGCTGGCAGACGTAAGGGTTCTGGTCTCAGCTCAGGGCAGCCACACACAGGAGGCTGGAGCTGTTACTCTTTGGAGGAGTAAGTGTGAGTACTTCAGCTGTTGGAATAGAAATGCCCTTTTTCAGGCTGAAATCCCATTGTTTCTTACTGTTCTGTGGATTTGAAAGCTTTTTGTCCCTAGGTTTGACCTAATTGGAGGCTCTGCCTCCAGGCTATTAATTCTCCAGCCATACCTTTTGACAGAATAGCACCTGTAGTTTGGTAAAACCACAGGACTAAGTGTTCTGAGATATTAAAAATATAATACAATATGTGGCAGAAAAGAAGTGTCAGACTGGGTTTTTTCTGGTTATCTAGTAAATGGAAAAGCTACCTCATAATTAAGGAACACGTACATCCTGTTTCTTCTACTTGTGGTCATTGCATAACTGTGCCAGTGTTAGGGGCTGAAAAAGAAGAGAGAAAAGTATCTTACAAATCCTGGGAGACCCAAGTAGCAAAAATATCACTTTTTGCTCAGTGGAGAGGATCTGAAATTCTCCAGCCTAGACATTGCTGTGAGAAATTAATGTAGTCTACAAAATTACTGCAAAGTGTTCCATAGGACTTTGAAATTAATGGACTATAAAAAAGATATAAAACAATACTGCTGGTATTAAAACTGAGCTAAAATGAGGTAATACTGATGGAAAGGCTTTGAGTCTAAGATTGATCTTGATTTACAGCCAGATATGAAAGAAATGCTCTTGTACTACAGCTTAAAACCAAGAGGCAGAGAACTTGTTCTGTCTTCAGATGTCTAGTTAATAACACTTGTCATTAAATGGAACGTGGAAGTTACAGCCAAACAATATGTGTGACGTGATTGCTGTAAGTCTTCACATGACTAATTACAAGGCATCTGTACAGAGATCTCCTGCTAGCAGCACAACACAGGAGCAGGCAGTAGTCCTGTTCTTCCAGATCCATTTGTCAACGGCAATTTTTCTCCTGGAAAAATTTCCATTTTAACAGTGCCATTAATACCGAAAGCAGATGAATTGCCAAGGAAAGAAGATGGGAAGGCTCTGAACATTTGTTTTGATAGGGCAGATCTCTGTTGGTGCCTACCAAATGAGTCTGGTAATTCTGTCTGACCTGAAAAGTATCAAAGCTGCTGATTTTTTTCTTTTTTTCATTTCTTTATAGTGAATGCTACTTGGCCTCTTGCATGCATCTTGCTTGTGTAGAATGGCAAAAGAAGTATATTCTTGGCTACGTCTTTTTTCTCCTTGGAACTCATCCTACATTGATACCTGTATTCAGACGTTAGTGATGTTTCCTGTGATTTTTGTGCAGGGGTAATTAGAAAAATCTTGTTCACAAACTTGCTGCTATGTAGGCTGCAAGTTGTTTCATTTGAAAGCAAGACATAGATCATACATATTTCTATCATTTTAAGTCTAATTGCATTCACACAAATAGGTGAATGGGAAAATCATATTTGTAGTATTTTCTTCCCCTTAATTTTTTGTTAAAATTTAGGAAAAAAAGAAAGCTAATACCTTAGGCTCATGGTAGTCCAGGTTGAATTTCCTGTTAGTTTCTGTGGCTTAAGCTTATTGTAAGATCACATTATTCTGGTTTTGTCTAGTCATAATGTTTGATGTTTGGGATTTCTGTGCTTACCAGCTAAAGGGCGCAGTTCTGTGCTTGCAGCCAGGATTGCTTCCCTTGCTGCATGGGGACTTTGGGGGAGAAGGCCATGCAAGAGTGCCAGGTCTGCAGTCACCTTTCGGAAGTTCAGAGGTATTCAGGTCAAACAAGAGACCTGTTGGACTGCAGCAGTGTCACAGGGAACAGGGATTGATCACAGCTCTGGAGCCACCATGCAAGGAAGCCAGACCTCCTGTTGTGGTCTCTGACAATGCACACTCAGGGGGAGTGTGAGCACAGCCCCTGGTTCCTGCAGCTTTGCACTCACAACAGGAGTGTGAGATTTATTAAGGGAAAGCACACACCTTGTTCTTTTCTTTCTCTTTTAACACAGCATGAGGTCCCTGATTTACTGGGGAAGATCTCCATGAGTGGTGCAAGTAATGGGGCAGAGGATCAGCGCACACTCGCACCAAGTCAACTGATGCTCCTGTACTGATGGGAGATCAAACTCTCCAAATGTAGCAGCAGTGTTTAGGAGGTGATTTACATGTCCACACCTAAGTAGCAACTTACAGTACCTGTTGTTGCTGTATTTGTTTTAAAGATGGGAGTTGGGGGAAGCTGTAGTGTCAAATTAAAACAATCCACATAATGCATACAAGCTAGCTAATAACCAATGTCCTTTCGTGGTTAATGTGACTTCTCACATCCCCGGTTCCTCTTCCTACATCCACCCTTCCAGTTGCCTATTTCTATGAGCATGATGAATAGAAGGAAATCCACCCTGTGAATTTTCCCTATTCATAATCCTTTCTCTACCACCACACCTCATTACAAATGGATCTGCCACCTTTGCAGCCTACAAGTACCCAACAGACCCCAAAGTGGACTTTACTCTGGTACTCCTTACCTGAAGAATTGGGGAATTGCAATTTTTAAGCACACTAGTGCATGCCTCTGGTAGCTTGGAACTGCATTGTGATCTCTTCCCTGACACTGTAAAATGACAGCTTAATGTCCATCCATGCCCAAATTGCTTAAAATCAGAAGGGTCAAACAGCCCAAAGTAGTAGGAAGAATGTGATTTTAGCTTATGTTTAATCTTAGTGTGGAGAGAGTGAGTGGTAGTTTTAATTGCTTGAGCCTCCTTGAATTCTCCTTGTAGCCTGAGATACGACTTTGATAAAATGTAGTTTATGTTTCTTGTAGTCAGGTACTGCTCTGGCTGCTCACTGGTCAGCAGGAGGCAATTTTTCTTGGATTCAGGTATATAATGTGAGTGCCTATTACCAAACTGCAGCCAGCATGCACAAAGAGAAACCTACAGATGTGCTAAATGCACTTACTGCAGTGCCAGGTCCTGCTGTACTGGAGTGGGATTGTTGCCCAGGAGCATTTGGGTTTTGCTGTTCATGTGCAAGCCAGCCTATTACCCAACACAGAGGGTCTGCAAGTAACTGCTGCTGTTCAAAAGGTAATATTATATATCAGATCCACTTTCCAGCCTTTAAACATGCAGGCACATTCTCACTTCTTTTTCACCAACTGTCCCTAAATATTAGCAGGACAGTAAAATCTGTCTAGAGTGTGAATAAATGAGCAATAGAGAGCACAAAACTTTCCAAACTGTGAATTTAAGGCGGGGGGGAAAAATTGTGAAGTTTTCTTGTTTTATATGGAAAATTGCCAGTTCCCTTTTCTCATTGCATGACTGTTTTTGTCAGAACAGATAGAAACATTTTGGGCTGATGGGCAGATAGGTCTCGCTGAAGCTTGTTGAAGCCACAGAGGCTGAAGTCTTGATCGCTGAATGCTGCAAACAGTTTGCCTCTGGCAAATACATACTTCCAGTTTTGGCAGTGTCTAGTGTTTGAAAGAGACAGAGACTGATAGATTCTCTGGTCAGTTCAGTTAAGCAAACCTTAGACTCAGGTTTTATACTTTGCAGAGGGAACAGTTTGCAATATGCCTTGAGAAAATACTGGGGGCAAAAAAATACTTCTGTTTATCTCAGGCTTTTGCCTTGCTCAGTCCTTCCACCAAAAATTAAACATGCTCTATCTGTCAAAATAATTCAGATATGCCAGATCTTAGCAGCCTGTTAGTGACCTGGATTCCCCAGGTGTCTTGCTCTGAAAGGCTTTGAGCAAAGCTGCCACTACATTAGCAAATCTCAGGATCTGTGGTGATACTGATGTCTTCCCCACCTTCCCCATCTCCTTTTACAATCATTTCTTTTCCTCAGTGAAACAAACAGAAAAGCCAACACATGGAATTTCCCAAGGTTACAAGGGTCTTGAGACTCTTAGTGAAAGGAGGTTATCTGACTCCCATTCTGGATATCCCAGTCCTGGATCCATGAACATCAATTTATTAAATCAGGAGAGTTTCCAGCCAAGCTGCTGGACACAGGGGCAGCTGCCGAGGGAGGATGTGGATGGCAGCATCCCATTGGTCTGAGTGCTCACTTGAAGAGGCTGCGTAGGTGTGGGAATCACTGCTGTAGGTTGGATCTGTCCATGGCAGTGGGTGGGGTGGCATGGTGCAGATCAATAATCAGCACCCTGCGGTTGTTGTAAATCAAGGCTTGACTCTCTGACAGGCTGCAGGCACAGGAAGAGGCACTGAAATACCTTGCCTAATGTTTTTCCTCTCTCATTTCTCCAGTTTGTTGGCCTAAATAGGAATCTCTGGAGGTGGCTTGTTTCTGGTGGAGGGGTCAAGGCTGGAGAAACAAGGCTCTCCAGTGTAGGATGCAGTTGCTCCTTCCCAGGTTCCCACTCTCAGGTGAAGGAAGGCATGAGTTCCAGGTGGAGAATTAACAGGGGCTGGCAGGAGGGCCGTGGGGCAGCCTGGCTCATGGGGAGAGCTGGAGTAGCAGCTGAGGACAGCTGATGTGTTACAAGAGAAAAAGGCTGAGTGCTGGCAAAGCAGGGAGCCAGTCCAGAGGTGCCCATGTGTGGCTGGTTATTAAAATCCAATGGAATCATCACAGTATGTATTTATTAACAAATTGATCACTCTGCTTCAGTTTTTGTCACTTCTGCCTTCCTTTCTCCCTTCATTGAGTAATAGTAAGTTCCTCAAGGCCAGCACCTCCTCCTAAGTTTGGAAGGTGCCTGATGCCCAAGGTCACCCTCACGGCAGCCCCAGCGAGCCCAGCTCACGGAGGGCACAGCCAAGGACTGGCTTCTCCTGCCGAGGCTGCCTCTCCCTCCTTGCACAAGAGAAGCCTGTGGAGCGCTCTGCCCACATGGAGGGAATCAGTTTGGTGCGGGGAGGGAGCGTGTGACAAATTAGCTGTTTGTAACCACAGCTGTGCAGCTTCTGTGGACAGAGCAGCGTAAACAGTTATTATTTATTCTGGTTGTGCTGCCATGTCGAGCCAGCAGCGCTGCTCCTGCGTGACTCGGGTCTCTCCCAGAGAGACAGCCTGCTGGTTTGGAGAGGGCAGTAGTGCTGGGATCACTGCTAAAAGCAAACCTGAGATAATGGAGAACTCATAATCGGATATTCCCTGAATCGGAGAGCTGCCTTTGTTTCCCAGGTATTCCCAAACAGAAGTTAGCCTGTGCATGCCAGTGCATTTTAATGCATTTTGACAATGTCACAAGAGCCCCTTTGTTGCTTGTCTGCTTCGTCCTTGCTTGCACATCTGAATGAAGCTTTCCCATACCGAGCTATAGGCAGCCTCCAGCCAGCTTAGGACTGTGTGTGTGTGTGTGATGCCTTTCCAAAATATTTCCATTCACTTCTCAGGTATTCAATTTGGAACAGAGCTGTCCAATATACTAATCAGCAGAGAAAGGGGAAGAACATGCTTTGGTGTTCTTCTCTTTTCTGTTGATTTTGTCAAATTGTGTAAAAAAAGAAGAGGAGAATGAGTTGGAATAAATCAGGTCCTTCCTGGGGAATCTGGAACCAGATGAAGGAAGTGGACAATAAAAATATTTTTGGTAAGGAAAAGTCTAGAAAAGCATAGGTAGGCTTCAAAGAGATAGTCTTGCAATGTCTGGGAGTACTGGACGAATGTTCTGCAACAAAGAGCTTCTTGAATTAGTGAGGTCAGGACCTCCCGGTCCTAAAAGTTGTAGTACCTTGTTGATGCTCTCCTGCCACCACTGTGGTTGGCGTGTCTGAGCCAGGCAGGGTCCCAGGAACGTGAAATTGTGTTACTGTACCCTGCACTGGTCAGGGCTGCCACAGCAGCATATGCATGGAGAGCTGAGGAGCTGGGGCTCCTCACAGCCAGCACGAGCCCAGAGCGTGCTGTGTGGGAGTAGCAACCACTGAGTGTCAGTGGGGAACACTGAAAACAACCTCTCAGCCAGAGCAAGGAGGGATTTTTGTTTATAATGGAAACTTCATACTTAAGTGCCTGGTGACTATCGTCTATTTTTTACATTGGTGATGTGCTTGAAGCAGAAGGATGATGGCACCCAAATGCCCCTTTTAACCAGAATTATTCTATGATTTGTTTAGTTGCTTTAAGGAATGTATCTTTCTCTCTCAAGTTTGGGGCTGTAGTCAAATCTATCTTAGGCAAAAGCAATGTTACTAAATTCTGTGGAGTTATACCTGCCTGCACTGGGAGAAATTGGCTTTCTGGATTTTATGGTACTTGTGCAAGTACTCACCCGGGAAACAGGAATCTTGCTTTTCAAGAGAACATGACACCCAGCTAATTTCACTGCCTCTCTTACAGCAAATCTTCTTGGGAGGGCTAAGCAACAGCATCCTATTTAAAAGTCCTGTCCCAGTTTTGGAATACCTGTGCCATCAGAAAGCTATGGCCTTATTTTATCTGTTTATATCTAGTAACAGTCTAGGGGAAATGAAGTTTTGTTTTCCCATCACATTTATTCCCCAGTGCAACAGTTAAAAAAACTATTTTTTGGAGTGTTTAGAAAGCCCACATTTTTCCCTGGTAACTCAGAGCATAGGAATGTCCTATGGCAAAGGAAGAGCTGGCAAGAACACGCATGCCAGCATGTCAGCTGCCCAAGGGTGGGAGATCCCCCACCACTTCCTGCCTGAAGGTTCCCAGGGTGCAACTTGGGAGCACACTCTGTTTGTTTTGGACGTGTGAAGCCCCTGTAAATACTCTCTATATATGTCTGAGTTTTAAATATATGTAGTTAGGCTCTACCAACATGTTTCAGCCTACACAGGGCAACATCTGTTGAAACATGCAATTCTGGCTTAGTTTTAGCAGAGAAAATGAAGGAAAACAATTTCATCCATCATTAGACTAACATTTGGGAGAAGATTTAGGCCTGGTTCCATTTCCTAAAGCTAAGCAAATTTTGGCCTCATCAGCAAATGTCTGATGGTGCAGCAGTGCCTGGCTGTGACACTGGGCCAGTCTCTCACAGAGCAGCAGTCCTGGCCCAGCACAGACACTGCTGCCCAAAGAGGCTCTCAGGTGACCACACAGTGTGCACTGGAAGCAGCTCTCCTCAGCTCTCCCCACCTGTGGTTTTTGAGCACAGCCCATGTTACAGCAAGATCACCGGAGACAAGCACTAATAACTCTGTAAGGGACAGCTCTTGGGGAGTAAAGGGAAAATACCCAAAGGTCTCTTTGCCACAATGCCAAAGCTGCTGTGTCTGGTGATGGAGGGTAGATGAACACCTCCTAAAAGCTATTCAGCTGCTGACTGTAGTCTGCAGACCTGCCATGATGATCATGGACAACCAGCTTGTATCCTCTCACTCTCTTCCAAATGTCTCTGTAAACTGGATACCAGCATGGCAATGTCTGATACTAATCCCAAACTGCATCTACAAGGCCCTCAGCAACTGTAGGCACAAATCTGCCATTGTCCCTCTGCCCACCAATTTAGAAATAGGTGATGAGAGGTGTGAGACCAGCTGAGTGAGCCACCAGGCAGCCCTGCCACGTTCCCAGGTCAGAGCCATACATGTTTGTGGGCAATTGCCTGAAGATAGGCTGAATTTAGGGGTGGACATCAGCTGTTTGCACAGTGCAGAAGGAGCTGCACATGCTGTGCCCACCCTGTGCCCTGCAGCCTTCACACACCCTGTGGTGACAGTGCTGTGACACTGTTGTCTAAGAGCACCAAAGTGCTGCAGTTATGCAGTGACTGAGGCATAACTGTGATGTGTTTAAAAATGAGTGTAAAATTTAGAAGTTGGTCATATGCAGCCCTAGAGTGGATCTGGTTAAGTTGCGGTTGGCGGGGAGACTTTTCTGGTGATATGAATTTTTATTAGATGGGATTTTTTTATAGCACTACAGGACGGGAAGCACTTGGACTTGTAGCCCAGAGATGGGAGAGGCTTTACTGGGAGCTGGCTTAGAGGAACCCATTGCTGATCAGATACTTTTCTATATACTGCTTCCTTCTATTGATAAACAAGGTCATAATGCTTATTTCTCTTAACTTGAAGCAGCAATGTTAAGGTCTGATTCATCCTGTGACATACAGGTCATGCTTGTTAAAATTGAAAGCCATAGATGATTTTATGTGGAAGAGATTGCCATATGCTGAAATAGTATGAGAAGCATGGTTTCCAGTTTCACTTTCTTTATATGTAGAAGACAGGTTTCTTTTCCCTAAGACTTGTGAATTTACAGCTCCTTAATTTCTTCTAGATCAAGTTATTTATATAATTGTATTTTGAAAACATGTCCATTTTTATGAATGAGTGGCAATCCTTCAAAAGAATGAATCTCACAATGCCTTAGACATAGAAGAATAAACAAAATTAAGAAGTTTAGCTGTTAGTTACTCTTTCTGGAATTTAAAACATCTGTGATTAGGAAGTTTGAAAGTCTGATTAGATAGATAGCTGAGAATTTGGTTTGTTTTGGTTTGTTTAGAAAGTATGCTAGTTATTTCAGATGTTTGGCCTATAAAGAATGTAAAACAATTTAATTGTCTCAGGTCTGAATTTAATTCGAGTCACTGGCAGAAGGTCACTAAATTCAGTGCAGGGTTTCATTCAGATTTGCCATTTAGACCTAAAAAATGTTACCATAAAAATGTTGGCATGTTTGTTATGCAGGGAGTATAATGTCTTAATTGAAATGCAACCAGAAACTATTTTAAAAACTTCTATTACAGTTCACATGACAGACAGTATTTTGTAGCTTTAACATCTGTTTTAAAGCCAACTCATGAGATTTAGCCTTTGTCTGACTATAACTCTTTTGATTTCGGTGAAGTTATACACGTTTAAATCCTGATTGAATTTGTCTCACATGATTGGCTTTTTAATTGTGCAATTTAATTTTCTTTATCTCCAACCCAGTGTTGTAGTGTGGAGCTTCAGCGCATGTCAGAATATTGTCAATAATGGATCCTTTCTTCTTTCTTTTGTATTTTCACAGTTACAGGGATCAATTAAAAGAAAACTGGAAGATGATAGCTCTCCTGCCTCCAGTGGCGTGCCTGATGTCACTTTCCCAAATGACAGTAAAAGACTTTGTCTTGACGATGTAAACCTTGCCATGGGCCAAGGTGCCAACCCCAGCATGGCATGTCCAGAAATGCAAAGTTCTCCGTTCTCCACCGGTCACAGCACTTCCTCCCTGGGAGTCGCAGGGCACCCCGTGCTCCTCGAAAGCAATCACATGAATGGTGGTGGCATTGGCTCCCCGTTCTCAGTGCCAGCCAACACAGAAATAAATCAGAAGGGGTCAATAGGGGGGCAAACCAACAACATTGTCCATTATGATGAGAAAGGAAACAGCTTACAGTCTGTGGACCAAGAGCTGCAAGATCTATTGGAAGAGCTGACCAAAATGCCTGATCCTTCTCCCAATGATCTGGATCTGGAGAAGATTTTGTGCAGCAAGGCTGAAGATCCACTTAGTCTGAGTCATTCCCAACCAAACATAAGTACCACTCCAAAGTCCTCCCCGCAGACTTCCCACTTGGACAACCATGTTGCTAACAAAGATTTTTCTCCAGGCTGCAATCCAACCAGTGGAGGATCCCCTCAGATGAGACCATCATCTGCTGGAGCTAACTTCCAAGTTCCTCCCTCAAACAAACCTGCTGCATCACCCATCTCTACGGCAGCTCAGAACAAAAACCAGCCACCACCGATGCTCCCAGTACCCTTGCCCAACATGCCTGGCTCCAACTGGCATGCTCAGCAGCTAAAGCAGCTGGCAGCCAGCAAGCAGGTGTCTGGTACCAAGCAACAAGTACAGGCTCCCAGCTGGCCAACTATGTCTCCTCCTGGTCTCTCTCCACCTTACAGGGCAGGATCATCCCCACACCATCAACCTTTCAGTCCTCAAAATGTTATGGTCTCTGGCATGCCTGCTAATAATTTACCAGGAAACAACATTCAGAGTCCTCAAAACACTCTGCTTTCAAGCATGACTTCCAGCAGCACCCCATCCAATGGCCCCTCTCCCCCTTATGGCTCTGAGAAGCTCTCCAGTCCAGCTTTGAGCCAGCAGCCCTTCAGCCCTCAGAGCTCCATGCTGCCTGCTCTGACAGCAGCCAGCTTGCCAGCCAGCAGCATTAAAAGCCCACAGAACAACTTGGTTGCCAGCATGGCCTCCACAAATACTGGACCTTCTCCACCGTACAGGCCAGAAAAGCTGTCAAGCCCTGCTCTGCATCAGCAGCCCTTCAGTCCTCAAGGTACATTAATCTCCAACATCACTCCCACCAGCAACCCCACAAGTATGCAGAACCCGCTTTTTAAATCAATGACTGCAAACCAGACCAAAAATATGAACATAATTATGCAACAGCCATCCAGTAGCTTACAGCCAGGTCTGGTGAATGAGAGCCCTGTTAGCCAAGACCAGTTTTCTTTCAACAACACCAAACCACTGTCTCACTTTGCCTCAGAGTCAGCTACTCAAAAAATGTCCCCTCTGACAGGAGGACAAGGACAGCAGTCCCTCATTCACTATCTCCAGCAGCAGCAGCAGCAGCAGCAACAGCAGCAGCAGCAGCAGCAGCAGCAGTCTCCAGCCACGCAGCAGTCCCAGCAGAGCAACAACAGCCAGTTTCTCCAGCAGCAGTTCCGACAGCTGATGCAGCCACATCGGATGCAGAGACAGATGCAGGCTGCCACACTGACATCTCAAAGCAGACAGGTGAGAGCCTCTCTTCTGTCTTACATGGCTAATGTGAAAATACGAGTAATTTATTTTCTTATTTTTGCTTTTCCATTTGTGTTTCAAATATGACATCAATAAATTTCTGAGGTGTACACAGTGCATACATGGACAAGATGATAACAACCTCTGGTGTTACCAGAGTAAATTTACTTATTTCTACAACTAAAAATGTACCATAATTCCACCATGCATTGCCTGTTTTAGCCTGGTGGAGAACTTTATGCTATTTTAAAATAATTTTTTTACATGTCTAGGTGATAGTCTCTTTTATTATAATCTCCAGAGATGTTCTCGTTACATGTTCCGTGTTATCCTTTCTGACAGAATATCTTTTTATCTTAGTGCCCTTCAACAAATTCATCTCTGTGTTATGCTTCTGAGGCTAGAAGAGATCAGGTGGGGTGAGAAGTGAAGTTAAAATGTGTCCTTCATGGACAGCAGGTCAAACAGTACAGCTCCTGAATAGCGAAGAGGCAGACTTGAAATACTTGTTACTAGCATTTGCCAGAAGCCATTCCCTGCTTTGGATGAGGGCCACTCCCCACCCATGGTGATCTGTGATACCAATTGAGCTGGTAAATGCAAAAATGCAGCTGGCAAAAGTGAGGCACAGCCCTGGTTTCTGTCCAGCGACCTTCTCCCTGAGACTCAGTGAGAGTTGTGAATCTGCTACTACGCCAGATCAGAGAGATGGACTGTGAACAGGGTCCTGGAGCAGGGAAGGGCTTGGGGACTGGGTCTGAGAATAGCCTGGCTGTAAGAAATAAACGTCTTTTTGTTTGGAAGAACAGTTGGAAACACTGAATCTCACCAGCAAAACAAGGGCTTTGTTAGGCTGAACCAACACTTTGTAAGGAGACTCCTCCAAGCTGCTTAGCTGTGCACACAGTCACTCCATCAGCAACTTGGGAAGCACTGAGAGAGACACTTCCCTCCCAGCAAAGCAGAGACTGATCGCTGAAATTCTACTGGGATCTGCTTGAGAGCTGAAGTGTGAAATGCACTCCAGAGCTGGGTCTTCTTTGCTCTTCTTCCCTGCAAAGTGACTGGTTCTTAAGGAGGGGGATTTCATCAATCAGGGTGTAAGGCTGGTGTAACTAAATATCAGAATGTCCTGTGATAGCAATGAGAAATAGGGGATAGTTATTAAATATCAGCCTCTGAGTGGAAAGTCAGTAAGATGCAGTGCCCCTGTGCCTCTTCAGGATCAACTTGCTCTTTTCCAAGTTTTACACACTCCATTCTCCCTTACTGCAAGCAGCAGCCTAAAACAGGCTGGGGAAGGACTGGTGACTCACTGAATTTGCTTATGCAGGTGTAGAACAGGTAACAATGGGGCACATCTAGTGCTCTTTGAAGGGTTGCCAGTGAAAGGCCCCTTATTCAATGAAGACCTGGAGCAGTTTGTTGCTTCAAGCACATGAGGACCCTGCTTGTGTTTGGTGGGACCCAGATTAAACAGAGAGCAGAGTTTTGCTGGCTTGGGATCCAGGCCTGTGGATAGACATACGATTGAAAGGGAGCAAAGTGCAGCAGTCCCACGAATTACAGCCCACCAGATGTTTTACTCGGGAGGCAGGTGTGGGGGAAGAATACATTCATGGTGTTTTCCTGCATCTTGCATGAGGACTACTAAGTTGTTAACCACAGTAACATGATCACTTTTCATCATACATCCATAACCTTTGAGGTTTTTTTTTTGGCTTCACCACTGAGTCTGTGAAGTAGGAATGTCCTTGTTGGATTCCTGAGGTTTCTGTGCCCCAGTTTTCCCTGCTTTGCATTTTAGTCTTATATCTCTGAACCCCTTGCATCACTGATTAGACACCAAAAAAAAAAAAAAATCCTGGAGTGAGTCTGTCTAATTGGCTGAAATATTCCTTCTTCGAGCAACTTTCCTGGTGCTCTGCCTGTGCTGCATTTTCAGCTGATTCTCACTGTTGGAAAGAGAGTTATTGTAATCTTGCTGCTATCAGTAAAGATCAAGGACAGTTAAGACAGTGATTACAGGTGATGAGCATTTTACATTTTCAGACCAGTTAGGTAAGCTTATGGTGCCTCCCTCATTTTACAGGGAAGACAGTACAATAATTACACACCAGATGACAGTGCTTCAGTTTTTCAGTCTGTTGAGCTGCTGAAGAAGGAGGGTGGATGTTCAGGAGTGGAGCATTTTGTAAGGTTTTGATAACTTTACTGCAAATCTCATAGAAGAAGATGGATCCTGAGTGCTGAATTAAAAGAAAGAAATAGGAAAATTATTCTGTGTAGGAATCCTTGAGTCTCAGATACTTACTACGTTTCTTGGAATCTAGCATGGAGATTTTTACTTTTCTGCAATAGATTTCTTATTTACATGGAGAGATTGGTAGTGAATTTTGGACCCCACCTGCTCTATACCAATTTTACTCCATTAGAGCAAAGTAGCCCCAGTGACTGTGGTTTTGATTTCCATCAGTGTATCCAGAGCTGAATTTGAGCTTTGCAGAATTTCAGTGCCAGTTCCCTCCTGCAGGTGATGAATAGGACTTTTCAAGCATAGAGCAGTTGTTTCATTAAAAGGCGCAATGTTAAAGATTCAGAAGACAGGGGAGACAACTTCTGCATCTCAAAGACTAGTCAATTTCTGGTGGAAAATTGCCCTTTTTTGGCCTCATTCACAGAAATTTGCTCAGAGAAAAATAACAGCATTCCCTGAAATGTTGTTTAGTGTTTTAAAGTCATCCCCTTACTCTGTGTGTGTTTGCAAATGTGACTAAAATTTATAAAAAGAAGGCATAGTTCTCTCTTCTTTGGAGCAAGAGGTGCAGCTTTGTACAGAAGAAGAATGTGGATGGTGGCCAGTTGGAGAGAGAACAATAAACCATGAAATTTGATCCTTGTAGCAGGCACAGCAACATGGGGAACAGAGCAGCAGCAGCCGTAGACCCAGAGTGAGCGTTTTGCTGTTGTTTCACTGTGTATTAAAGCAAACACTCCACATTCCAAAAGTGGGGTTACTGCTGGTGCCTCACAGCTCTACCAGTTTTGTAGTTAGTGATGTATCTTTTAAGTGTAATCAGTCTGTGTCCCAGATCCTGTCTTGCCTGGACAGCTGCTGAATCTGATAGGGCTAATCTCCCCCCATGTGAAGCGATGTGTCTTTATTGTTGAGCATGGATGGGTATTGATTGAGGCACTGACAGTTTGCTTTGTGTGGTATCAGAGCCTGGTGGGGCTAACGCTGCTCTCTGCCTATGGGCAGGTTTTCATTTTATTCCTGTAGGGCTGATGCCTGTGAGTGAAATTATACTCAAATGTCTGGACTCGTAAATCCCCAATATAAAGATGGAAGTAAATGCCAGAGTCAAAGATAGTCTCCAGAACTGTCATGCACTGCTTTCAGGGGTAAAGCTTCACCACTTGACTTTATTGGCTGTTTCTGGGTGCACGAAAAGCTGCATTTGCCTAGGCAGGTTGACTAGTTGTGCATCTCCCTGATTTTCATGTCTAAATAGAGTTTGTACTTGCACATTTCCTGTTCTGGAATGTCCGACACACTGGGCCCAATTCTGCCTTCAGCAATGCTGATACAACACCCCACTTCCAGAAGAGCTTTTCTGTCAGTCCCTCCAGTGTAAGAACAGACCCGGGGCTCTGTGCAGGGGAAGGAGGGATCTACTCCTCCCTGAAGGTAGGAAAACCAGCCAGAGATACTCACAGTCTAAGTCAGGCTGGAATACAATAAACCCTTTGGGCAGCGATTTCTTTTCCGAGCCCAAGCTGATCTGAGTTAAAACTTGGGACTCTCAGGGAGGAGGGCAGGATTGCCCACTGACTGCTCTGTGTGTGAAATGCTGAGAACCAAAACACAGCTGAAAAGATTGTTTTGTTGGGGGGATGTAGGTGATAAACAGCCATTGTCCGGGAGGGACATGCTGTGTCTCTGAGCTCCACTTGCACCGGAGGAACCAAATGTGCTATTCTTAGAGCTCTCTGCATTCCTGCTGACATCCAGAGAGGAGTTGTACACTGGATTGTCAGTGAAGGGTATATTTGTTTCATCTGCATTGCCAAAAATACTGATAGAGAAAAAATTACAAGGGAAGAGAGAGAAAACTAATATTATTTGCAATAAAAGTGGCTGTATTTTTACTACATATGGACTGCATATGAGATAGTGAAGAACATGCTGAAGACTAAAATATCCTTTGAAAAGAGAAGTATTTCTTTGACTGTGGTAAAAGCAGCAATACATTATCTGAGTTGGAAGGATAAACTATAGGTTGCAGAGAAACACCAAAACTTCTGATTAAATATACTTTTTATTTAAAGTTAAAAATCTTCTTTCTGAGCATAAGTTTTCTAAATATAGAAACAAAACTGAAGAAGAAATGTGCTGTTGCAAAGAGCAAACTGACCCAGAGGTTAGATGTCAAAGGTTAAATAACTATAATGGAATACAAAATACAGCTTTTATTAATATGAAGAAATGGTGTTACCATGGCCTGATTTCTGGGTGCCATATATTATGGGAAGTTATTTCTGCCTGTGAAAAGTCAGTGCACTGTGACTGTTAGGTGAGACTGTTCTGACTCAGCAGCACTTTTTAAGCTCTGATGCAGGTTGATGAAGAGTTTGGAAAAGCAGAGAACACAACCTGCATCATCTGAGTACATACAGTTCTCCTGCAAGTACAGGGAAAAATAATGTTTTATTTGGGATTTGCAAGATGTCACAAGGCATCTTCCTAATACGTAAAACAATTAGAGTATCATGCATTATTAATAAAACCAAAAGTACTGGCCAGATTTCATCTGCAGTTTCAATCCCCTATCCTTTTTCTTCAGGTGTCAAACTTATTGTTAAAGCCACTTTGAATGAAGTTCTGCTGGTATCTCCTCTTCCCTTCTCTTCCATTCTCTTCCCTCTCCCTTTCCTCTCTTTCCCTTTTCTTTTTTCTTGGGAACCAAGTTTTTAAAATACTACCTTTTTTTTCTTTTACCAATGCTGTGAGGAGAAAACCAGATTTGATTTCAAAGGACAATGGTACCACAATACCAAAGCAAAGCCTTTGAGGGATGAAGAGCTTTTGAAGGCAAAGCAACAGGCCCTTCAGCTAATTAAGTGCCTTTGAATATGGGAATAAAGGAAGCTGGTGATGAATCTGGATTACAGAGAGCAACAACGCTGAGCCTGGAGTTTGACATCTCTACAGATGTAAAAACATCTTCTTGAGTGGTCATTTCTGAATTTATATTTATCTGTGCATTTGCAAGTGAGTTGATACTTTTTTTCAAACTTGGAGATTCTCTGTTCTCTTCTCAAGAGAGTCTGAGAGGAGCTTGACTGAGGCTATCAACTGCCATCTTCTCCCTTCCCTCCTCTGTGAATAAATAATGTCAGATAAGTTTTGGAAAGTAAGAAGTAAACTTGTGGAACAAAATGGGGTGTTTGGCCTCAACATGTCAACAGTAATACAACATTTTCAGAAGTGCACTAATCAAGATAAAAACCCCTTAATTCATATCTGATCTTCTGAGCCCATTGCTCTTTCGCAGTGTGTTTTTAAATCGCCTGTTTTGTCTTCTTGTGTTCCATTTTGGGTATTTCAAAGCATTCCCCTGTTGCAGTGGAGCCCTTGCGGCCATGTCTTAACCTTCCCACTTCTTTGGCTTGTATTTTAAGATATTTGCAGGCACTGATGTTTCCAACAGCTCTGCCTAATGCACTCATAATTCCTTCCAGTTTAGCTCTCTGTTGTGCTGATAGCGCTCTTGGACACCACACAGCACATAATTAGGGGAAGCAATCTGCAGAGAAGAAGCTTGTAAATAGACCAAATCCTTCCAAACACCATGTGGGGAGCATCCTCCCCCACTCTCACCATCACCCACCTTTTGGATCTGAAATTAATGTGGCCACTACAGCCAAGGCACAGGGATTCTGTGTGAGGCCTGAAAACCCCTTGCTTTTGTGGTTTTCAGCTCTAAGCAACAGACAATTGCTTCCTTCTACTCTGCAGTGCAGGATGAGAGATGACCTTATCTCCCAAAGGTGTAGGAGAAGTGGTGCTATCGTGCTGAAAAATGTCTGATTTGCCAGTTGTACCCAAACCCTCCTGACCCTGCCAGCCCAGGTGGACAGTTCCTCACAGGTTTTCCAGACAGCTCGGTAGCAGTTCACAAGTGTTCTGGGCTAAACATCAGGTGAATCAGGCCCCATCTGTAGATTTTCTTGCCTTTTTTTCTCCCCACCACTTAACCCATTTCGCTTTCTTTATTATCACAGATTAGGGGAAAAAAAAAAAAAAAAAAGCATACGCAGAAATCTTTAATTAAAAGCATTTGAGCAAAAGGTTTTGAACATACATATTTTCTCAACTGTGCTCTTAGATACAATAAGTTTTAAACATCCTGGGAATTTAGGGAAGGTCTTGACAACCTTCTCACTGCTTGGCTTCAGGATGAATGCCGTAACTTCCTTCTATGTATCATTCTCAAAAATAACAACTTGCAGAGTGGTTAGTGATGGGTAAGGTACATCCTCACTTACAAGTCAGCACACCTATAATTCTTACATTGCAAAGGTGTGTTCATGGTCCAGCGTGCTGAGGAATAGCAACAAGGAAATGGTTTCCATGACCCTGTTGTACACCCAACTCATTTCAACTGTGCTGTAAATCCCCATTAATATCAAAACATCTTCATTCTATTTTTCCCATGTTTTTGGAAGGTAGGGTTGTACGTTTTCTGTATTTTCTGTCTCTTTCTTAGTAAATGACAGTTTGAGCTTGTGTTGAACTAAAAGCAGCCTGGCTTTTGGAAAATGTGCTCACTTCCCTAAAACCATGCCCTGCTTATTGCCTCAAATTTGATGCCTAAATTAAGAAATAATTTTAATACTTTCCTCAGTGATACTGTTAGAGCATGGTATCTACCCTTGATTTTTGGCGTGCTTTCTACCTAGTATTGTCTTCTCATAGTCTAAAATTACATCAGTACTTCACAAGGCAAAAATACGTGCAGAACCAAAGTCCAATTTAACACACAGAATAAAGGCAAACAAGTGGGTAGCAGAGTCCCTGGGATGCTGTTAGTACCGTGCCTGGCTCGGGCAGGGCGGGGGGACGGGAGCAGCCCCTTTGCCTTCCTATTCTGCTGCTCTGTCGTTCCTGCCTGGCTGCAGTGAGCACTGCACACCAGCTCAAAGTACAAACATGTTTTGATTCAGATGCAATACCTAGAAATAACTTTCCTGGTAAAATGAACTCGGTGGGTTTTTTTTTCTTTTCTTTGGGCATTTTGGAGAAATTTCAGTGTGTGGGTGGGGGAAAACAAAGCCGTGTCTGTAAACAGGAACTGATATTGTCTGTGGGACTGAATGGGGAGAGAAACTGAACTGGCCTCGGTGATTCTCTCATACATCTGTGAGTCTGGAAACACTGGGATGATTCACAGTTTGCTGATTAATATAGGAGCAAGCAAAATGGTGTGAATTAACGGCCATTACAGAGCTGCACTGGATGGCAAATATCCCCCCAGAACAAGTGATGTTTCATGAAGATTGCTTAGAGGAAGAGGTAATGGGTCTTAAATAAGAATTAGAAGCAGTCCCATCAAAGCTGTTAACATTAAGGTTTGAAAGCCAAACACTATTATGAGCTGTTTTCAAAAACTGTACATTTAGGAAGACTATCAGTCTGCCCTGTTGGCTGTGTAATATTTCTGTCTCGAGCACTTTGGCTATTTCAAGCAGCCAGCACTAATAATTGATAGAAATCCACAATCAGAATGCAGCAGCTCTTCTTAGGGCTTTGAAGGCTAATCACTCTATTACATGTTTTAAAGTTAAATTTTTAATAGCACATATAAAGGCAAATATCATCGTTATCAGTACATAATTCTGAAAAGCACTACCATTAACAAGAAGTAATCCTGTATTACAATTTAACCCTTGGAATATAGGAACGTTAAAGGACGAAGGTAGTTAATGCATTACTTCAGTATAAATAATATTCTCTGTATAACCAGCAAAATTATTTAACATTTGTCACTGAATTAATGAAAACGCAGTTCCTTGGATGAGTGTCAGGCAGATGCAGATGTGAATGCAGGTTATGCACAAGCTGTGCTGAGCTATTTTCCCCCACTACAGAATTGATGAGAGACCCACAAGGAGGGTAAGCCCTTTAATGTAGCCAAAATAGTGTGATATCCTGGCCTAAGACATTACATTAACAGCTTGATCTTGTAAAGATTCAAACACACACACCTAAATTTACGCAGTGGGAGGTCATTCCAGGATGACTGCAGGATTATTTCTGAGAGCAGAGTGAATCATGTATGTATCTAGGCTTTGTATGCTCAAGAAAGACCAAAGGTGGAGCAGAAGGATACAGCAAGGGGCCCAGCAGTTACTGGCAACGCTATATTAGTGCTGCAGCAAAAAAAAGAGAGGGAGTTGGAAGCTTTGATGCACTTGTTCCTGCCTCAACTCAAGTTTACATTTGAATTATTTTTGGCTTTTCTGGTGGTTTTGTTGTTGTTACTGGGTTTTATTCGCTCTAGGGGTTAATACCAGCATTTTACAAACTTGCCAAGCTTTGAATAAATTAATGTTTTAATCAGTCCAGGGGTTATTTGAAGTCCTCTTGTGTTTGTTTTTTAAAGTCATCAATCGCAGAAGGAAAATTTGCCCCTTGTAGGAAGAAAAGCTGCCCCATCCTCTGAGGCATAGCAATAAAAAAAGCAAATGGGGAAAAAAAATCTTAACAAAACACTTTTCCCCTCTCTTTTGTGATTAGCAGGCTGCTAATGTTATTGTGTTTCTTCCCGTTCCAGCAAGATGAGGACATACTACCCTGGAATATCAGTAGTATGTATCCCTGTCATAAACAAATCCATTTCTCTTCGTGCTTAATTACTCAGGGCTTTTGAAAGCTTCTCTTTGCATAATAAATATGTTTAATATTTCCTTTACTCTCTGGCATTAAGAATAAACAGTTACAGCACTAGGTTGAAGGGTAGTTTACAGGGAGCTCTGTTTTCTCTCCCCGTTGCTCTCCCCGTTGCCGTGTTTAAGAAATGAATGAGCAATCATATGAGCATTATTTTTTTTTTTTTTTTTTTTGTACATCCCCCTTTTTCTCCTCCTTTCCTGCTCAGTCAGCACGCTTTCTGCAGTGGCATTTTAGTTTTCTACATGGAACTGTGTTTAGCGGCATAGCTGCATGATGAGCATGAGATACTTTTTTCTCCTCTCCCTCCCCTCCCAAGAGATGCCCTGTGACTTCCTCTATTAGTCCATTAATCGCCGTAGCTCAAAATTCAGTCTGATCAAAGGAGCAGAACGAGGTTGAAAAGTGCAGATTCTAGCAATTGACTTGACTGTTTAGATTCCCTGCTGAGCTCATTTAGAGCTGGAATTAAGCTATTCCTGCAGTATTTCTCGTCCTTGGCTCGGCGCTAGCGCAGCGCTGCGGGCTGCGCCGGGCAGTGCCGGAGGCGGAGCGGCCGCTGACTCCCCCAGCCCGGAGCCAGCCCTGCCGGAGCAGCGTCCATCCCCCGTGCCAGCGCAACGCCGACTAATCTCGGCTCCGTTTGATAAGAAGGTCGGTGTTTACTTTGCTCTAGTCACTTGACTACGGCAAAAGTGGAGAACCAGTTGACTGAAGGAGTAAATCTTGTTTTTAGTTTAAGCATCAAGTTTCCGTCTCTTGAAGACCTTTACTAAGGTTGGGGCGCATGCTACGAGTGGGAAAGCAAGGATTAAAACAAAATGTAAACGGGAAATTTGTAAACAACATGAAGTTTCTTGTAAAAGTTTTCTTTACACTGTAATGAGTCACTTCAGGAATATAGTTGGTGTTAATTCCTATTTATACATGCAGTTAGAAACTGGTGCTGTTTTCTCTCATTAATAGTCTTGTTTTTCTTGTTTGCTTAAGGCAAAAATGCAGACTGCTCATACCTGTGGTGTTTGCTGCAGATTAACATCTGCTTTTGCAATTCTTGCACATCTCAAATTCCTGTTGATGTAACTGGGAGTACAAGCTCTCCAGGAATAGTGTTGGACTCTTGATGTCATTATTTGTGATTCTACAGTTACCCAAAGTGTGCTAATATCTCTCAAATAGAGGTAGAGTCATTGGACATGTAAGTTCTTATCTCATTAAGGTGAATTGTTGTTACTGAAATGTGAGTGGCATTCTAGTATCAGAGAATATTATGGATATAATGGTTTAAGAGCACCTAAGGTCAGCAAGAACAGAGAAATGCTGATAGCATCACCACAGATTGCGTGATGGTCCTGAAATGTGAGTAAATCTTTAACTGAAAAAGGTCTTGCTAGACATATCAGTGTTTTCCCATAGTTGAGGACTTGGACTAAAATCCTCAGCATTTATTTATGTTGCATTTTGCTTTTTTCCTTTTTTTTTTAAGGAAATTAAAAATTACTACTTAATAAGAGCTTTTTCATAAGAAGAAATTTTGGCATTGAGGGGGGATATGGACCAATCTATTTTGTGCCCAGTCCAGAGTCTGAGCTTTTTCCTAGATAGGTGACATATATCTATATGTCTATGAATTATATTTTTAAAAAGAACTGTGGCTGTCATGATGGACCTTATGTGGAATAAGGTTAGTAAGGAACTCCTGTCTTCAATGTGTTGCTCCATTCTAGGTTGACAGAATATATAAAGTTACTGTGCTTTAGCTTATGGAGAGCTAAATAATAATCCTCAAATTTCATACTTTATAAAGCATTTATCAGAATGGTGGGCTAAACTCTTGCTTTCTCTGATTTCTTATTTTTCCTACTTATGATAACAGTATTGAGACATTTCATAAGATGAAATGCTGTCTAGCTGCATTTAAAATACACGTTTTGCATATTTCTGTCATGATCAAGCCAGGGGGAAGGTATGTACCTGCTGCCTAGATTACTGTCAAACATAACTGAAAGTAGAGTTGAATTGTACTCTGTTCTCCTAACAGACCCTATTTGCTCCTCTGACTGGGTACTAAAAAGCTTTTATTGCCCCGCCTCACTAATATTTTCCAAATAAAACATTTTTTGCCAGTTTCTGAAGAAATAGCAGAACAAGTACCACCTTAGACAGGCTGGAAGGAGTCCTATGCCATGGATTATAAACCAAAACAGTTGGCCAGAATAAGGAATTAAAGTAATCCCTGATATTAGGAACATGAAAATGAGATGACCTTCTGTACATGTGAGTTTCTAACCCAGCTGCACTACAGGCTCCCCTCTATCACTGTTTCTCCACACCTTTACTGGGCAGAAAACAAAAGCCCAGCCATTCAGCTGGGAAACTGGAACACATGCTTGCAAATGTTACAGACTTTAAAAGCATTGTACTTTTAACAGTAGTTCGTGATTGGAATGACAGGAAGGAAATGAGCAGAAAACATCGTATTCTATCTCTATGTAAAATCTTGCTTGTGAAAGATACAGTTACCACAATAATGATGGGACGCCAATTGATTCATTGTGCTGGGAGACAAGTGCTGAGCCCGAGAGACAGCAGGGTCATTTTCTTGCTCCAGCTTCACTTTGGTTGTTTGCTGAAGAAGGGCAGGAGAGGGTTATAAAGCTGCTGCCACTGCATTCAGTTCATGTTTTTCTCAGAAGAGAAGAGGCACCACCAGCCAAGATCTCTTTCCTTTGGAAATTGTGGCTGGGAAGGGCCCCTTTGGCTCGTCAGACAAAGTGGGCAGTCAGACAGCCCCTTTCCTGAATCCCAGGCAGGCACCAGACGGCTGAAGGAAGAGAGGCACCAGGCTGAATTAGATTGCCTCCTGCTTTGGACAGTACGGCAGGGAGGCAGGCTTAATTGCTTTGCAGCTGTTCATTTTTTCCCCTTCTCCCTCCCCTGCCTCGTCTCCCTCTTCCCAGCTGACTCCGGAGGCAGGCCCTGCTCCAGCCCCTGGAAACCTCCCCAAGTTCGGAGTAGAGTATCAGAGGTTTGTGGACTCATTTTTATCAGTCTTTATACTCTTCCCTAAAGTTCAGCAGCAAATGGAGAAAGGAAAAGGAAAGTATTAAGGAAAAAATTGGTGTAACCAGGTGGTTTGTTGTTTTTTTCCTGGGTTAGTTGGTGCCTCGGTTTCTGAAAGCTGCTAGGACAGGGGCAGGGCAGCACCAGGCAGTGCCTGGGGTAGCATCGTATCAGGAGAGGCAGCAGGGTGTCATCACCAGCAGGGCCTGGCATCCTGTCCGAGCAGACGAACCGGGAGAGCCTTCCAACGAGCCCCCTGTGATGTGGCACTCCCTGCAGCAGGATTTACAAGACATTTGGGGTTTGCTCTCCAGAGCTGCCGCTCCCTTTACAGAGCTCTCCCAGCCTCCTGCCAGGCGGCGTGACTGTCAGCTGGGGCTGGTTTGGTGATGGTAAAAGAGCCTCGACACCAAAATGGTCCTGCCATGACTATTCAAGGCAAAGCTCTTTTGAACCCCAGCCCTCAAAAACTGCTCAGGCCAGACTTGCAGATTTGCATGTATCTCATAATCCCAAACTGTCTGAACCTCATGTTTGTTCAGGAAACAAAGTTTGTTTTCTTAATTGCTCTCACTCCCGGATTTAAAAATTTAAAAGGTGTTTCCGTGCTGGAGCAATGAGGCTGTGGGCAGCACTGTGCTCACCTGCGCTGCAGAGAGGGGCTCTGCTCGCCTGCTACTCAGCCAGCCTTCCCAGCTCTGTTCACCTCCAGCAGCAATGTCAAGCTAACCCAATTTTTCAGCTGGTATTGAGTGCCACAGGCAAGCTTTGGAGATGTCTCTTTAATTCCTGAACTTGCAGAATTTTGTGACTATTTTCCTTCCAGTTCTACTGACTCATGCAGTCCAGGGAGTAGAGGCAGTGAGAGAACATGAAGACTGTAACCCAGGCCTAATTTACTTATCTGGTAAAGCCAGTTGTCAGTAAGCCTTTCGCCTCTCTGTCCACAAAGAGATAGTACCTCCTGTGAGTCTGTTTGGCCTCCCAGGTATAAATATGGCATCAGTAGTACTTGACTGTGCTAGGGGAGTGCAGCTCCTGTGCTGGGATGCCCTGTCTGGGTGATAGCATTCCAATGGGAAATGCTGCTGAGCCCACAGCCCAGTGCAGGGCACGCAGCTCTTTGTTGTTGGGGACACAGGCTGTCGTGCCACACTAATCTCTTTATTCTGGACCTGTTTGCTGCTTATTTTTTATGATATCTTTAACAGCCTAAACCAGAACTTGAGGTGAGCACCAGTGCAGGGTTTTGACACATTTCTTTTAAGGCACAGAACTGTAATGCAGATCATTGCTCAGTGCCACTGGGGAGACTGAGGGTGTCATTCCTGGAAAGGGAGTGTAGCTACGAGATGTTTTGGTGCTCAGAGAGATTTGTGTCTGTAAGAAATGGATTTAGAAATATGTTACAGTAGCATGGCAGTGACTTTTTTTTTCCCTAATCTGTTCAACATGCAGCTATGATAGCTCTGCCAGTTAGATTTGAAGTGAAACTGGCTCCACAAGGTACAAAGGCTCTCGAGCCTCATTGCTGCGACCGGAAATCCATTGTGGCTCCTGATTAGTGCTGGTGAAATCGGAAACCTTTCTTGGGGCAGATAATGATCTCGCAAATGAAAATATAACCTGTTAATCCTGAATTTTAACAGGATGGTTATGCAACTCCAGGCCAAATCCAGGATGTGTCTTATCTGTGCACCCCTTGGTCAGAAAGGCTTTGCTGATGGGGAAGGAAGGGTTTGGACCCTTGTACTACCCTCCCCTCAGAGCTCCCCTGCTTAATGCCAGGCCTGTGGCCAGAGGCAGCAGAGGGGTGATGGGGTGAGACTGAGTAAAGAAATTTGGGTTCACATGTTGGGATCACCCCTCTGAACTTCTTGGCTGAAGTACTTTAAGATTGGGCCTCTGTTTAATGTTCCTTCCCATGACAGTCACCACTGCCAAAAGACAGGTGGTCTGGCTGGGGCTATCCATGCTTTTGCAGTCCCACAATAATCTCTTTAATTATGGGTAACAATAGGTTCTGTTTTTCCCCATGTTAATAACAAGTTCCAGGGTATAAATAACTATGCAATTAAAACACCTAACGATTTACCATTTGACACCTATGCAGTCTGCTGGAGCCTTGGCTGTGCAAGGAATTTTTTCTCCTGCCCTGAATATTTTATAATTGTTCTACAAAGAGCACATGGATGCTCCAGTCATTACAAAATGCCAACCAAGGTACATTGTGGCACCAGGGAGCAGAGAACAAATAGCTAGGGCTGTGCTGCAGCCGGAGGAAGCACTCCTTTCAGACCTGAAGCCCTGGTTTGTTTAACTAGTTCTGTATATTGACCTTTGTTTTTTTGAGAAAAACAGAAACAAACAGTATTGCTTCTTATAGGACCCATTAACTCCTTCAGAGGCTTTGTTGTGCCTGTTGATGAGAGCAGCACACATGTGGCCGTGTACTGCAGCCTGGAGCACCTCTGCTGTTCTGCTTTCGTTGGGTGTTTGCAGAAAGAACCTGCATGGCCCCTCCTTTGTGCTTTTGGAAGAGGCAGTCTGTATGTAAATACATGGAAATAGGCCTAGTCACATTTGCCAAGGAGATAGGGGTGATGGGGAGAGGGAAATTCACCTCTACTTTCCGTGGGGAGGCATAGAGTCCCAAGTGTCATTTCCGAGACCGCCTGTGATGTGTTTGATGTGAAGCCTGTGAATGGAGTTGCTTAAACATACCAGTGTGCCTAAAAATATAAAAATAAAAGCAGTGCTATTTTAAGACTCAGGAATCAGGGATTATAAATAGCCCAACTGCTGTGTTACTCCTGGCTGGGTGTGTCAGTCCTTAAACATCAGCACAGCTGTCACTTCCCTTTGAAGCGGCTTGTCGCTCATGACCGCAGCTGCGGAGCCTCCTCTGCATTCCCGTGTTCTCCTGATAAGCTCAGGACACTGATAAGGTGCTCTCCAGGCTGAGTCCATCACACCAGCCCTCGAATGGCCAGCTTGGGCCTTCAAGCACACACGAATGGGAGGTGGGTGCTGGCCAGCAGGGAGCTGTGGAGATGGGATTCAGTGGAGGGAGGCAGTGCTGGCCAGCACAGGTGGTTCTGTTGAGAACAAGCTGTGGAGCTGGGGCTGCTGAACCCCAGAAAAAAGGCAGAATAGTTGTGTGGTTAAGCGCTGGTTTGGGCCTTGTGAGCTGTGGATTTAGAGCTCTCTGTTGTCAGTCTTCCTCTGTGACTGGTTGGGATACATCTTTCTGCTCCTATCATTTAGATTTCTCCTGTGGCCAGTGGAGGAAAAGATGTTTATAGAGTAATTTCAGCTCACCATAATGTGCACCTCCAAGATGTGGTGGGCGGGCTGCAGTGAGGGAAGCCTGGAAAACACACCAAGGCTTGGCCCTTGCCTGCTGGAGGTGCCTTTATTCCCAGACTGTGGAGGCAAGAGCAGCTGTGGTGATCCAATACATAAAAGTATATTAAGTTGAAAGTCACACAGGTACCTTAAATAGCTGACTTTTGACTTTCTGACTTTCAAAAATCGTTTTCGTTTCTGTCTGGTTTTCCACTGTGGTGGTTGGAAAGAAGCACCTTTGGTGGTGTGTTCCAGTGCCTTCACACTGTGGGTGAGAGGCAGGGGGACAGGCTCTTCCTTGGAGGCTGTTTGCAGGAGGAATTCTGGCTGACTCTTGCACCAAGTAATGATATGTTTATTTGCAATATATGGAGCCAGGAGCCGTCTCTGTTTGATAGGGATCTGGAGACTAGTAAACAAAAAAAGGCAAGGTTGGAACTCAGACTGTAAGAAGAGTTGTTTGGGTCTAAAGGAAACAACTATAAACCAAATAATGATGGTGTTCAAAAAGGTCTGGAGTGGTGTTTGTTAGGACAAGGTGCAAATGTATCTGCCAAGCTCCTGCACTGGTAGGATGCTAAAATCTGGGTTATTCTCACAGGGACCTCTGAGCAGCTTGTACCCAGAAGGTGAAGAAAAGGGAGCTTGTTGGCCATTTCTTTTTTTCATAACACATAGAAGTGGGCCAGGAATCTCTCCTGGTGTAGCTGAGTCTTCCTCAGACAGGGGGAGCTTATTTCATGTTCTTGTACTGGAGGAAAGCTGGCAAATAGGCATCAGTAAAAGAAGCAAAACACCCTGATGTCTGGAGGTTTCCAAGAGCTCATGCTGAATTAATACTCTGTAGCCTGCTTGTAACGTATGTGCCTGTGTTCTGACACAGTGCTGTGCTAGCACAGACACCAAGCCATTGGTGATAGAGAAGATGACTTCCATCAAAAAATGAACAGGAACAACAGCAGTGACAAATAAAGATCTTACAGGTTCAAACTGGATAAGCTGACAGCTCCATTTCCAAAGCTGGATGTCTTCAACTAACCGCCTAGAAACAGTATTTTAGTTATCTGCTGACTGTGGTGGGCCACCTGCGTTCTCCACACTGGCAATCAGGGAGCTTCTGGGGGGTCCTGAACAGGGATCTGAAAAGCTATGGTTAAGTGCCAGGCCAAAGATGAAAGCCTTTTTCTGAAAGTGAAGTCGTTAGTTCAGTCTGAGAGCAGAGACTTCTCCCATGGCTCTCTGTCAGAGCTGCTCCTGGAGGGCAGTGGAAGGACTGATTTAATGCTCCATGTCTCCTTGCTTTTATGCTGAACTCTAAATCATGCCTGCGTTTGGTGGCAGCTTAGCAGTGAGTGCAGCACAGAGCCTGAGACCCCTCGGGTGCCACAAGCACCCAGCTCTCCTCTGCCCTGGCCTGGGGGATGTTTGCAGCTGAGGTCTGTGGCTCTGTGAGGATGCCCAACACACGTGGACACAGACACACACGGACACAGACAGACACAGACACACAAACACCCACGGTATGAAGAAGCTCAGCTTGCTTTTTATTGCCTCTCCCCACTCCCCCCTTCTTTTCTATAATCATTGCAAAACAGGAACAAATGAGTGTGTCACTTTAAACCATGAAACCACTTAGTCCATAAAGACAGATTTGGCGTCTTTGTGCTGGCGGTGACAGGCCAGCGTCACTCCATAGTAATCCCACTGTTCTCCTCGGCCCCGCACCCCACTGCCCTCCCCACCCCCTTCCAGATTTGCTCCGTGTTTGCCTGCCTCTGTTTTTGTGGTTGGTAACCAGCAGAAGAATGGAATGGATTTAATGATTTGTTGGCTGCGGTGCTGGCATGATTAAGTCAATAAAGCTGCAAGCTGAAAACAGTGTAGTTACAGTATATGACTTTAACCTTGTTAATGCATGTTTACGTCCTCCTGCACAATGTATAGCTGTATATTGCATAAAGAAGATCTGACCAATCTTTAACCCATTAAATAATTCATAAAGTGAGAGCAGACATCAGCTACTTGCGGAGCAGATCAGTAACCATGGGGTCAGCAATAACTTTGGCTCCCTGGACCATATCCAGCATGTTTAAACTCTGGTGATGTCACCAGGCAAGCTTCTAAGCTTAATCATTTGGATGGGAACAAAGGGAAGTTAACTGTTGACATGCGGTGTCTCCGCAGAAGAGACACGTGCGAGTGCTCTGCAACATCTCTGCCTCGCAGGGAGCGTGGCCGAGCTCCAGCCCCCGAGCCTCTTGTGTACTCTTCCCCCTTTCCTTACAGCAGAAGGGTGGCTTGGCCAAATGTTCAAAGGCACGTGCTTCCTGGACTTCTGTTATCTTAAGGGATGGAGACACCAAAATCCCACAGAATTTCAGGGCAATGTTGGGTGACATGAGAAGATGATATTTGGAGGCAGTTGGAAGGTTTTCTCATAATGCATAAATTCTGAATAAAAAACATCTGCCACGTAAATGACGGAGAAGGACACATAATGAGGATGGAACAGCGCAAAGACAGGGCTGTGAGAGAGGATGTGGAGTGAAACTGGACCATTCTCCCTGCAGTAAAAGTTGTCATAATAAAATATCAAGCAGGACTTGCAGGAAGATCCCAAGATTTTCACACAAAACTACCTCAGCCAGTCTCTTCGTTTTGTAAAGACAAAACATAGGGCTGACTTGTCCCAGCACTGAGCTCTCTTCACACAGCTTCCAGCTGGGCACTGAGGGATTCTCCAGGTGCTGCAATGTCCAAACTTGTTGCAAGCAGAGTTTTTTGAGGACTTAAGGGACAAGTCAGGGGATCGTGGGGCATGTGGCTGGGACATGCTGCACTCCACTGGGCTGTGCGGCCAGGTTAGAGGCCCTGGGGGACCATTACAAATCTGTAGTTAGTGTTGTTCTGAGATGCACCCAGCTGTGGCCAGACCTGGAGGAGAGGTGCAGAGAGGAGAACATGACAATGACTTGTATGTGGAGTGAAGCAGGAAGAGCCCTTCCACCTCTCACTGGTGAGCAGCAAGGAAAGCAGCTCTGCCAGGTCTGTGGTGTCATGACCCCAGGGCACGGGAGAGGCACATAAACCCGCACATTGCCTCAGGAAATTTTCCTCATTCCCCTTTTCTGGGAGGAACCTTAATTCCTTCTGGAGGGAAACTGAGACAGGGAGCAATGAAGTTGTTTGCCCATAGTCATGTGCAGAATCTCTGTATGACAGAACTGGAAACTGGACCTGGTCATGTGAACCCAAGTCCATAGGAATGGCTTTTGTCCTGTGACTCAGTAACAAAACAAACTCTTTGTTCAAGGTCATCTCCTTTAGAGGCTTGGGAATTCACCTGTAATGATCCCAGCTTCCACTTCTCCTTCTGACAGGTTGCATGCTTACAGTCTCATGAGCTCACTCTCCAGTTTGTGTCCAAAGGGACACTTGCCTGTGTGGCTGAACTCCTCAGAGTCTTGAATGCTCAGCACAGAGCCTGGGGTGTTTGTGAACAGACCTCCAGTTTCTTCATGTCTTCATGACTAGGACTGCTGAGGCTATCAGACACCCAGGTGAAAGCTCTCACGTGGTTATTTGTGAGGCAGATCCTGCGTACAGCAGAGCGTATCTCAGAATCCACCACATCCGCTCAGTAATGGATTCTCCAGGTGCCAAAAGATAGGCACCTTGTGTTGGAGATCAGAGCCAGGACCTTCAGTCTGCTGTTGCCAGCCTCTGCAGGCAGAGATCGGGGACGAGACTGACCCCCAGAGCTAATGCTGATTATTCTCAGTCACTCAGCTATTCCCTGTTTCTTTTTGGTGGTTCTTCTGATGATTCTCAATTTAATTTACCCTGCGTTTTTGTTTTGTTTCCTTGGTTTGGTTTTTTGCTGTAATCCAGAACAGCAGTCTCTGCTTCAGAGAAGATGCTCCAGAATTTATGGCAAGTCATATCTGATCTGCATAGAAATTCCATGTTCAGTTTTCTTTGTTTTTAGCTTGGAACATTGTGCGATATGCCTGAAAATCTTTCTTTACCGGTCTGTTGATTTCGATTAATGAACCCACATACACCTAGTGATGTTTTATTATCACTCACTTATCATACGGTGTTATAGCAGCTGGTAATTTTTGTGCATTGACTGCATTTTTTTTTCTACTTGATAGAAAACAGACATGCTCCAAGCATATGATAATGCTGAATGGGGGGATCCCAACTTCTGACCCATAGCTAATATCCTGCAAGTCACATGAAGCTACCAGGGATTCTTGAGCTGGAGCTCGAAATGCCTGTGTTATCAGCAAATAAACACCATTAATTGCTTCTAATATGACATGCAGTGGTTAAATGACAAGATCCTTATTGATATGTGTGTATATCAGCCTTTCAGTGTGTATGAGGGGGAGTATGAAGTGGTAAAATTATTTAAAATTAGTAGGGAGTATTTACAGGAAGACATAAAGAACTGTCAGTTGAGGAAAGCAGAATTTTATGTTCTTGTTCTGGATGACCTTGCTCCAAGGACAAATCAGAGCTTTATGAAATGAAGCTGCAGATGGCTAGTCTCAACTCTGTAATAATGAAATGACACAAGAAAAAAATGAGACATCTACAGTTTGTAAATACAATCTGAATGGAAGGGGAGAAAAGGGATTTTTTAAGGGGAGACTGAGTTGACTTGGTTACAACAGTTCAGCTTCAGGTGTTTTAATAATAATTTCCATTTAAAAACATAATGGAATCGCTCCTTGTTCCCCATACTCAAGGTCACCTTAACACATTTTTCATTTTTAACATGTCAATATCTTGGTTTTAAAAATTTGATCATGAGAACTACCTAGTCACAGCCTTCTTTGTATCCATTATTTTAGCATATTATTGATCGCTGCATTTTATTTTGTAAGTTATGGTGGTGATTTTTGACACCTGATTGGACAGAGGATCTGATTAAACCCTTTTTAGGTGTTGGACTAGTTTCATCTGTTAGGAAAGAGTAAGGGTGTGAGAAGTTTAATACTGAAAAAGTGATGTGATACTTTGTGCCTGAGCATGCTTGCTTTGTGCACTTACATGAGAAATCAGGAGTAATTATGCTGGGTTTTGCATGTGAGGAGGTTTTCATGCAAAGGGCTTCTCAGAAGTTGTTAGGCAGCCAACTACTCTTGAAAGTGAAGAAAACTTGGGCATCTGCCTCTGCAAATTGATCGTTTGCATGACAAGGAAAAAGAAATTAATGGAAATGTTAACTTGGAGAAAGCAAAGGATTTTCAAAATCTCAGTGATCCAGACCACCTCACTGCAGTTCACAGAGCTTTTCAGAAATGGGCAGTTAGAGAACTGATTTATCCCATTAGCTCAAGATTTTCGGACTTTCACTTTGTTAGTGTGAAATCTTCAGTATTTCTTTTGTCAGATCTCTTCTGCTCTCCCTAATACATAAATTTACCAGCCAGTCATTGCAATTCCCTGTAGCAGCTTCTGCTGGGTGTTGAGCTAACTTGACTCCTTTGGAATCTCATCGACACCTCTGAGAGCATGACTTGACATAACACAAGGATTGCTTGAGTCCAACCACTTCATAAGACACGAGATATTGTAGTTTGTCATCACAGCTAGCATAACCTTGTAGAGACAGGCAGAAGGACTACCAGCTGAAATTGGGTGAGATAAATACAGGTTTAGATTATGTCTTTCAGTTTATAGGCAAGCTGCCCTCCATGGGAACAAGAGCGTGGTGTCAAGGGTTGGAGAATCACAGCAGCTGTACAACCCAAATATAAATATATGTTCTGTGCAGAGAATTCAATTTTGCATCGTGACTATATGTTATACAGAGAGGTGCAAAACACCCATCCCTGCATCTTTGGGTGTATACACAGAAAAACAGTAACAGACACAGTTTCTGTTAAAGAATGATGGTGTTGGATGAGCCTGACCCCAGAGTGCTGCTCTCAGGGGAAGAAAAGTGTGTGAACACTGCAGACACCTAGGTCCCACTGCCATCAGGGGCCTGGCAGAGGGTCTTCCTGAAAGGCTGGCCTTGCATTTGGGACAGAGGATCAAAGCTGTGATCCAGGCTGTCTTCACCCCTGGCCTGGGAGTTTATCTGGGGCAAAGGAATGACTTTCAAGGGAGCTGCTGTTGCTAGAATCTTGGTCACACCTCTGTACAAGCACTGCAGTCCCTGGAAGGTTGTGTCTGTCTGTTACACACCAGCTCTTCCATTCCTCAAGCTCTTGGCTGCTCCCTAAGCTGTCTCCATGTTCCTTATAACTACATTGGTACTGGTGACAGCATCACAGCTTGATTTCCACATGCCTGCTAAAGGATGCATTTTTGTCTAAGAGAAAAATCACTATTGCAATAATTCACTCTGGATTTTCTGTCTTTCTGTTGCTCTGGTTGCTGTTGCTGTTTAAGGACATGTTTTAATGCATGAAACCAGCTCTGAAAATATTGGTAAAGTCTTTGCACAAAAGCTTTATCTAATTCAATTAATTTTTTTTAAGAGGGGAAGTGGAGTCAGTTTTCATCTTATTAGAATTGTGGATGCATTTTAAAAGCACTTTGGATGCTTTGATGGAATTTGGTTTTGTTTTGAGCAGCATGAAGTATAAGAACAACTATAGGGAAATCAGCATTTCATCTGCTTTGCTTGAAGACAGGAAGAAGGTCCTGATAAAATTGCTAGCCAGGTGTGGTGATCCTGTCACTGCTCCTAGCAAGGAAGGAGGACTACCTTTCAAGGGAACTGTACATGCTCATGCTGTATGAAAAGAGCAAAAAACTTAAAAGACTTTTTTTAACCAAACCATATACCCACGGATCACTTACAGTCTTCAAACAAAGCCTTTTCCTGACTGACAGCCCCCAAGATAAGCTTAGAAATTTGAGTCTGGCAGTATTTCACATGCTTGTGTATCAAGTAAATGGGTGAAAGATGGGCAAAAAAAAAAAAAAAACCAGATCCACCAAACTGCACAGTCTGTTTTATCAATGTTCATACATTGTGCTAAAGCAAACACGCAAACAAACAGAAAGCTTTGGAGCATTTCTGAACTGAAAGGCTGTTTTATCTTGAAGAGCATCTCTGAATTGTGAGCAAAATAGAGGAGGAAAAAAGACAGAAAACTTCCAAAGAGCAGATGGAGAGTTTTGTTAATGGCAAGAAGCAGAGGCAAGAAGCACAGGTAACCCCAGACTTCTGCATGAAGCAAATGACAGTGGCATCTCACAGACCTCACACTCTTGAGTGGGCTGACACGATCCTTTTGACAAACCTGACCCTGGATTTTGTTTGCTTTATTTGTATGCATAGGTCACTATCTTAGTATCTAAGTGCATTAACAGCTGTGGAGGCCATGAGCCTTCTTTGTAAAGGTGGCATCAAGGTTTCCTGTGGGTATGCACAAAGTCACTACACACCAGCAGTCTACGTGTGGCTTCTCTGTAATTCTAAGTCATGAAACTCTTAAAACCATGAAGCTGGATGAGACAGCTTCAGTGTTACAGGTATTTTAATTGCTTAGTCTGTAGTATTTGTAGTGTGGTTGTGCCCAGGGGTCTCAGTCCTGGGCTTCAGAACGAAGTGCTGCCCAAGCTTGAAGTGCTCACCAAAGAAATGCAGCACAGCTCCTGGGTGGAAGAGGATGCATTGGGGGCAGGTGGGAGTGCAGGGAAATGCAGGGGCATTAGTTTGAAACTAGTATTTGCATTTTCTTAGCAGAGTACAGAACTCCCTGTATGTAACAGATGTTCTTAAAATACAGAACAAAACTTGGTTCCTGAAACTTCACCCCACCCCTAGGGAGCAGCTGTCCTGCCATGAGCACAGATCACCCACGAGTCCTCAGCCCAGGAGCCAGGCCTTAGAGCAGGTCGGGAGAGGCTCTGCTCAAATCCTGAAGCCATGGTTTTCTGGTTGTTTCTTGTGTTTCTTATTTACTATGTGATATCATGGTAAATACTTCAAACTAAGTTACCTTTGGTTGCCAAAAAAACCCCAAACCTGGTGGAAAAAGCAGTTTGTCCCACTCATGTACTTGGAGCAAACATCCACCTTGGGTGCCCCATTTCCTTTGGTCTTTTGTTTTTATGCTGTGGCTCATCTCAACAGCCCTTCTGGTTTAAGCTCTGAAATCACTGGATTCAGCTGGATGCCTCATTGGAAGTCAAGGGAATATTTCTCAAATCAGCAGCATCTTTTGAAATGGAATAAGCTTTTTAAATTCAGGTATGTGGTGGGTCTAGAAGTATTTTTAATTAGTCCCTTTTCTGTTTCTCCACTGCTGCTAATGCTTTCAGTTAGGAAGTGCAGCTCTTCCCCAGCTCTGCAAGTATCTACTGAAATTTGCAGTGCTGCTTGCCTCTCTCTCAGTAACCTTGCTGTGACCTGGTTATCTATTAGAACCACAAAGAATTCAGTCTCTAATTAGTCCATCTGTTAACTATTCAAATTCGTGACTTAGTTTTATTGTCTGAGCCTTTAACATAATGCTGAATGGTCTCACCTGGCAGCTTATTTCTTATAAAGCAAATGTGCCTTTCCGAGAGCCATTTTGGTGCAGATAACTGTCTTTTCAGCATTGGACAAATGAGACTGTCTAGCAGCCTGCAGCCCCCTTCCTGCCCTCACTGAAAAAAATTGTACATCTCCAATAGCTCTGGGCTTAAGTCAATACAGTTTAACATGTACAATTTCTTTGTTATATTCTTTGGAGTTACACCGTAGGAGCAGATGGGAAAGTTTTATAATGATAAATGAGTTTAGTGTTTTCACATAGTCCTAAAAAACAATGAATGCTCTTTATTAAAGATTAGAGAGTTTTTTACATACTTGCCAAAGAGTGATTACAGCTCTGGTTCAGATCCTCAGAAAGTCTTGCTTTTAAATTCTTTTTGGACTGTTTGTTAATGAGGATTCAGAGGCATTAGGGGCCATAAATTTACTCATTCTTGCTTAAGTGAAGCCACAAAGTGATTACTGGATATATCACTAAGTACTGAGGACTGAAGTTTATCAACCACATTCACACAGAACGATTCATCTCCACGCTTACTTGCTGCAGCTGTGCATTTTCTACGTAGTCAGATGCTGGGGCTCGAGCTCATCAGTGGATTTTTGGGAGGATGTCGATTGATAAATGTACATAGTAGGGCTCAGTGGCACTGTTTGCATGCTTTCCATTGAGCAGCTGCCTTAATGGTTGCTGGACCAGACCCACAGTGGCTCCAGCTGGGTGCAGTGACCTGCGGGTTTGCCCGTCGGGCACCAGTCGGGCGGCTGCGGGGCACTGGTTTCACTGGGCTGTGCACTGGTCTTTACAGTTGCAGTCAGTGGCTGAACAGTGACAGAAGCATTACACATTCCTACAAGCCTGCAGACTGACTCTTTTCTCTTTTCTCTTTTCTGCTCTTGGAACTAGTTAAGTCGATCCTACGTCAGAATTGTGCAGTTTTCCCCAAGGCTTTCTGAGCAGAAATTGTCCCATTGGGAAGCCCGGGGCATGCTGCAGGAGCTCTGGGCCTGCTGTGACACTTTGCCTGGCAACAGGAACACATATTCTCAAACACACTCTCCATTTCCAGGTCTGTGTGGTGTGCCATTTAGTTAAGGATTCTGCCCATTTTAATATGAGTTTTGGGAGGGGAAAATGGAGAAAAAGCCCTGATACCCACATCCAAATGTTTTTTGGTTTGTTTTTTTTTAAGTCAAAGAGTCAGAACCTCCCATAGCTCTCTGCAGCCTCCACCATAACTGTACAGCTCAGCCACATGGACCCTTGGGTGGGAACATCCAACATTTCCAGCTTTGGCACCAGAATCCTCCTGTCTTTGCTGTCTTCCTGGATTTATAATGGGATAAATCCAAACTACGGATGAGTTAAGATTATGGCAGCTTTGGCTTGGTTTTACTAGGGGAAGGAAAGTGATTTTTCTTGGGAAGTGATGAAAAGGAAAAATGTTTAAAGTTCATTAACCTTTGGTACAGATTGCAGTGTCCTTTAGACTACACCATAGCTATTCTTAGTCATGACGTGCGAGTGGTTATTTTTTATTGTACAGGAATACAGTAGTTCCCACTAGTGGTGAAAAGAGAGAACTTTTTCCTTTTAATTTCTGTTTTTCTTTTTTGTCTTAACCTAAATATGAACTTGTAGAAGTCAGGATTTCAAATTCACTCTTCGGCTTCTCATCTATGCTATTTTGTCCTAATTTCCCCAAAAGCAAACTGCATATCTCTGTGCTGGCTAATTAAGTGTTACACAACTTTGCTCTGAAAAATTCAGCAACCCATTCAGTGTATTTGCAAATGAACTTTGCTGATTGTCATTATTGCTATAGGGTGCCTGCAGAAAATCCCATATAATTAAGCAGTTGTACTGCCACAGTACAAGAGCTGCAATTAGTAATGTGATTTACACTTCTTTACTATTAATAATATGGAAAAATCAACATTATTTTCTTGATGATGTTTAGGAGAAATTAGAATGAGGTGGACATGATTAGGAAAAGAGACTTTTATGTTATGACTTGTTAATGCAATAGCCCAGAGCAAGACATCAGAATGATTGTCCTTGCACTAAAACTCCTTTGCTTCAGTAAGCACAGACCCTCTGTGTGCCACAAGACAAGTTTGGAGGAAATTGGATAGATGGCAGGGATTTTGGTGGTATGAACATTTCAGCATCTTTCATGTGCAGAGTACACAAACTGAATCTCTTCACTTTCAAATATTCCCCCAGAGGCAATCTGCATTATTCAAAGCTTAACTGTGGCTGCAGAATCCTGTCTGACATGAAAGCAGACTGCCAGCTTAAAATGAACTTTCATATTTACATCTGTAGTAAATCATATTTACTTTTTCCTCCCCTCCTCTTTTTCCGTGGGAGAGAGGGAGTAAAATGGGTAGGAGGGAAGGGGGAGGAGGAGAGATGTCCAGCAGAATTGTAAGCAAAGCACCAGTAATAAAATCTAGCCTTATGAGACTGTCCATGAATAGGAATGATAATGAGAGCAGTGATGAGCTGCAGGTTTGTGTCTTTTAGTAAATTATCTAGCAGGCATTTACATTTCATCAATTGTGCTTTTGCATAATAGACCGAAGTGCTACAACAAAAGGAGGCACCATAAAAATGAGTAATTCCAGTGACCTTCTTGGTAATCCCTCTTAGAAAGAATGTCTTGGAAGGAGTTGGATGATTCCTCATGGTGAAGCCTCTGTGGAAAGGTGCCCCAGGCTCAAGAAGCTTTCCTGGTGACAAATGCCTTTCAAGGCTTCCTTCTGGCCACTCTGAAACATGGCTCGTATCCTGTTTTCTCCATCTGAGCATGCTTCTAATTGTCAGATGTCAGAAGGCAACAACCATTTTCTTCTTGCTTATCTCCTGATAACATTGATTCTCAAACAAAGGATGTGGGCTTCCATTCTGAAAACAAAGGAAGCATGGCCCAGCTAAGGATGCTGGATATAATATACATACTTCTCCCTGCCAATAATAACAAAACATCATAAATAATGTAGAAGCTGCATGTGGAAATGGGGAATGGGGAATACACTGGTGCTGCTGTTCCTGGGTACAGCACTCACAGGATCTTGTCCCTAGCAAGGCCTTGACTTCTTCCCTCATTTTTCTCCTGTATTTCGCTGAATACCTGCCAGCTCCCAAGATGTTTAGAATTCAGTATTTTTTAAATTCTTTTTCCATTTTGGGTTGTGTCTTCACCATGTTCTGGTGAATTATTTTTTCTCTCCTCCCCACTGTACTCCTTCTTTGGAGGCAAGAGCTCAGCTGTCAAAGTCAATTTGGATCTTTCACTGAGGACTTAGAAAGAGGCTGGTTTGTGCCAGGCAGAAGCAGGGCTCCCTGCATTTATTACTGATTTGTGCCCAGGCATGACCTGGCCCTGCATTTTTGTATGTTCTTCTCTCCTTTCACAGTGACCTCTTCTTGTTCATCCAATCTTGAAACCCACAAGAACGACTTCAGCCCCAGGCCCACATCTTCCTTATCTCTCTGGGTCCCAGGTCTGATGGCACCTTTTCCATTCCTATGCCTTTAGTTTGCTCTTCTCCTGTAGGTTTTTCCTTTACATTCACATGCCAAATCCTACCCTGATGCAACTTTCCTTTCCTTCTGTCTTTCAGTGTAACAGTTGGAGAAGTTGTGAGAAATGTGATGCTTTACTCCCACCCCTTCTGCCAGCCAGGCAGCCTTGTGACTGCAGCAGTGGTACTGAATGGGTCCCCGTGGCCTTGGGCAACTCACAAGGAATTTTGGATTAACCTTTAGCTTCTCTTACTTCTTCTTGTGCTGATCCTTAGAAATCAGAGCACTCCCCCACCTCTCCCTGTCCTCACTGTAACACACAGGGCCATGTGAGTCCATGAGGTGTTTTGGCCTTGGGACAGCTGAAGACTGAAGAGAGGGCATCAGTAGAGAGGACAAGGGCTTCTGTTGTTACCTCCCTGACGAGATTAATTTTCTTTTTTTCATCTTTCTTGGCAGGATCAAAATGCTGGAATTGTTGCCAGATTGCAGGAGCCAGGCTCGGTCCCAAGCGGCGGCTCTGTGCCGGCTCCAGCCACGGTCAATGGGTACACGATGAGGAACCATCTACTGAAGCAGCAGATCATGAAACGACAGATGATGCAGGTACGAGGCCGAATGCGTCTGTGGGTTGCTGTGCTGTCCACCTCACTGGGAAGGACAGGACTAACTGGAATGAGGAAATCATCAGTCAGCAAACACTAAGAGTGACCCTGGAGCTGCTAGGCTGAGTCAGACTAAGGCTGTGGTGAGTCTAGGCCAAGAGAGGCCAAGGCCAAGTGCTGCTCTGTCAGAGCTGAGTGCAGGTCTGCCCCCTCATATGCAAGGGAAGGATTTGGTCACCTCCTTATCCCTGATGTCATTTTGGTCGGCCACAGAGTTGGGAAGGAAGATGCAGGGAAGGGAGGCTTGGGAAGGGAGGCTTGGAAAGTGAATCAGCCCCAGAGAGATGTTCTCCATGCTTGCCTTTCTCTCTGGCTCCCTGGGGATTTAGCAGAGCAGATGTTAGGCTCCAGTTTGTCCAGGACTTGACTGATCTCTCTAGCAAACCCCTGTAGGAGGTTTGCAACAGGCTGTATGAGGAAGCTGGGATGGGGAAATCCCACAAATGAATTGGGTAAAGCAGCTCTGACCATGTGCCTCTGCCTTTCTGAATGTGCTGCTCGATTTAGGTCAAGGAGGTTCATTTCTGTGGATGGGAAATGAGATGAGAAGTAGCTCAGTAAAACTCTCAATGAAGTCCTGTGCTGCTCCTTGATCAAACTCACTTTCAAACCCAGCTCTGCCTCCCTGCTGTCACTTGGCTTCGACTTTTTCTGGGCCGCTGTAACACAGGGGGAGCTCCACCATCCCCAGAGAGCTCCCCAGGTCACAGCTGCTGCCCACAGCAGGGATGTGAGTGCAGTGCTGGGTTCTGGGGCTAAAGGGTGGGAGACTTGAATCAGATCACCTGGACTAGCCCAGCAACGCCCTGCTCAGGGAGCACCTGCTGTAGATCCTGGCTCCTGTGTTCTGGTTAGAAGTGGCAACCAGCACACCAGGGGATGGTGCACATGGGCAGAGCTTCCAGCAGCAGCACACTTCACTCATAAGCTGGTGAATACAGGAGTCTCCATGTTTGTCCCCCTTGGCTGCCTGCCCAGCATCTGCTGAAGGTTGCAGTTCCCAGTGCTGGACTGGCATCAGGACACCTTTGCAAGAAGGGGAATGTGAGAAATTAAGATTCAGTCTGAAATGAACTGTCTGGGCTGAGTCTCATCAGAGGAGGGGGGTAAAGGGTGTATGGGAGAGGTTGTTAATAATAGTGGCTACACTTCAAGTGTCTGCTGCTCTTTTGGTTGTCAAGAGACTGCAACTTCACTATTATTCCCCTTGTTTTCCAGGAAAAGCAGAGACAAAACATGCTGGGAGTAACATCTGAACAGAGGAGCTTGTTTGCAGCTCAGCAGATAAACCAGTTTCAAGGTAAGGAAGGAAATGGCCTGAAAATGGTCTGAAAATCCCTGAGGTGCCAGGGCCTGGTGTCTGGTTAAATAGAGATACTTAATGATTCTCTGCCCTGAATTAAAAGCATTTTGCATTATATCACGTTGTGAGATTCTCCTGTTTCCTTATGGCTCCAGTATAACTCTGTCACAAAGAACGCAAAGGAGAAGCCCCTGTGACATGGAAGAAAGAGCAGCAGCTTTTAAAGGTTTAGCCATGTTTCCAGTGTGAATCTGTGCTTGCCAGCTAACGTGTCTCTTTGTCCACAGCCGTGCAGCAGCCCATTCCTGCTGACTGCAACCAGGTGATCCCAGCTCCTCCGCCCAACCACCGCATGCTGCCGTCAAACCCAGCCATGCTGCAGAGCACCTTGGGCTCTGGCATGGCCTCAGCCACTGCCAGCCAGAGCAGCGGGACAATGGTGATGATTCCACACAACCCTGGCAAGCAGCAGGGAATTTTCCCACCTAATTCTGACTTTAACATCCCACTGCGGCCAAGCCAGAACTCACTAGGCATGAACTCGGGGTGCCAAACTGTTCACAGCCACTCCACTGTGAGGCCAGGAATGCCAATGGGAGGCTTCAGTTCTGGCTCCCTAGCAAATCACTCTGCAACACAGCAACACTTGAGGCAGCCGAGCATGCCAAGAATCCCCAATGTCTACCCCAACTCCTCTGCCCAGATGTGGACGCCGACTACTGTGCCAAGAATGCCAAATCAAAGCCAAATGGATACCAGCATGCAGCAGTTTTCTGGGAACACAGTGTTCTCCAAACAGAGCGTGAGGCCGAGCACACCGGGTCAGGCGTTCTCCCAGCAGGCTGTGGTGCCACCAAATCAGATCGCCCCTGGCATCCAGGTCAGGCAGATGCAGAAACTGAGCATGGGACAGTCTGGCCAGGGCTTGAGCTCAATGAGTAATCAGAACTTGAGACACAATTTAACCAGGGGACCGTTGCCAGCTATGAATGTTATGAAATCGTTGCCCCAAGGAGTGTCCAGTTTTAACCACCTCAATCCTGCCCCGGGCCTCGGCCCGCCAAGCTACCCTTCGACTGGCCAGCCCGACGCCTTCAGCAGGATGAGCGCCGCCGCCGAGCTGCCCCAGTATGACTTTGTGTCCCAGCACAGCAATTCCATCATGCCTGCCAACTGCAGCGACACTGACTTCCTCGACTCCCTCATGAAGAACAGCAGCAGCAACGACGAAGAGTGGTTGAACAATCTGACAATGATAGATGACATTTTGGGACAGCATGCTCAAAGCTCTGGACACGTTTAGCTGGGAGAGAAGCAGCCTCATTGTAAATAACACACGTATGGCTTTGAATAGAACAGACAACCCGTGAAAGCCACTGCCTCGTTCAATACAGAGGGAATAGACTCAGCCAATTCTTTGCCTACATCAAAGTTTAATATTGGCAGTTTTTCAGATGACTGTATATATTTGAATATTTTGTAAATTATGTTTTCCTAAACCTTAAATGTAGAAGTATTTATACTTCTTTGCTGGACTCTTTGTAAATAAATCTATAGCATAACTTCTGGTTTTATTATAGGGATTTCATTATACCTTGTTATAAATATGCAAATAATATTGTTAGTTTCAGTAATACTGTGTATTACAGCATAAAATACTTATGTTTTTGACATAACTTAACACATGATCTAGGGGTGTCATTGCAACCAGACTAAGCAGAAATCAAATGTGGCATCTGTTCTCCCATATCAAGAGGAAAGATTGAAAAGTTGCATTAAAAAAAAAAGTAAAATCCCTAAAAGGAGCTGCTGATTCCCTCATCGCTTAGTCTTGCAGACCAAACCTGGTACATAGGTCCCACCCAGGCACCCAGTGCATTCAGGGATCTGCTTGCAGAGATCCATTTGCCAGATCCTGGGCATGTTCTCAGCTTGATGCACTCCAGTAGGGCGCTGTGCCTCTGACAACGGGCCAGCGCTGGCCTGCAGGGAGTGTGTGCTCGTGACATTCCAGCCGCTGGCGGGTGTGTGCCCGGGGTCGCAGGCTCGGCGTGATGTGGGCCATGGTGGCCACATCAGACAGGAGGTGCTGGGCAGGCACTGCCCAGCTTCCAGCCACTGAACCCTTCAGCAAAAAGGTAGCTCTGGTTTGTGCACCTCTACCATGTATATTTGTAGTGTACAGGTGATTTGTTCCTGGTTTTAAGGCTTTTCATAATTTCTGTTTTAATGTAAGACTTTTTTCAGGGGAAAAGTCTACAAACATTAATAGTTAATTTTTGATGTTTTTCTGTCAGCTACTATTGTCCTCTGTATATTTAAGAGTCTGTTTATAAAAGATTCGCTGTACTGTAAACTTCTTAAAATGTTCATACTTTGTGTAATCATATTTTAATAGTCACGTCATACTTCGCAATACATTTGTAATATAACGTCAGCTTCAAGCACAGAATGTTTTTTTTCTTCATACCATAATAAACTGCCAGGGGAAAATTGCATATCTTTATGTGCTCATTTTTCAGCTACAGTGTTTTGTACCCGCAGATATTTGAATTAATTTGATTTGTCCAGGATGCTACAACGTCAATCTAATAACATGTACAAATGCATGTGTGCTGTTGGTAGGAGCAGTGGGCCTGACAGAGAGTTTAAGCAGGCTTTAATTTTATTTTAAGGTGGGATTGCTGAGGCCCACTGTCCTTTTCAAGTGTAATTATAGGTGAATGTGAAATTAATCTCTGTTGGTTTTTTTTTTACATAGCACCATGTTTATTTAAGTGACAGTTCTTGTGTGTAAATGCCAAGTGTGAGGCATTGAGAAGGGGACCTTGCTCATTCTGTGACACCTGCAAGAGCAGGTGGGTAGAGAATGTCACTCCTTCGACACAGAAATTGTCTTATGAGAGAGCTGGTGCCTGTCCTGGGGGAGGCCAGGCTGAGAGGAGGGATAGAAAAGAAGAACTTTAGCAATGTTAAGAAAATACACAAATACAATCTGGAGCTAAAATTGCCTCCATTTAACTGAGCCAGACACCGCCTCAGCTTCCTGGTGGAGATGTTGTTGCTGCCCTTTGTCTTAGGCACACTGTGGGCACCGAAAGGCTGAGGAAATCTCCTGGGGGGATTCCTCAGTGGAGGGAGGGGTTTGGCAAGAACGTTCCTGTCCTGGAGTGGGTACTTCTAGGAGCCTGTTCTCCAGAGCCAAACGGCAGAAAACAGCTCCTAAAGTCAAAAACGAGAGGGGACGGTCGGGGTTTAAAGCAGCCAGGCACATGCTCTGCTGCTGGTGCACCAATGGGAGGAGACCTTCCTAGGTACAAGCACTCCAGGCTTGTCAGAGACCCTTGTGGCTTCCTGATGGCAAAGGCAGATCCCACAGAGCCAGAGGTTTTGAGGGTAATGACCCCTAACCAGCTTCATCTCAAGTTTGACGTGTACTTTTATGAAACCAGGGTGAAGAAGAAAAAAGGCAGTTTTTCCAGCAAAGGAAACCAAACAATTGCTCAAAACATGCTGTAGAACTCTGAGTAAGGCAGAAATGTTGACTTGCCTCTGGACAGCAGAGAGGGGGAGAAATGCCCATGAGTGAGTCTGTGGTGAGGACAAAGGTTAGTTTGGCTGTGAAAACTGGCACCATTTCAGCAGCTTTTCTGTCGTGAGCTGTATCCTGCCGGGGCACCGGGAGCTTCAGGGAGTGGCAGGTCTGACACAAGTCTGGGATCCAGAGGCACTCAAGCCCTCCAGGCCAGCAGCACAGCAGCCACTGATGGCAGACGTGTGCTCCTCTTTGAGATATTCATAAAAATAGCAAAAATGTCCTCTTTTCATTCTTCATTTTGTTTGTGTCAATACACACTTCATCTTTTCAGTTCTGCATGATTTGGGTTGCAAACACTGTGGGGAGGATGTCTTCAAAAGCTGACTGTTTCCAACAGAATTTTTGGAAAACAGCTTATCTTGTACCTCTGTTATATACACACTTGTTTTCACTCTGGTTATTTTATCTACCTTTTGAGCTGGTAGAGCTTTTCACCCCTCCGTATCCCATTCCTCATGCCTCTGGAGGGAATGATGATCCTTCCTTGCCACAGAGATGTTGCTGGAAGAAGAACCAGACTAAGTATAATTATTATTATCTTGCTGGTTGTATTTGTAACTGCTCTTAATTAAACATGTCTTTTGGGGAGTTGGCACAAAACCACAATGACCAATGCCCTGCTTGGGTTGCAGCCTGAGCTCAAGGCTGCTGCCTCTCCCTGGGTCTGCCAGCAGCTTGGGCTGGAGCACAGGCACAGGGAAGTGCAGGGCAAAGGCACGATGACCACGGACAAACATTCCAGCAGCTGGAGTACCAGCACTGCAGTCCTAGCTGGTATCAGGCTGTAACAGTTAACGACAATTAATTGTCTTTTTTTTCTGAAAAAAACCCTACCTTTGTCTGTACTTTGCCTTGCCTTTTCTTCTCTCTGTTTATAGTGTGAAAACGCTCCAAGTGTCATCCTGCCTTCACTCTCAGTCTGTGTCATTAAGGCAAATAGTTACAGCTGGTAAGGGCTAGTGAGTCGTAGGACTAAATATATCTGCACGGTTCTCCTGCTGTGTTTACTGGACCAGCAGAATATGAATATCACCCCACAAGATGGGTTGGTACTTACACCGTGAGCCAAATTCTGCCACCATGCAGTGTAAACACACAATCGATCTCCTGAAGGCAGTGGTATAGTACGGGATTTATACAAACATAAATCAGAGCAGCATGTGGTGTTCTGGCAGTGCAAACTGAATTTGGATTTCTAAAATAGTTAAAAGGAACAAAGTGTCTGTCAGCACTCACTGTTGAATGCCGTCATTTATTTTCCATACAAGTTACGTCACCAGACTGCCCTCATAATTATGGCCATGAAAAAACAGAGGCAAGGCAGTAAGCTTTTCCTCTTGGATTCTAAAATAACATCAAATGCCTATAAAGTCCAGAATTTCCAAAGACCTGAGCTCACTGAAAGCCTCTCTCACTGAAAGATTGGTAGCATAGGTAAGCCAGACTGGCTATGGAAAAATTCTGTTTGTGGATTGTAATAATCTAAAGCAGCCCATTTATAACAAAGGAAAAGCAGAAAAACACACTCTTTCCTATTAGACAGTAGGCAGGGAGTGCCCAGGAATAGATGTCATGGGAGCCTGGATCAGACGATTTCCCTGGGAAGCATAACCCTGACTTATGCAGAACCTGAGCCCTGCTGCTCAGTGGCTCTCCAGGATTGATTACATGTCTGTCTTAAGAAGCTTTCAACAAAGGAAGCTGCACTGATGTTCAAGTGTAAGGTCAAGCTCTCCTCTTGTGTAGGACGTTGTAAATCAGGAGCTATTCCCCTGCCTGCCGCAGGGTAACCCCTGATTTACACCTCTCTGGGAGCAGAGCAAGCACCTGGCACCAAGCTGGCACTTGTCTCACGGTCCTGCCTGGATGACCCCCACGGTGGGAGAGGCGCCACAGATGTGCAGGGTGGCCCCAAGGGAGGACCTGCTCCCTGCTGGTACTGCAGGGCAGCAAGGACATGAGGCATGAGGCAAGCGGCCACGGCACCAGCTCTGCCCCTCTTCTGCTGCCATCTGCACCGACAGGCAGGTGGCACATGCTTCTGGGGGGACACTTGGCCCTGGCACATCTGCCCCAACAGTTATTCAGGCTGAGCTCAGGTTTTGGTGCTAAACTTCAAATTAATGCCTGTTTCCTTCTATTCCCAGATATAGATATAGATATAGATATAGATATAGATATAGATATATACCGATATAGAGATAGACTAGCTAGCTAGCAAATTTAAAAAATAATAATAAAGAAGTCCAGAAAAGAGTGAGATGTTTTAAATCCCAAAAAAGGGTCTCTCCTGGGCAAGCTAAAACAGAAGTACTGGTCGGCAGATGCAGGAGTTCCTGAGAACTTAAGACTCTAGCTGGGCAGGAGGCCTCCTGTGTACAATCCTGCATGAAATCAGGGACAGGCACCTCATTACAGCAGTCAGGCTGAAACCACTGGAGCTGTAGTTAATCACAGCCATGGTTACTCCCTCCCTACTCATTCAATGGGTTTGTAGCTCTGCACAGAACAAGTACACTTTCATACACGTCTTTATCCCTTTCCATTATGTGGCAGGTGTGGGGCTTGGCTTTCATGCCCACTCTGCCTGAGGCAGCCGTTCTCCTGACAAGGGCTTGTGCTGTGTCAGGGTCTGTGTGTCAGTGCTGAGCTGTGGGTGCTGGTGCTGGGCTGGGTTGTTGGTGCTGGGCTGGGGGTTGGTGCTGGGCTGGGTGTTGGTGCTGGGCTGTTTGTGTTGGTGTTGGGCTGTGTGTGTTGGTGTTGGGCTGTGTGTGTTGGTGCTGGGCTGCATGTTGGTGCTGGGCTGTGGGTCCCTGTGTAGTGAAGTGCTCATGACCATGCACGTGGTGTGGCCACGGAGCGGGATTTCTTCACTTTTTGGAGCTAAGGTTGGACTTTTATGCATTTTCTCAGGTTTGGCATGGCAGTGGTTTGGGTTGCATCATGGCTACGTGCCAATTAAAGCAACCCACTACCACAGCAGTGATTTGTCCCCACAGCCCAAAGAGCCCATGGCTGAACCCTGCTGACAGTCTCAACATGTGTCAAAGCCAAAAACCACTGAGAAGCTCCTGAGATTTGTGCGTCACATTGCTTTTGTCCTTATCAAGGTTTTTGACGCTGCAATTCAATGTCTTTAAACAACTTGGCTGGAGAAGAAAAAAGAAATGTGCTTTTAAGCTTAAAGTTGGATTTTTATTAAAAAAGGACATTTTAGTTGTTTTGATGTTGCCTTAATCCCTTTTCAAGGAGTGAAAAGACACGTGTGCTGACCCTGCTGGGCTCCCTGTCCTGGAGCTGTGCTGTGTTTGATGGATGGCTGAGACAGACAAGACCCGGGGCAGTGGCAGGGGTGGTGAGACTGGCCTATTTTCACTCCCTGAGGGGAAACCAGCCCAAAGCTATAAAGTTGTGAAATCTCTTTTTTGTTTTGCCGATATAGAGCTGTGCTTGACTATCCAGCTGCAGAAGCATGCTTTGTTTCAAGTTTACAGACTGCTCCTTATCAACCCTGCTGGCTTTGTATGGAAGCCAGGGAAAGAGAATTACCTGGCAGCCCCTTATTCCTTTCCTCTTCTCAGCCCATAATTTACTGTTCTCTCTCACCTATTAGCTGACTGCACTATTTGCCTAAGCGGTTCCCATTAACCCCCTGTTTGAGCCTTATAATCCTTAATAAATATATATGTTTTCCTGTGCTCTTTCAGGATAGTTGATGATGTCCATTAGCAGTGGGGGACCATGAGGCAAAAAAGGCTCAGGACTCGAATCCCAAAGATATTTAGGTGCCTAATGAGGCAGGCAGACACCAGTAGAATTTTTCAAGTGTAGTTAAGCAGGACCAGCAGCCACATCTCATGGGCAGTGGGTTGTGTGTTACCACCAGTAGCTGTGCAGATCCGGGAGGACAAGCTGATTGTTCCTGTGTGGCTTGTGGGCAAAAAGGGGCTGTGAGTCAGGCCCCTTGGTGTCCTAATTTTCCAACCTTAAGAGCCAGTTGGCTAATTCTGGCGGGGATAGCATGCAGCCTGGCAGGTAGGCAGCGGAGGATAAGCCACAGATTCCACCTCTCCTCTGTGCAAGTTCCTTGCTTTACTCAATACCTTGTTCCTACCTCTGTGATGTGGTACATCTGGCCCTGCCATAGGGCGTGGGCTCACACAGAAAACATGAGCAGGTCACTCTTCTTGGCCAATATTCCTGCCAACAAACTCTTCAAAAGTGCCACCTGTGCACCTTGAAGAGCAGGTGGAGTCCTACTCTTGCTTCAAACATCCAGTTATTTACTTGGCTAAGGTTTTTGGCCTATGATCTGTGGTACACTGCTAATAGTAATGCAGCAAGTACCCAGACAGATAGCAGGGGAAAGAAGAGCTGTGGAGAGACAGCAGGAGAAAAGGGGCAAATCTGAGTTTTGATCCACCTCCAGAGGAAGCAGGAGGTTCCTGTTTGCAGTGGGGAGTGAGCTGTGATATGGATGCAGCATTCAACAGAGAGGAGAAAAACATTATTTACTAGAGGTAGCAAAAATGGTCATTGTATCCTGGAATGGTTACCAGTGCACAAGCCAGAAAAGATGCCCCCAGTTCCAGCTGCTATGCCAAAAGTTAATATGCTAAGCCTTGTGTAGATCTACCACCACAAGAACATGCATCTCCAGAACTCCTAATTCACAGCGATATGAAACTGCTTCACCATTCTACCCCCTGCTTCATCTTGCAGACATGTCCATGACCAGCTGATTTAGAAACTCAAACCTGACATCTCTTGAGCTTCTAATAGATGGTTAATGTACCCAAGATGTAGTAAGACACCCTCTGCATCCATGCTTATCCTGGCATGAAATCAGGCAGGGAGACTCTTTTCATCTTCTTGCACCTAGAAGTCTGATCCCAGAATAATGTTTCCATTTTAATTGTCTGTCAATTGGTAATTTTATTCCTCTTGTCAGCATCCACAATAAGCATGAGAAGTTTTGCCTCTGGCTATGGCAGTATTTATAGCTGTAGTACCTCTTGTCCACATCCTGAAATCATCCTCAAACTTAAACTCTGAGCTATCCTAGAGAGCAAATATATTCATTTATGTATTTTTGTGTATTTTATGCAGTGCCCAAACAATGAGGCCCTGGTGTCTAGATGATGCCATAAGTCTACTAATAAATAATAGCTCAACACTGAGATTAACACTGCCACACAGAGACCTTCTGATTTGGTACATTAACTTCTTATTCTTTTCATGCTGTGAATGTAAGCTGTAGCTGGAGATAAAAAGTTCTGCGAAGATTACTGTAAGTGCTCTGATCTTCTGAACCCTGAATAAGGGTCACTGTTGTATAATAAATTGCATTAAAATATAAATGAAAAGAAATCGTGTACAATTTTTCCAGCAAGAATTATTCACAAGAATCTTCATGGAAGAAATGACTGTATCATCTCCAATAAAAGCCATTATTTATTTCAGGTGGCTGCTCGAACATTTGCTAATTGTCTGAAGAACCTATATCAGCACCTGATGTGATATTCAGGGCTGCTGAGACCCAACTTTGTCTCAGTGATTTTGCAGAGCTGAGAGAGGGTTTGTTTCACTCATTAGATCAAACAAAGAAATTCTGCTTCATAATGAAATTATTTTCTCCTAGTCACCAGAGTGTAAAGATGTGCCAGGCCAAATGATGCACAGCAGTATGGCTCTCTCAGTCCCACAGGAATGATCCTTGGTCCCACAGGACTTAAGAGAAAGATCTTCATTGATTCCTGCAGTATAGATTCCTGCTAACACCATGAATTCCAGTTGGTTTTAATCCTGCCCGTAAATGGCAATTTTCTCTAACAATGGGAAAAAAACCTGCATTTGAAACCCAGTTTCTCTTCTTCCCACCATGACATATTTAGGCAAACTGACTATGGTGGTGTGTTTTCTTTTTCATTATAAAGATTAACACCTCAGAATAACAAGATTAGATCCATTTTGCGTACAAAACATGGTCAAGGGAAATTTGAATTAAACCAGAATCCATAAAGCATGAACTTCGGAATACTCAAAGCTCCTCTCAGTTTCTTGAGCTATGCACTGGCAGCCTCTGCTGACAGAGGCTTGAATCCAACAAGGTGGTCATCACTAACACTTGATAGTGAAGAATTTCTTCCAAATTATTGGATTGACTGGGCTTTAGAGAAACAGAAATCAGTAAAGCTCTGGTGAGCAGTGGTGCCTGAAACAGCTTGCCTACTCATTGGTTGCCTATGGTGCACAAGCACTGATTGCTGTTGACAATATGACAGCAAATACTATCATGGAAATCAAGCAAAATATGATCTGATCCAAATAGATGCACTATTTGAAAGAGGAAAGGCTTTCAAAATGCTGGTCTTTCTGCAGTCTCACTAGCTGGTCTGTGACCTTGGGACTCTTTGCCATTCAGCAACTGCAGTCTGCTGTCTGGAGCTTGTCTGAATTTTGAAGCTACCTCCTCTTTGTTGTGGGATGACAGCTGAAAGGGGCTGTGTTTTCAAAATTCACAGATATTCCACTGTGAGTAGGAAATGCTGGCTTCCTGTCTTGCCCTATCAACTGCTGTGACTCTTGAACTATAAAACAAAGAGTATTTCTGAATGGAGCATGTATTAACTCTGCTGTGACAGCCTGTCTCTGTCGTGCTCATTCGCATACTTAAAATGATGCTTCAAATAATTCTTACATGCTGAATTTTAAGTGATTCAGACATTACTGTAGTTAAAGCTTCACATGTGTGGACCTTGACAATAGGAGGAGGGTGTTTGAGGGTCCATCTTGCAGTTTTCTTTTCGCTGATAAAACTGTTTGATGCCAAGATGCTTTTGCTTTTACAAGGTGTTTTAACTTCAACCACTTCACTCCTGCAGTCTCAGCTGCCTGAGTTGTGTCACTGGAGTTCTTTCAGGATTTGAATGAAATCTCAGCCCTTCACAGAACTTCAGAACACAGAGCAAAAGCAAAGCACTTAACAGGTATTAGTCTAAAGCGTCCTTCTCTTTTACAAGCTATATTCATACATTTAACAGATAATGTTCTAATGCAGTTTGCAATGGAAAGTGTACTGGAAGCTTATGCTTTTGTGTGCTATCTGCTTTAAGAAGATTTTCTTCTATTTCTCCTAATTTGTGGCATTGTTCTACTAGAATTAATTCCACTTACAGATGGGGTAATTCAGTGGATATTACTAACTTCCATTTGTTTGGTTCTTCTAATCCAAATACTCCAGTTCTCTTAAAACCTTTATGTACTATGCAAATTAGGTATGATACATGTGAGAATGAGTTTGCCTTTCTGTGAAATGCAGCTACTTCTCAAATAAAACATACTCATTGCTTCTAATATTTGCATAGAGAAAATAAGGGGGGGGGGCCCTACCTAAATATAGGATCAACAAATACCTGATACTAATTTTCTCTGTCTCTGAAGACAGGGAATCAGTATGTGTCTAGTGGTGACAGCGGGTGTGTGTATTTATGTACATACACATAGACAGGTATATATTGTATGCATCAGTTGCCAAGTGCCAGGTTTTGGTGACAGCAGTGCTGTGTACGCAAACCCAGGTACCCAAAAGCAAGCTATCATCTGCCTGAAATCACAATAACAAGTCTGCAGTTTCTGAAAATGCTTCCCAAAATACAATTGCTATTTCCAGCCCTTGGGAGTTGCAGGATCCAGAAATACAAGACGCCTCTTATATAACTCACCTTATTGCTATTGTGAGTCAAGCAGCAAGGGGCAGATTTTTTATAGGGTGCTATATGTGTTTTATTTGGTGACATGTTACTTGATAAAGAAACAATTAGGCTAATTGAGGGGAAAGCTAGGCAGAAATAGGTTAAAGAGGTCTTAAAGTACAGCTTAAAAGAATTAAATCTGGAGGTCTTTATTTAGCAGAGACAAAAATAAACACCAGGTTAGCAAACAAAGGACAATGACAGGAAGCAAAGAGTGTAAGTGGCACTGTACTAGAAAAGCAAAAGAATCACTGATATACCATATCTTTTCTAATATCTAACTCATAAAAGGAAAAAAAATGTACACATGTGAACATACAGACTCATCTATGGATTTGTGATGCTTAACACTGCATTGTCCTTTCCATTTTATTTGTCATGACAGAAACTGAAAACAGCAATAGAAAATTTTTGTGTTGTAAATAGACATATATCATCTTTAACTTGACCTATGGGCTTGATTTAAAGATGCAGACTCCCCACCTTCACTTAGTTTTTTCTCCAGAATAGGAGGAAAACAAGTTACTATTGTTATCAGGTATTGTGCTCTCAAATTGCACTTTGATATCATCAATCTCATAATACCTTAGTTCCCCCTGGCATCTCAGTTCTACATGTGTATTCATTATTTGCATTGCCATAGTGCTACAAGAGCCTGGTGTGTATCAGGGTCAATACTTTTTATATTTTACAGAGTATGAAACGAGAGAACTGAGGAATACAGGCAGGACAGGCAGCATAATGAACTGTAATCCTCTATTGTAGACATTACAGGAAGGAAAAGTTTTAAGGAGAGGTTTTAAGGAAAATTGCCAATAACTTTTGGGCCATTTATAGGATCCTTGGAAATAAAAGGCAGCAAAAAGAATGCACAAAAGAACATGTTTAAATGTATTACAAGTGGGCTGTGAAAACTGGCATCGTGGGTTGATTGGAGCTGCAGTTAGATGTCAGCAGGGAATGGAAATGGCAAGTAGACAGGCTGCCAAGGCCTTCCAAAGTAAAGACAGGTAGGAAAGGATCCACATGATAGAGTAGGCTGAGCCAGCACAGGGATGAAAAGAGTGGAATAACACGGTAAGAATGACAGACTAAGAAAAATGATCACTGTAGTAGCGTTCTCAATAAATATGAGTAAGACAAGGTTATATTTTTCAAGGCCAAGGGAAAGGATGTTGCAGTAATTGAGATTTGAGAAGATGGGAGTTTTAGCTATATGGACAGATTTAGACATAGTCTGACCATAAAGGGCTAGGGAAAGGTCTGAGTCAAAGATGATTACATACAGGCAGATAATAGCGTAATAGATAAAGTAGAGAGTAGTTGTGGGAGAAGGCTTGACACTATTTCAACTGTACTGAGCTGAAAATGACATTAGCATTGTCAATTAGCCAGTTTTTATCCAGATGGTCTGGGGATTGGAGGGTGGAGTATTTGTGTGCCATGTGGGCTGATTACACCTGAGGCACCATATCCTGCAATACAACAGTACGAGGACCAGGCTCAGAAATACAGAAAGAGCCTAAACATCCCCACATGTCCTACATTATTAACAAAATGTTCATAATGGTAATAATTTCTGCTCTTGCAGATCCAAGGAGCTATTGTGTGAATCATCAGTCAGGGGACTAAGCACATTTTTTCCAGTTCACATCACCTTTGGGTGCCTGACCATGCAGGTGTGGAATTCACAGGACGTTTGTGACTGGGTGCAGTGGAAGATGAAGGCACACATAAGAGTCATAAGAAGGTGCTAGAGGTACAAGCTAAAGTTTTTTAGGAAAGCAAGTCAATCTGCATTGAGGAGGCATATCTGGGACAAAAAATGAGTGGAAAAGGTCATTTGAGCTGTGGTCATAGTACGCATTATCTGGGGATAAAGCGTGGAGAGGCTAGAGCAGAGACCCAAGGAGAAAGGCCTGGTTAACACCAACTGGAAGCCAGAAGGCACGTAAGAAACAGTCCCTCAAAAATGTGCCAGTAGGTGTCTTAGAAATGTAGGAGGGAAAAAAGGGACAGGTCAGCCACTGAACAAGGGTGGAGAGTATTTCACTTGACAGATTCAGGCGGAATAATAGTTGTGATCATTAAAGGTCATATGAGCAAGAGGCTGTTTGAGATTTTGTCTTCTGAAAGAAATGCAAAGGGCATAAGCCAGATTGGAAAAAATCTGGGACAAAACTGATGGAAATAAATTTATGAGAACATTTGGGGAGAGCACTTTTAGTGCTCTGAGTCATGAAGTGTCAGAAATGAGTTCTAGTTCTCATGATGACAGAGAAAAACCTTTAAAACGTGATTTGAATGAAACCCTGAAAGAATGATCAAGTAAAGAATCCTCTCTGTGTACACACACATATATATGTAGACCTGTACATACACACACACACATACACACACACATATATATATATATATACATGAAAGAATACATGATTTATGATTGGAAATACCACACTGGAATACATCAAAGCAAGACTTCAAAACTGCATCAAGTGGATTTTTAGCTAATCTTTGCTGAGAGGATAATGTCAGAGGCAAAGGTATATCATACCAGAAGACAAGACTGCTTGTGTGAGGGAGGTGAACATTTCATCTCCTTTTGCTCACTGCTTTCTCCTGCTGCTTATTACTGTAAAACATGTAGTTCCATGCTTATTGTAGGAAAATATTTTTCACTCCAGAAACATTTTTTTTTCTGTCATAAAAGGCACCAGCCCAGTTCCCTTGTGTTTTTCTGGTTTTGATTTTCTAAAGTTTTTGGAATTCCAGATGTAAATTGTTGATAGTAAAGGTGACAGCTAAAAGTAATGCATAAAATTATTGTTAAAATTACTGTCTTGTGGCTTCTTCTGAAAGTACTTCTTGCCTTGTACAAATGCGTGGTTCAACTCAAAAAGCCTTTAGGTCAGAGTCAGCTCTTCTGATGGTATAACTATTTGTTCATAGGGAAGAAATAACTGCCAAAATTAAACTGGACTAAGACATTTTGAAGAAGACATGGAAAAGCAGAAGTGATATGGTATCTTTGATATAGTTGTTGGTATGATGCTCGTGAACTGGCAGGAGATGATCTTACCCCAGAGAAGCCAGTGCCAGCCTGCTGGGTCTGTGAGATCTGCTTAAACCGAGTATGGAGCTCCTAATTGCTCACAAAGGAACCCAAGTTACTTTTTGTATTATATTTTTTTTCTTTGATCAGCTCTTCTGTGGTATCCAGTCCTGCAAGCAGGGAAGAATTGTCCTTCCACTGACGGGGGATCAAGTTAGGGTCGGTCACACCACTGAAGAAGCTGGACACTGCTGTTTTTTAACTCAAAAATATGCTTTATGACACCAAAAAGGCTTGACAATATCACAAATCCCCTTTCCCTGAGAGCAGAGATCATCAGACCACAGAGAGTGCCCTGATCTCCCCCCTACCCTCCACACACAGCTGCTCCCTGTTCAGGACCAACAGGCCATTGTATGGACAACTGTTATTTCATTTTAATTTTACATGAATGATACCCTTGCCATTTGCATCACCAATTCTTTTACTTCTTTTAGCATAGTGTTTATTCTTATGGTTTACTCGTTTTATTATAGTGTTCATTGGTGTCCAGTGGGCATCCAGAAGGCTTGGGGTGTCCGACCACTCCATCAGCTTGATCCGCTTCACACTGGCCGCACATCCCCTTCCTCCCCTCCCTTTTCCCCGGGTGTCCCCTTCGGGCGCGCTCTGCGGGGCGGCGACAGCGACAGCCCCGAGCACCCCAGGGCCCCATTGAGCCCCGCCGGCCCTCACGGCCTGAGGGGCCGCTCCCGCCCCGCCCCTCCGGAGAGCCCCGCCCCC
>VZSE01012186.1:128570-247675 GCA_013398275.1 Promerops cafer
AGAGCCCCGCCCCCAGCGCGTGAGCCCGCCCCCTGAAGCCCCGCCCGTATCCCAGAGCCCCGGCCGCAGCTCCCGGCAGCCCCCGCGGCGTGGGTGGGGCGCGGGCCCGTCACGTGAGCGGCGCATTGGGGCCCGTGGCGGCGGCGGCGGCAACTCGGAAGTGTCGGTGAGTGCCGGTGCGGGGCCAGGGAGTGCCGGTGCGGGGCCAGGGAGTGCCGGTGCGTGCTGGTGCGGGGCCAGGGAGTGTCGGTGCGAGACCGCTGTGTGTCGCTGGGGCCCGGGAGTGTCGGTGAGTGCCGGTGCGGGGCCAGGGAGTGCCGGTGCGTGCTGGTGCGGGGCCAGGGAGTGTCGGTGCGAGACCGCTGTGTGTCGCTGGGGCCCGGGAGTGTCGGTGAGTGCCGGTGCGGGGCCCAGGCGTTGTCGGGTGCGGGCTCGGGAGTGTCCGTGCGAGCCCCGGGCAGTGTCCGTGGGTCTGGGGAGTGTCGGTGGCCCCCAGCGGCTGGCGGAGCTCGGTTGCCCGGACTGTTTGTGGCCGCTCGGCTCCAGCTTCTCCTGATTCACACCCCGAAGTGCAGCATCTCTCTGGGAGCGAGACGTTGCTGAAGTGTGGCTCAGTAAAGACACCTCTGAAGTGGAGCTTTTACCCTTCCCGTTAACTCGTCTCTGTGATGTGAAAATATCCCGAGTGTTTTTGATTCGCTTTCAGACCTTTAAGCCGCTGTATTGTTAATTTCTGACTGGCTTAAATTTTGTTTTGAGATATGTGACTTCTTTCAGTTTTCACGGCTGAAAAGCTGAAATCTTCCATTTCAGAGCAAACTTTTTAGTTGATTTAAAGCAAGAAATTATTCTTAAAGGTGATAGACTTTCTGCTTGCTGGTTTTTGTGTTGTGGCAGTCAAAAGGTATGTTTTCTACTTTGTGTATGTTGGTGTGGGCTTTTTTTAGATGGACGTGTTTTAAGAGCGTAAGAAGGGTATTAGCTTTTTTCACAGAAAACCCCATTTTTCTTGGTGCTGTAAAAGCAGCATAGGCAAACTCAGTGTTAAAATTATGAGAATGTTTTGTCCTGGGTTTGTAGATTCGCTTGCCACAATAGACAAAAAATGGAGGTTTAAAAAGTAGCTTGACTCTGTGGCACAGCTGCTTTTCTGGGGCAGGAATTGTGCCCATTGCTTGCTAGTGGTTGTACATTTGTTTATCATTAGCTATATTCAAAGGACCTGGTGTCTGATGGTACAGGAATAGTATGATGTAAACCCAGAACCTTTTCATTGCTACAGTTTTCTTTTTAAAGTTAATTTGTGTTTAGGTGGTTAAAAAGGTTAGGCTGTACAGTTATTAACAGAGTCTTAACACATGGAACTTCTGGCACTGTATGTGACTTCATTGTGTGGCAAGTGTCCCAGGAGATGAGCTATGGAGCTGTTTTCAGTAAAATGTAGAATTCTCCCATTTTGCTGTTATCATTCTGTGCTTGGTCAGAAGGAAACTTGCAGAAAACAGTTGCCAAAGAGATGCATCATCAAGGTTGATCAAATCTAGTGCTGTTACATTCCTGTATGTAGAATTACAGAGTTAATTACCAATAGTTAATTTAGAGTGCATGACTGATATAATCAGAAGTAACTGTAAAACTGTAGATACTATGTGAGTTGTTTTAAAGGACACAAAATACTAGTTTCTCTAAGAACTTGAATTGGGTAGAAATGAGTTTTTTGTTTCATGGTCTATGGCTTCTGACTTTGCCGGGTTACATAGCTTTTCATATGAAAGTCATACCAAAGTGTATTTGGGAAAAGAAACCGACTTAGCAACATTTTAAAACCAGCTCTTAGAATTTTAGAGGAGAAAGTTCTCAATTCCACCTACTTGATGCCAAACCTCCTGACATTAGGTAAAACATCAAAAGAACTGGTACTGTTTGTTTCCTTACTCCAGAATGTTTTTAATAGCAACTATTCTAGGACTTTGCTTCCTTTCTGAAGTTTTTAAAAGTAATGTCAATTGAAATTTTCTGGCAGTGCTAACAATGTCTTCCTACCTGTTCCATTCCTGTTAGGGGTCAGATGCAGCACAAAAATCAAATATTGTTGTAAAGTTGAAGGAATGAACACAAGTTTCCTGTCATCTGACACTGAAGTGGGCATCTGTATTTTATACAACTGAAATGACTGGTTAAATCTGGAGACTTCTGAGCAAGAGAGAACAAAAGTAAGTGCCTTTAAGTAGATTGTAGTACCCTTTTGTGTAAGATAGATGTAGTTGGGAAAAAACACATTCTAAGTAACTCATGTGCAACGTTGCTGCATGTAGTGAGTGGAAAGGCTGTACAGCGGAGACTGGGATGTGACTGGACCCATCAGTGTGGAAAGTATCCAGGTTTCTATGCCCAGCAAAGTCCCTGCCTGTTGCTTGAAAGAGAGCACCCCCAGAAGTGTGGTGCTGCCCTGTGAATGACTTAGGCAGGGTAGTCCCAATGTCTCCTTTCTTAGGGATGGAATCAAGCAATGATTTGTAAATGACTTCATCATAGTCTACTTAGTCTGCTTTTTTAAGTACAGACCAGCTCAGAATGGTACTTTCTCCTTGACATTATGTGTATTCATGTAGTGGAAGGTGGAACTAAACAGCAGACGGCAGAGGATGAGTCTGATGGGTTGAACATGTTCTTAAAGGAGAGTTGGGAGGACAGTCTGAGTGGAGGGCTGTAGTTTTAACTGTTACAGTGTCATTTTTTAATACAGTGTATCATTGCGTAACAGATGCAATTTCCATTTCTCCTGTGGAATCATCAGTTAAATCTTTAGCAACAGAACTACAGTGGCCTAAGGGAATGTCTTTCAAGAAGAATGAGCAGAGAGCAACTGAAGCCTTTCTTAATAGAAAACTGGGAAGCTGTGTTTGCTGTCCCATAGGCTTTCCTGTCAACTGCATCAGCTTTTGACGATGTGGGAGGTGTGCATTTCCTGCAGGGGATGCGAAATAGTGAAAATAGACTGGGTGGGTTTAGAAAGCCACGAATCAGCCTTCAGGCATAGTTTTCCTACAGATGTAATGTTGATTCTAGAGGTAATCTTACAAATGCTTCCTTAAAAAACACAATCACTTCTGTCATGCCACCTAATCTAGGTAGATCTGGCTGTTAGAGGGAAAACCACTGCTTCCTTTGATCCACTCACAGGACTGAGCTTCCACTTTAGAACTCAGCTATCAGACTGAATATTAAGAAGCAGTCCAGGAAAAAAGATAATCATGGCAAGGGAAAGGTAGTACACATACAACAAATACAAGATTAGCAATAAGTGAGTATAAGTGGACAGAAATGATTGTAAGCATAAATTGCAAGGAATAGAACAATTGCTGGTAAACAGGCCTTATAAAATAATTATATGTATTACTACTAAAGAAGGTGCTGCTTTTATTTGTAATGGTGATATAAAGCACAAGAATTATCTATCAGATCCATGATGGCATGTGTTCTACTCTATCACCTCTCTTTGTGAGAGGACTTGTAATTCTCTTAAAAGAAAGCTTGCCAGGATAAAAGATAGGATATCACCCTAAGCTATATTTTCAATATAATATGAAAGGAGTAAGCAATTGGGTTGATAATTAGAAAAAGTAACATTATAGACCTCTGTTAGGTCTTGTTGAAAGTTGTGATTGACTTTGAAAATAGGGTGGGAATTAAATTCCACGTAACATTAAGACAGTAAAACAAAAAAACTTCAAATGCAGACAGGAGAAATATCAATCAAGACAGAATTGAGAATTTTTTTTACTTCCTCCAGCTATTCTTTATTCAATACCTGCCTTCCATGTACAGGCTTCGAGAGTTTTTTCTTTTTAAGAAACTTGTACATAGAAGTGTGTAGGATCTGGTGGCACTGAGAATTTTTCTGCCAAACTTTCTGCCAAGTTGTTTTGCTGCCATTTGTAGATTTCTGTTGTCAGGATACCAGTTTTTGTTAGTGTGAGGTCTTTCTTCTAATATCTTGAAAACTCCCTACTATAGTGAGCCTGTAAAATCTGAGTGGGCAGGCAAGTGCCACACTTGTAATTGGTTTCATGAATTAGCAGTCACTTGACTGTTGTGAATTTTGTTTGTTTCTATTTGTTTGTGTTGAATCCTTTGGGGACAATGACCTGTCAAATGCAGGGCACATTAGGGAACAAGAGAATGCTTTTTCTGGGAGAGGGAGAGTTTCTGGCTCTTCACAAACAAATTCAGCAGTCCGTGTTGAGTTGTGCAGCTGCTGTACAGTCTAGCAGAGAATTGGCAACAATTCTGGAGTGCATCTTTCTTAGGGATGGGAAGCCTGGTATAGAATTGGTGCTGAGCAAACAGCTTCAGAGAGTTTTTATGATACTGTTTTTGTAGGATACAGATTTTTTTGTATAGTGATTATTGATGAATTTGATTTAACTGACTTGGATACCTCAGTGCAGAAGGGCAGGTAGATTCTCCATGGACAGTATTCCATTGAGGTTTGCACTGCTGGCATGCTTTGTGTGTTCTGGTTACAGCTTGAATTGATAAGGCTTTCAGAGAGACTTGAAAGCTCATATAGTTTCCAGGGAAAATGTAGATTTAGTAAGTACATGCAAATAGGGAATGTTATTTAGACATTAGGGGAGAAGACCCACTAGTGGCATAATCCAGTCTCAGATCAGTAGAACCACAAGGATCCACTTGAGGAAAGGTGAGGGCTGTGACCTCCACTACTAAGAGGTTGTGCTTGGAAGGATTTTAGACCCTGTAATGGTGATGGTAAATAGGAGATTCTGTGATCTGCCAACTGAGATAAGAGAGCACAAACAACATCATTATGGTTAATGATCTTGGACTGGAATATCCCTCCTGTGAAGACCGGCTGAAGAGTCAGGGATGTTCAGCCTGGAGAAGAGAAGGCTCTAGGAAGACCTTATAGCACTTTCCAGTACCTAAAGGGAGTCTAAATGAAAGATGGGCACAAGCTTTTTATCAGGGTCTATTTTGATAGGACAAGGATGATGATTTAATGTAAGAGAGGGGCAATTCAGACTAGTTAAAGGAAAAAGCTTTCCATGAGGGTGGTGAAACACTCACAGGTTGCCTGGACAGGATCCCTCATCTCTGGAAACGTTTGAGGTCAGGTTGGACAGGGATCTGAGGGACCTGATCTACTTAAAGATGCCCTTGCTCATTGCAGGGTGATTGGACCAGATGACTTACAGAGGTGCCGTCCAGCCCAAGTAGTTTTGCTTCTAAATATCCCCTGCACTGGTATCTTTCACTGTTGCAGGAAATTGTTGTTGGGTTTATATCCTTTGGAAATATAAATGAGCATGTATTTCTCTGGTGTGGGTTTTCTTTGGGGTTTTAGTTGTTGCATACTTTAACTTTTTTGAAACTGGAATACTCTGCTCTATGCGACTTCTTTTTTTGTAACTTTGTAACTTTGGAGACTTCTACCTTATTTTTGTTTCTGAGTATAGTTCCTTTGTGCTAAAATACAACTGGTTAAATGAACTTGAAAGAGATGTATTTATTTCTGTGGACTTGATTAGTTGGTTGTGGCACTGTGTTTCATTTTGTTTGATTGGTGCTGTTTGGTTATAGACAGCTGATGTCTGGAAAACTGCCTTCGTTGCCTTAGATCTTTCTTTTGTCTTGTTTTTTACCCCTCTGTGTCTTTATATCTTATCCTAAAATTTTATTAACCTTTAGTAAGATGAATGACTACTCTTGACTTCATTGGTTTAAATACCTATTTACTATTTACTAGTGTTAAAGATGCTGGTGTTTATTTTGGTGACTCTGATAACTTAGATGCTACTGTTGGCACTTCAGGACTGCTGCTTTTCCATATGTATTTTGTAAAGGATTGATGTTCTTTTCTGCTTAATACTTAGAGTGAAATACTTTTTTTTGCCTTTTTCCTTAGTGGTTGTCCTAGCTTAACTTTGATACTGTCTTAGAAATTCCTAGAGTTCTGCTTTACTCTGTATGTTATTTCTGAAATCCTGCATATTATGTATTATCTTGTCTGTGCAGTTGTGGTTCTGACAGACATGCCTTTGGTTTTAGGATTTTATACTTTTATATGGGAAACACAAGGCAGTATATTAATATTGGCTCATATGTTGTTACTATAGCAGGGAAAACTCTACCACCATACCTTTCAAACATTGCTGTGTATGTTTCCATTCCCATGAATCCTAGGAAGCACAAGTATACGTATCATGTTTAACGAAAACACAGATTCCAAGTAGTTTAATTGTTATTGTAAGATCACTGGAGCCTCCATTTCTTGATAGTGTTACTATATTAAGTTCTGATAACTTTAACAAAGCTTTGTTTAACAGCTCAAGTTAAATCCAGTAAAATTGCTTTGTCTCCTTGCTATTCTAGATTCAGGAATCAATATTCAAGTATTGGTAACTGCAGAATATCACAAAGTTGTCTGAATTGTTTTAAATTTGCAGAGTAATTCTCTTTCTGTTCAGCTGCTGACAAATGTGAGCTTTGTATGGTTATCAATTCTTGTGCAAGTCTAGAAGTACACGAGTGATACTGGGGAATAAAATGTGCTTGCAGTGGAAAACTACTTAAAAGATTTCTCCCTGTGTGGAAGGACTACTGCTGCTCCGTGATAATGAGAAAGTTGAAGTTATTTTAAGACTGTGGTGGAGTATATTTTTTTCAATTGTTCATGGCAGTATTACTTTGGGTGGCTGCCAGAAGCTGCTTCTACAATTAGACAGATTAAGAAATAATATTTAAAAAAGGAAATATTTCATGTTCCTTTTAAATGTTTTTGAAAACTTGTTTTCTCTTGATACAGATAAGTCCACTTCCTTAAGGGTGTATCCTTGTTTGATGGATACTTTTAATGAGAACTTAATCTTGTCTATTGTCTGAAGATCACAAAAGCATAATCCAGGTTAGTAGGGACTTCAGGAGGCCTCTAGTTCAACCCCTTGCTCAAAGCAGGATCAGAACTAGTTGCTCAAAGCTCCATCCAGCTGGGTCTTAGAAACCTCTGAGGATGAAGACTGCAACTTCCTTGGGACCTGTTTTCACAGCCTGGCTGCCTTACAGTGCAAAAGAAGGGGTTTGTTGTTCTTTTTTCCCAGAAATCAAGCTGGAATCTAGTTTGTTTTCATTTCTGTTGTATCTTGTCACTCACCACTTTGAAGACCCTGGCTCTGCCTTCTCAGCAACTACCTCAAAGATAGCAGTGAGCAGCTGTGAGGTCCCACTGAAGCTGTCTCTTCTGCAGGCTGAACAGTTCTCAGCTCCTTCAGCCTCTCGCTGTAGGAGGGCAGGTGCTCCATGTTCTGTTCCTCTCGGGGAACCTCAGCTGAACTCACTGCAATTTATCCAAGCCTGTCTTGTACTGGGGTCCAAAAGTGGGCACTGTTCTAAATGCTGTCTAATGAGTGCTCTATAATTAATTATTAGGCCTTAGTTTACTTATGGAAATGTGGGTAGTTATAAATATGCTAATTAGTATTTGGGATTTTTAGGTATGACTGGATTTCAAAGCAAAATTTTTTTAGCATTAGAAGTGTTCTTCCAGTTGCATACTGATGAAATTAACTCACATTAATTTTAGTGAAAATGTTTGATGGATTTAAAAAATACTGTTACAGATAACACCTTATATTCATTACATACTTATTCAACTTGATTAGCTCTGAATAAGTCTAATTTGCATCATTGAAGTGTTGGAAATGAAACAGAGTAGTTGGTTGTAATTCTAGGGTGAAGCTTTGTATAGAAATTGAAGTCAGATAATGAATTTATTTTCACTGTAAAGTATGTTTAAAGAAATGGGTCTGGGGAGAGTTGGGGGAATCTTACACAAAGTAAACTTGCATGCACAGAAACTTAAACATCTGCTGCAAGACCACACACATCTTGTTTGCTTTGAAGTGGCCTGGTGGGGTGGCAACCTGTGGGGAAGGGAAGCTCTGTCCTGCTGTATTGTCAGGTTTCTCAAAGAGAATTTTTTTCTGAGAACTTAACAGGATCACTGCCTATTTTTTTTAACTTTTCCACATCTCAGTGTGAATTATAGTCAGTGTTCTGGATTATTTCAGAATCTTAATTGACCTCATGTAATGCTACAGTTCAGCCCCAACTTAGTGAATGTGCAGTAAGAGAAGGAAATAATACAGAAAGCAAAGGAGCAAACAGAAGGCCTTTGAAATACGTGGTGCTGTTCCCTGGGCGAGCAGCAGGAGTACGCTGCGATTGGAAGGCATTAGGAGTGTCCAAACAAGCTTTTGTTTTTCTGAGCTTTGGCAGTGGGCTGGCTCTGAGGTGAGTGTCCAGGGTCCTGGGTGGGCTCCTGTGGCCTCTGCTGAGCTCTTCCTGTGGCTTTGCTGCTGGACTAGCTGTGGTTGCAAGATCAACAGCCAGCTCGGGTGTGCCGGTACCTGCTGCAGTCAGAATTTCCATTTTGCAGTGCAGATCTATTCAGGGTTGTCACATCTTTTAAAAGTCACTTTTCTAGGGCTTGTTTGTGCTCTCTTGCCTCTTGTGGTTGGTGCAGCCTTAATTTAAATTTTCGTGAACTCCAGTTAAAAGCTTCAATTACTTAGTCTCTGCTGACATAGAAAAACTGGGACTGCTGTGCCTTTGTCTCACCTGGCATTTCTCACTTAAAATATGAAAGAAAGGGTACTTCATATGGAAAATTTTTTAAAACAACCTTCTGAGCAAATATGCCTTTTGCCTTTATAAAATCTTAAACTTCTATAAATTGAAGAATCTTATCTGAACAAGTATTGGATGTTGACAAGTTGGCATAGCAATATAGCAAAAGTTGAATCTACCTTAAGTTTATAGTATGTAAGATACTGCAAGGAAGGAAAAGCTGTGAAAATATCTTCTCTTAATACTCTATGGTCAAAATACTAGACTCCAGTGCTGCAACAGTATTTCTGTGGAGGGTAGTTTGAAAGGATAATGATTAAATTTTGATTGTTAATAGATTTTCATTGAAATTGTTGGCATCGCACTAAAAGTAGTTCAGGGCCTGTTTCAGTGTTTGGAGAAAGTTAAGATAGCTGGACACTCAGAAGGGAGGTAGTAACCTCTGTCTACAGGGTCACACAGGCTCTGTGGCATTCAAAAGCTTTTTTTCTTCATTTTTTCAACTGAATATGTGTTCCTTTTTAATTTTTTTTTTTGTGGAGGGTGTGTGATTTTTTTACTGATAAGCTGTATCACTGAATATTGCAGTTTTAAACACAATGTCCAGTTTCCTGTGTTCTTAATGAGATATGAAGGACTTGGATAACAATGCTGTAGAACTTCAGGATGTGGTTTTCCACTTTATTCCTGCACAGACACATTTGTGTACTGTTAAAGTGATGTTGAAGCATTTTTCTTCTTGCAGTTTAATGTGCTGCTGTCAGCCCACTGTTACACAGGAGCATGGGCTGCTTTTCATGGTGCAGAGATCTGGCCAAACTTTCCAGTGTTGAGAGTGGAGATAGAGTGCTTTTTAAAGACTACAAATTTGTGCAATAGAAACAAAGATTGTGTAGTCTGTCATCATCTTTCTCCTTGCCCCAAGAAACACACAAACAGAATCTCTTCAAGACTGCTATGTGATGTCAGATCGGTTGATGAACAGTGTGTGAATAGTGAAAGGGAAGTGTTTTCCCAGTGTTAGTTCTAGAATTCCCTTGTGCAATGTTGGGAAATTAAGATCATGAATCCTCTGTCACACAAGATTCTGTCTTTAATTAGTACCATTTAAAAAAAAAGAAAATCCTTTTCCTTTAAATACATGAAGGTTGCCCAGACCAGAAGGCTGGACACTCATTCTTTTGGTGTACTAACTGAAGCTTCAGTTAGGAAATGGGGGATTGTTTTTAAACAGAGAAGTGCTGTGGAGGCCCTGCTTTTTCTTGTTATGTTTTTTAAACTTGAACCACGAGTGTATTGACATGCTTGTGACTTCAAGAGCTGTGCAGTAATACTCCAAGTAGGTAGCATTTCATAATATGTGTATACAGTGACTTAAAACAAGCACTCTAATGTCTGTTTACTGAACTAATACTCCTATTCCAACATCTGAATTCCTTTATAAAGCTTGAGTCAGAATATTCCTTATAATAAGACCCAATTGCAAAGCTAGTAATGAATTTCTTGTTTGATTTGGATGTTTTTGAATAGTAACCTTCAATTACGAAGGATTGTGTAATTTTTTTAATTACTAGTAGATTGCAAAACATTCTTTTAAGTTCCTGGTGTCTACCTGTGGACCTCAAAAGTCTAAAATCTCTCCTGGAAATAGTCTTGTAGCTCAGGAGGAAGTTTAAGTCTCCAATTTGTGTTTACTTGTCAGATACCCGGCATGGCCTCATCATCAACACCTAAATATAATTCAAACTCCTTGGAGAACTCCTCAAGTAAACAGGTAAGTGTAACTTTTTTCATGTTTTTTCATGTTTTTTTACATCAGAATTCCCAGAGAGCATTGTCTTGCATATTTGGTTAGAAAAATAAGTATTTAAATGGCTTCTTGAATGTATATACTTATTTTTATTGCTGAAATTCTAATGCAGTTAACTGAGATGATTTAAATATCTCTTGGAGTGGTTGGGCAAAGCATTCTCTATCATAGCTAATGAGAGGCTCCTTAAAATCAGTTCTAATGTACTTACTCTTATCCTTGCTTTCTACCTTGAAATATTCTGTGGCATTCTTGAAAATTTTTGGCACTTTGTTGCCTTAGATTCTCTATTGCAATTGCTAAGTTATACCTTGTTATGTTCATCTGGCTCAGTTTTAAAATGTTCATCTAGAGTGAAAAATACATTAAAACAATCAAAATTTCATGCCCCTCTTCTTTCTAATGCTGTGTGGCTGAAGAAAATGTAACCAGGGTGCAAGAAAACAGAAACTACTGAATGTGGGAAAGTCACAAATGAGTAGATTGTGTGTGATAGTTGTGAGTACATTGCTTAAGTAATTTCAGTTGATTTGTTCTTCCAAGCCCATCGTACTTGGAAAATTAAATGCACACAACTTCCAGAGAACTTACAGTATAGAGGTTTAATTCCAATTTAATACAAATAACTGACTATTCTTTTAGGAGAAAGATTAAAACCTGCTTATGTTTCAGATCTGTTCAACCTTTAAATGCTTCATAGTTGCATTTTAAGATAGTGGTTTGTGTTCCTATTTTGGTTCAGTCTGTGAATTCCTACTTTGGCAAGACCTGTTCTTTCCTATGCAGGAATTACTTTTAAGTTTGGTTGTTTTTATTTTTAATCTGGAACTTGAAATTGTAAATAAACTGTGATGTGCTGTTGTGCTTCTCTTCTTTAGACTCTAAAAGATGGGACTAACTGGGAACAAAATGAAGAAATACCTCGTCTGCCAGGAGAGACCAGGGTTACAGGTATGAAGCTCGATAGCTGCCTGGTGCAGGGATGTTCAGCAGTCTGGCAGCCACTTGTATCTTACTGAATTGTTTTGTAATTTGGGCTGGTTTGGGCTGGGGCAAAGGTAAGTCATGCTGAAATGTCATGAATTTTTCAAAGAAATTATGAAAGGCTCTTTTTATCACTTATCACGAATAACTCTTAAGTGTTTAAAATCTTGGTTTCTACACGTGGCAGATCTTCCCATAGAAAGAAATTGCAAGTTGTGTCCTAATTGTATCTACAGATTAAGTAGCACATGTTGAGTGATGAGAGCCCTCCAAGCTTTCTGAAGTCAAGAGAATTCTATGCTCCACCTGCTATGCATTGATACCTTGTAGAGTGGTATGGGATTTAAGCCTAAATGTGAATTCCCAAAGTACCATCTTATGCTTCCTTGACACAAGAGGGCATGAACAGGGCTTCTCTGCTCTTGGTTGCCTTTACATACAGAAATGCTGTACCACGAGGGAGATTAATGTACTCTGTAGTTTTCTCTTCTTGGTGGAGGCTCTTCCTGAAGTGGAAGTCTTTGTTGGAGTCTGTCTTTTAGTTGTGCAGCTTCACCTCCCTTATGCCCAGATTTGTTGGGTGGATTTGTAAACAAGGTTGGCTTAGTTGAAAACAAAGTGGTGATTTTGAGGAAGTAGTTTTGCTTTTAATGAAGAAGGTGTGAGGGAGAGGGTGTGGGACTAAGATGGATGTATGATGTGATCCTTATGGAAATTGTCTGTGCTTTGGAGCACTACCCTGGAATAGGGCACTTTTTGTGGAAGGCAGATAAATAGATTGGGCTAAAGAAATAAATGGACAGGAAGAAATAAATGGAAGTCTTTAATGTCATGGTTGGGCTCAATGTCCTTGAGATATCTTTTCCAGCCTTAATGATTCTGTGATTCTGCTTGCATTGATTCACTTAAGTTTTTTTTAGTGGTATGTATTAGTATTTGTTCTGTTACTATCCTTGCTGAAACACTACGGATGGCCCTACTCTGTTTGATTGCCTCAAATTGAAATGTAATGTTTCTCTGCATCATGGTGAGTTTCCTAAACACTCTACAACTTGAACTACTACTTCAGTAGAGAATTGTTTACAGAATGGTGTAATAGTATCAACAGTGTATTTGTTCTGGGATGGTGAATAGACTCTGGTACAGTAATAACAGTACTCCCTGTTCTATGTCCTGCCCTCTCCTGCGTAGTGCTGAGAAAGAAAACAAAAATATAACTAGGGAAGACTACTGAAATCTGTGCACTTAATTTGGACAAGTTTAGTATACGAGTCTTTCACATTTTCTTAATAATTTAAGTAGATAAAATTCGGGTGTATTACTTTCTAAATTCATTCACCTCTGAGTACAGCTCTCCTTTTATTTTACTGCTACTTAAGTGATACTGTCCTTAGCTCTCATTTTGTCTTTTCACAATCTTTTAAGAAATACTACATTTCTTACAGACAAGGATGTTATTTATATGTGTCCATTTAATGGCCCCGTTAAAGGAAGAGTGTACATCACGAACTACAGGCTGTACCTAAGAAGTGTGGAAAACGTGAGTAATATGCCACAATTACTTCACGGGGTGAGTTGGCTTTAAACTCCCTTCTGTTCACCCCCACTGCCTTTGATTTATTTTGTGGCCAGTTCATTTGTTTTAGTTTTGGCACACATATGCTTGAGAATTGCATGGGAGGCTTTTTGCTTGAAATGGTCTGTAATGTTTTTAATAACCATATCTTAATTCTGTAATGACTAAATAGTAATTGCCTTTGTGCCACTGAGAGATCTGTATTAAAATATAAGTTCTTTAAAGTTAAATGTGTTGTAAAAGTGTGATTTTTGCCTGGTAAAATTACAGTTTAATCACTTACACTGAACTGATACCTTTATCTTTTGTCTGTCAGAGCTTTTTTGATAGCTGTTCCCTTTACACTTAATCTGTGATAGATCAAGGGCAGCAACTAATGATGTGCAATAGTTCTTAAAATGGCTGTCAGTAAACCAAGACTTTGATTGTCCTTGCTGTTAAAAAGGAAAAATACTTTGATCAGTAAAACCTTATGTGGGTGGGCGGAGTGGTAATGTGTTTGATAAGCAGTGACACGGAAGAGAGTAAAACGTGCTTGTGATCTTTCATAATACATTTTTTTTAAAAAATAAGGATTTGGGACTATTGAACTGAGGTCTTTCTGGCTGTAGCTAACTGTACTAGTAATGTCTTTTTTTCATTTCGTTCTGCTTTATGCTGTATATCAGTAAAGCAGTATTAGCAAGCAGGGGCAATCAGTATGTAGCAGAAGGCATCTCTTAGGGTGGTGCCACCATTTTCCCTGCATACTGAACAAGGCATGAAATATTTTTGTGGCATGGTAAACTGGATGATGCTCAAGGCTGTAGAGGGACTGTGCAGACTTCATAACATGCTGGGAGAGAAGACTCAAAGGCAGAAACATGCTTTTGTTTCCTGTATGTTTTTCATACATTTCATTTCAAATGTATTTCATACATTTCATTTCATTTGTACTTTCTGTTCTGGAATGCATTAGAACGTTTTGCTTGAGTCTTCTTTTCACATTAATCTTTTCCTTACTCAAACTTTTCTTGCAGGATCCAGTTGTGATATTGAATGTTCCATTGGGTGTAATTTCAAGGATTGAGAAAATGGGAGGAGCCTCAAGCAGAGGAGAGAACTCTTACGGATTAGATATAACCTGTAAAGTAAGACTTTCCAATAATTCAGTAGGAAATGAAATCTAGAGGGTTTTTTCTCACTTATTACCTATTAATAGGAAAGGAAAAGTACATGCTTATGGATTAATTTAAAAAGAGCTTTTTGAAACTGGACAGGGAAATACCTTTTGTATAAAGGACTGTTTAACTGTCTTCCCTGCAGGCAAGGAGTGGGATTGGTCTTGCTTGCCAAACCATTAATTGACAAGGTTTTGCACATCAGCTGTATTTTAGGCCATTATTCCTGCATCATTTTGTTATTTCATTTGTTCTAAAAGGAATATTTTTAATAATTCTGATACCTTTGAAGAACACCTCAAACAGGGTCTTTGTAAACTATAAAGCCAGTGAAAAGTTTATGTAAAAAATATCTGTAGTCTTAGAGAAAATTGTCACCATGGAATACTGTGGTCATAGGGGAATTCCCAGTGGATGATTCAAGGTCCTTTACTAGATCCATTGAGTGTGTGCACATTTGATGCTTAGCAGTTAATGCACAGATTGCTTATTTGTGACACCAGTGATGAGAACATAGGAACAATGTATTCTACACAGATTATTGGCAGATCTTTCTTTCGAAGACAGAGTAATTCCCATCCTGCAAACTTCCAATAGCTCTTGGGACTTTTTAGTGAATCAGATAGAGCCATTTCTGATGGCTTCATGCCAGAATGCCATTTGCAGCGCACAGAGTGTGGTACTGCTTTATTTGTACAATTCTTACACTCTATTCTATTTTATGGGATAAGAAACAAAGCTGAACATTCACAAGGGTTTGAGGTGTGTTACAAGCAGGTTCTAAATCATGTTCAGTGTATAATACAGCAGTTGTACAGAGAGAAGCATCTTACAGCTTTGGTTCACCTGACAGATAATGGCTTTGTTTTAGGATATGAGGAATTTACGGTTTGCATTAAAACAAGAAGGGCACAGTAGAAGAGATATATTTGAAGTCCTCACAAAATATGCTTTTCCCCAGTCACATAACTTGGTAAGTTACATAATTTCTATTGCTGACTTGTATTAATGCAGAGTTCTTGCCAATTAACTATTTATTAGACCTAGTAATGGCTACATCATGGCTGCTTAAAAAGTATAACCACAGAATCTGGTGTCAGCATAAACTAAACAGCAGCTTTTATTTTGTGTATTTATAACACTTAAATCTATGTATTTTCTGAAATTATGGATGTTCTCCAGATACACTACTGAGCACCTCTGCTCCATACAGATTTCATTGCTTAGAAACTGCATGTTATCCTCTCTGATTTGGGAATATAGGGAATACATGCCTTACTTGATTTCTTGAAAACATTAATTAATCAAGCAGTCTCCAAGGCAATGATAAGTATGAATCACCAAGGGTTTTACTAATGCTAAGACAACACTTGTTTTATTGATGAAACTAATGAAAAATATAACAGGAATGCATTTATGAATTTGCACCGATTTATTTCAGGTTAAAAAAGCATCTTATGGAAGGAATTGAGCAACAATGATGCAAGCTAATCATTATCTTCCATTTTTTAAAAATGTGTGCACTGTTCTTATTGTGAGTCATTTGACATCCCTTTAGTAAATGCTTTATTTTGTCCGTTGTAATATTCAATTTACACTATATTGGTGTGCTTTAATTTAGGATAATTGTATAAGAGCACTGTTCACAAAGTATTGGAAGGTTCTGCTCTGAATTTTAAGAACATTGTTCAAAGAATTGTTGTGTATACAAGGCTGCAGCAAGAGTCTTACTTCTTTCCAGGAATGTATGTGTCAGTCAATGGACTGGACTTTATAAACATTTAATTCTTTAAAACTTTTGCAGAAATTTTCATTCTATATACAAACTGTGGAGTGAAAACGTAAGGGAAAAGCTTGTGCTTAGAATATTTTGTATTGTTAATGAATAGACCTTCAGAAATGAAACAGATTTTTACATTTGAGTAGATGTGAGGAGTTGTAATCACAAAGAAGGGGGTTGTTAAAGAAGTGAATATATTTAATTCTTCTGTTGCCATTTTATCCGTTTTAAAAGAGAGAATGATTGAAAACATGACAGGATATGTGAACCATGTAAGTATGATGGAAAAGAAGCTGTATGTTGAAATACCAAGTTATGGAGACGTTCAGGTCAAAAGTGTCTTCTAGACATTACAGGGTTCTGGTTTCTGTTGCAAGAGGGTTGTAGACTGGGTTATCCAGGGCACAGTCAAGTTTATTGTTGAATATTTCCTGTATTGTAGATTCCATCATGCCCATGCAATCTCATCCACATTATCTTTTTTTTTTGAGGATTGTATGTAGTGAATATGGGCAAATCAAGTTGTAACTGACTTAGAGTGCCTTCTGGGATAATCCAACTATGGGGTGTGAATACCTTGGTGATGAGATGTGGACTTGTATTAGGTTTGTCATCCAAAAAGACCCGGAGATCCTGTCTAGTGATGGCAGTGAGTAACCAGTGGAGTTGTCCACTTCCTGCTTTATTTGCTGGACAACTCATCATTATATGGCCTGTGTGAAGGCCACTTGCCAACAGAAGTTATGCTTAATAACAAAAGTCTTGGTTGAGGCAGTAGTAATTTGGCCCTTGGATTCAGTAAAGCACCGAAGTTGGGGGGATAGTGACAGTGTGGAGGGAGAGTGGCTGTACTTTGTCTCGTGACTACGTCTGAAGCAGGGTACACCCGTTAGATATCAGGATTACTTTGGAGGGAAATAAAGTGAGCCTGTGTTACATCTGAAGTTGCAGCAGTCCTTATTTTCTAATGTCACAGTGTGGATGAGCCCTTAACCTCAACATGAGCTAAGCAAGTGTGTAATTTTTTGGTGTGCTTTCATTATATTTTGGCAAGCAGTTTAAACTTACCCTGCCAAAGGTGAGTGTTTCTGCCTGATTTTCCATTCCTGCCTTGCTTTTTGCTGCGTGAGTTTGAGGCTGCATGGTGAAGCAGATAGGGAACTGAAAGGAACTAAAGTTAACAAGGAGATAAAAATAAAAGCTCTACTCTGAGTTATTTCCTGTCTTGTTAGTCCAAAGTAAGAGTGGGGTCAAAGTATCTCTGGGTGGATGTGAATGAGGAGGGATGATGGCACTGCTCCTTTCAGTGGCTGGTTTAGAACAAGGTTTCAATGTGTGAATGTGGCAGTGTGTTGGGACTGTGCATGCCTGCCTTCCCCTTGGAGTGCTCTCTAACACTCTGGCCATGTAGCCAGCTCACTCAGGGAGATGTTCTACAAAGAACGTGCTGTAGTTCCCCATGACAGCTGGGTGGAGATGGAAGCCCTCTGATACTCAAATGCCAAGCTCTTGTTCTTCTCTGGTCTCCTCTCTACCTTTCAGTTGTGTGGTTGATTATTCTTCTAATACCAATCTGATATTTGTATAATCACTAAACCAGCATAACTCACTCACTTAGCCAGCATAAAATACTCTGGTTAGTCTTGTGCTGCTTTGAATAATTTGGGGAGACTGGGTTTGGAATCAGCATGCATCAGAGCCAGTGCAAGAGTAGACATGTGAGTGGAACAGGTTGAAGGCAGAAGAGAAAAGAGGGGGATGTCTTCTTTTTAGCAATGGTAAAATGTTCATTTAGCTCAGACCATCTTGTGGAACTGCATCCTTGATGTTTAGCTGGTTCAGCAGCACTGATGCTTGTACAGCTTTACAGTGGGAAGAAGCCATCAGGACAATAAAGTTCTAAAGCTTTACTGTCCTGATTTTTATCCATATTTTTATATTTTATATCAGATTTTTATATGATTGATTTTCAGCTGTAGTGAAACTATATCCTAAGAGCTGATCCTAAACAGGAACTGATAGAGATGCCTTGCTTCTGTTTTCTTCATGCTGTACCATTCTCATACAAATGGATGGTAAATAAAACCCAGAAGATGATTTCTGAGTGGAGTGTACTTACTGTTTTCAAGATTTGTCTCCGTCACCATCCCAACAGCAGTGTTTGAGAGCCTATAATAAATCACAGGCCTGTTCACAGCTGTTCCTCTGTGTCTCAGCATTGTCCTTGGTGCTTACTTCCAGAAGCTATTTCTTGTTTGTCTCCAGTTTGAGCATAGGTTGGGTTCAGATATCCTTGAATCATAACATAAAGTAAGATCTGGTATCTCATCTGACTGACAGCATAGTTGATGGGGAGGAAGCAGCTGCTGTTGCTAATCCTCTGTTGCATTTGCAAACTTGTGCTAATTGAAAGAAAATTGTTGCTGAAAGTGTTTTTTTTAATGTTTGAAAAAATAAAACCAAAATAGCCAAACCTCCCCAAATGAGATGTTTTAGTACACCACAAAAGCTGAGATATATTTGGTCTCTGTAGTTTAGTTTCTACATAGCAGCTGCTTCACTTCCTGATCTTACCATGAAACTACACATCATCATTTTTATAAGAGTGTTCAGCACCATGGTGTCTGCACAATCTGTGTTTATTCCTAACCCCAGTAGGTCTGTGTGGGAATGCCCATTTTGATGAGACTCTGCTGGCTGTGCTGGCTGACTCAAACTGCTCCTGATGTCACTGCTTATCCTGGTCATTTAAAATGTCTGAGGGTTGGCACATGCCAGCATTGCTGTTGAATCTGCAAAGATGACTTTAGATGGAGCAAGGCTGGCGAAAGGGGCTTGTCTGACAGAGCAGCTGAATTTGCAATGAACCCCTTGACTTGAGGCTTCATTCCCCATGACACATCAGAGCCAGGGCAGCAGTGGTGTGAGGAGGCCATGCTCACAAAGGAGCAGAGGGCAGTTATGGCAGCACTACAATGTCTGACCTTAGTTCTTAGAGGAACAGGTAAGATGTACCTGGCTACGCTGTAGTAATGGCGTATGAAATGCCATTAATAATGGCAAGGATAATGATATATTTGTTTCTAAATACACTGAGAAACTGTCAGCCTTTACAGTGAGTAAAAGCTTAGTGATTTATTATATGTAAAAAGCATACATCAGTGAGTTAGAAATAGAAGTTGCAATTGATTTTCTTCACAGGTGTGTGGAACCTTCTTGTTCTAGTTTTGCTGCTTTCTTCTTTTGCAATGCATAAAGATTGGTCATATAATTAATAGATTGTGTCTACATCATATATTCATGTACGAGTATTACATGTATTTATGTACTGTGATTCCATAAAGAGTAAATATGTAGCTATTACGTTTATACTGGTATTTATATATTTACATTACATTTGTACTGCTAAATAGACTGCTTGCTAAACTGTAATTGTCAGATTGCAGATGCTTTCTCCTTTACCTCACACAACTATGTTATGTTTTGAGCAACCAGTGTATTGCATATTATTTTTGTGTACTAAATGGGAAGGAGAAATTGAATGTTAAAGACAAGTACTCTGTCTGTAGGAGGCTTAAAAATAGAGACTGTATTGAAATTGTGGGTTAACACCTGCAGGGAAGTTAACAATTATTTGCACAGTGGAGCATAAAAAATAGTTTACCAAAAATGTTGTAAGATTTGAAAGATTTTTTTTTAAGTGTAGTAGCTTTCTGGTTCAAGTGAAGCAGTAGTCATCTGCTTTTAGACTATGGATCTGCAATGAAATCCCTACTTCCATTTTGTGCAGGGGCTTTAATTTGGTTTTGGAAAAATCTTAGCTGATGGATGGTGAATCTTGCTTGGTTTTGCCAACTATAGGTATTGAAAAGTCACAAACTCTGCACCCAGAAAGTGTTCTGAGTGGTGACTTACTACACTTCCTTGATTTTTTACTTGTTTAATGTTTTCTTTGATTTCTTCTTTCTGTTTCCCATGGTAGCTGAAAAGAATTTGAAACTGATTTTTAATTAGTTGATAGACTAATCAGAGTTGATGGGCTTCCATCAGACATGTAGTATTCATCTCCATCAAACTTCGAACAGATATGATCAGTGCATTGGAAGTGACTGCAGATTATCCTACCTTGAACTCAAGATGTGAGACTGATTCAATAATCAGTAGAACTTGAGGTAAATCTGTGTTTTGTTTAAGTAGCTTTCAGCTGGCCAGTCTCAGTGCTGAGAGAAGCAATGCTAGCTCAGGCTTGCTGCCTGGAACACTGGTGTGTTGAGCAGGTAGTCTGCCTGAAACTTGTGCTGCTGTTTGTCCTTAGTATCCTACCAAAATAATGTGGAGTTGTCTCAGGTGCACCTGTGCAAAATCATAATTCTGCTTTTTGATTATATGTTCTTAATTTTGAAAAACCTATTCATGTTCTCAAAAAATCCACACTGAAACACTTCTATTTTACTTCAATATTCTTCTGAACCTGAATATCTCTTATGTAGGTTTTTTTTGTTGTTTTTTTTTTTAATTTCCACTCAAATCTGGACACATCTGGTGATGCTGCAGTTGATTTAATTCCTGGGTAGATAGACTGTGTGCAGCAGGAGATGCAGAGAAGAGCTTTTGGTTGGAGAGGCAGGATTAACAATGAGAGAAATGAATGGAATTTTGTGCGTGGAGGGAAGAAAAAATGAGTGGAGGTCAGGGTGGAGACTCTGAGTACCTAAAGTATTGTTTGGGGAGAAGGAGGATCTAGCAGGCAAGGGAGGATGTGTGAAGAAGGCATAGGACTGGCCAACCTTCTATTATTCTGGTATTTGAAAGGCTTTCCTGTGTGAATAATGGTGCCCTGGGAGAGGCTGGCAGGGCTTTTCTGCCTTGCGGGCGATTGCCAGAGCTGCTCGCGTCGTTCTCCGACCTCGCTCTGCCCTCTGCCTCTGAAGGCCGTAAATACACACGCAGCTGCTCCGTGCCTGCGGCCGGCGCTGAGACCTCCCCGCCCTCATCCCCCCCTGCAAGGGTGCGTGTACGAGGGGCTCTCATGTGAAGCAACCTGTATCCACAAAAAGCTAAGCCATGTAATTTTATTAAGATAGCACCTCTCAAATCTTATGTCAGGTGATAAAGAGAACCTGTGCGTGTTATATTGTGAATGGTATAATTTCTCCTTCCTGTTTATTTCTGTTCCATTTGCCTGCTGCACTGTAGAATTGCATTCAGATTTCATGTACTGTGAGGTGAAAACTTCAGCAGCGTTGAGTTAATCTAGACATAAATATGCAAACATACTGCATTTAATCTGTAATCTTGGATTATTCAGGATGAAAGTAGAAATATGTGGGTCATTAGTGCAGATGTGAAGCTAACCTGAACTATAGCAAACCCTTCTAGGATGTAAATAGGTATTTAACACCTTTACTTGTTCACTATAATGCAGTTTATCAATTTGGTTGCATTAGAGTAATAAAATACCTAATTCAACAAAAAATGTTATTCAGTAAAAATTACTTCATATTGCTCATTATCACATTTTGTTTCAAACAAAAAGAAGTAATGTCCAAACATGCTAAATATGGCTTGTATTGACACAGGTCATAAAATGCAACTGTCTCCAAGCATATATCTTATGTTAAGTATGTGATTCTTATAATAAAATAGTTATAAATGTGGGTTGCTTGTTACAGTCAAGTAAGGTAAACTGTAGTTAGAAATTAAATAGACCTCTATGACTTGAGTATAACTGTATCTCTTACTCTGTTTTAATGACAACATAACACAGCAATAATCGTGTATTTTGTTGGGAGAAGTGGGCCTAAGGTAGGGTGGGGGTGTTACTGTATTTCAGACTCCAGCAGTTAGGCTGGCCTAAAGCTCAGGCCATCTTCACAGAGTATTTCAAGTCTTATCTGAGAAGCTGTTGGGGGTGATGGGAATGGAATTCAGATCTTTAATCTTCTAGTACAGTGAGTAAGAATTTCGGTAGTCACCGGATTAACTGTGCAGTCTGTACACAATGGTGCACATCCAAATGTGTGTGTATAAACCTTTTGCTGTAATTTAGTCAATCCTTGTGGAAGAAAAATAACTTTTAGTCTTCAGGATTTTAGAGATTGGTCATTTTTAAATACTATTCTTGTGTAGTATAATGCAGGGGTTTTCTCTGAATTGTTCATGTAAAAATCTGAGTCCAAATTTTGCTCCATACATCTTTGCATTTATTGTAGTGTTCTGTGATTTGTTAGACTTCAGGTTTTTGTTGGTTGATATGTTCTACTAATGAATTTCTTTCTATTGAGCAACATAAGAAGAATGTGTACTACCTGAAATATCAACAAAACTGATGAAGCGTAATTGTCCACTTAAATATTTAAGGGCTATGTGACTGTAAGCTTTTGTAGCAGATGTGGTAAAGTTGCTGTAGCCAAGCATTTTAAATGAATCATGCTGTACATAGTAGGACATTGTTCTTTCAGAAAGGATTCAGTCCATCCCCTCATGCATAATAAATTTAACCCTGGTTTTTAAAAGATGAAAACAAAATGCACTTTTCCCTGTGATGTCTTGGGGATTTTTTTTGTGGGTAACACGAGCTGCATAGCTTCCTTTTATTTTCAGTTTGGAACAACACCTTTTTTTTTTTTTGTCAGTAAAAACCCTTCTATCTAACAGCTATCACAGTGCACTGTAACAAACTCATGAGTTTTACTTACCAGGGCTTCAGATTGGTAATTTTTACTTTCTCACGAGGAAACTTGCAGTAAGTAGGAACTTAAAGACTTATTCCAGCCTTCAAGGCATCTTTTAAGTGACGTGTAAGGATTCCAGTGTTTGTTTCCGACTGTTTTAAGATTCTCCTTTGTTTCTGGGTCCTTGGTGAATTCTTAGCATAGTTGCTCTTCGGGGATATAGTAAATTCCTTTGGGAGGAGGGGATGGTTCTTGTGTGTAGCTGTTTAATAGTTGAGCAAATCAGTTGCATCTACTGCTTCAGATAGTGATATTCCCATTTTGCTATTCCTTGTTTGCAATTAAACAACCTTTTCCATGTTTTTTAATAACTTTTCGTACTTGCATCTACTTTTAATGGAATGGAGATTTTTTTCTGATAGAGTAGATGTCCAGCGCTTCATCTCTCCCTCTGTACCACTTGATAGCAGTTTACTTTGTCAAAATATTTGTAATATTTGCAATGTTTACTTGCACTGAAGGTCTTCCCCTTTAAAAACGGTAAAGACATTCAGAAAATAAAACCAGGGAATGCATTGTTTACTTCTGCAAACTTGCCAATGAGTGCGCTTGCTCTAAAATGGTGATTTAATTTAAAATTCTGGTTTGTAAAACTAGTGAGATAAAGCATCTTGAGTGAGCAGTAACATCCTTTTAAAATAATTGTTTACTTAAACTGCATGAGGAAAAAGCTTCTCCTTTCAAGGGGGATTCAGTTGTGTGTTCTGATACGAGCTGTTCAGTGTTTAAAGCAGTGTAAGGTATTGGGCTGAGCAGAATTGCCCGGAGCCTTCTGAAGATCCAAAGCCTCTTCCACGGGACAGTGGTGCAGGTTTAGAGAATTGCTTTTCTCTGGACCTTTGAATCACGACATCTTAGACCACAAAATTTTTTCTTGCTTACTGGGTTTTCTGCATGTGTGGGATGTTCAGTTTCTCCCTTTAATGTTTTTGAATAGCTAGGAGACTTTCAGCTGTTTTGTTACAGATGACCTATGATGGGCTCTGCAGTGTTTCTGCTCTGTATGCTGTTGCTCAGTTAGCTCAGAACAACACATTCTCTTTTGTTGTTTTCTTTTTTTGTTTGTTTGTTTTTTTATTTGAAACAAAATAACTTCATGCTCCTTCTCGTATCTGAAGAGTTTGTAGGCCACAAAAATCAATTTTCTCAATGAGGAAGATTCTTAACATAAACATTACTTCTGCTTTCATCCTAAACTATACAAACAAACCAAGGGAGGAGAAGGGGGTTAGTTAGGTAATACAGCTCACTTGGAATTTGTTGGAAGGAGAAGGAAGATAAAAAGTATGAGGAACTTGCTGGAATGCTCAGTGAGGCTGCTGTGCTGTATAAATGGATTGTGAGAGCAAGCAATAAAGCAAGTAAACAGTAAGTAATGTAAGCAGCTGACAATTTCATTTTCAACAGCAACTTTTTCACTTTCATGGAGTTTTACAGTAATTGGGATTTCTCTTAGTAAGTATCAGTTGGGGAGGGGATGCAGAAAGGCAGCTGCTTCCTAATGGCAATGAATAGCAATTAAAACCTTTTTCCACTTTGAATTTAGCATCTAATGTTGTATGTTGTAATTGAAGCTGTGCCTATTGGAGAAATTTGGTGAGAAGACAGTAGTTTATTTAGTGATAATGCTATTTTGTATTTTTGTATTTGCTGTTTTGTAGCAAANTCCTAATGGCAATGAATAGCAATTAAAACCTTTTTCCACTTTGAATTTAGCATCTAATGTTGTATGTTGTAATTGAAGCTGTGCCTATTGGAGAAATTTGGTGAGAAGACAGTAGTTTATTTAGTGATAATGCTATTTTGTATTTTTGTATTTGCTGTTTTGTAGCAAACATTAGGGTATAACTGATGATGAGCTCTCATATTTGCCATTTGCAGTCACAGACTGGTGTAATAAGCTTCTTTTATATCTTATAGCCTTTTTTTGCCTTTGTAAATGAAGAAAAGTTTTCTGAAAATGGATGGATGGTGTACAACCCGATGTCTGAATACAGGAGACAGGTGAGTTATTACAGTTGCCATTGCCTGGTGCTTTCATGTCTCCCAGCTTGCATAGAGGAATTACTGTTTGTACATTTCACTTATCACCTATAGGGAGAGGATGGAATTGCAACTTGAAGAAAAGTAAAGGAAAGAAATAAAACACTTGAGCCATTACCTTCCTGTGACATTCTAGGTTTTTTTTTAATCTTTGCTCTTTGAAGGAAGTTATTGATGCCTCTTATAATGTGCCGCTGCTAAGTGAGCACAGGTGGGGATAATGTGCCAAATATGTAACTATAGTGTTCTAAACATAGATTGGATATGTTCTTCCCAAAATGAAGTGGGAGGAAAAAAAAGCAGCTTGTTTTAGGAACAGCATTGCTTTACAGATGTTATGGATGTCTGTCAGCATTCTTCCTTGCTCTTTATGTGATGTTGGAAAAATGTCAATGAAAGAGGATGATATTTCTTTTTAAAATGTCTGTTAGATAATTAAAGTCTGACATTAAAAAAAATTAAATAGCAAACAATAAGAATTTTCTTAATATTTTTGCCCTCCATAGTTTTTTTGGTTTATGGTTTAGAAGACTAAGGCCCAAAAAAGTTAAAATACAAACACCCACACAAACCCCACTGTGCGTGTGTGGCGGACTTATTGGTATTTCTCTTGGAAATGCCTTACTGGTCAGAGTGCAACTAGGAGTTGTTCTTTCTCAATAAGAAAGTTACCCTGACTCTTAACCTGATGGTTGTATCAGGCTACAGGGAAGAAAGGTTTTAGTGAGAGTTCCTCCCCCACAGTCTCTCTTCACCAGGGAAGGTGGAAAAGCAGAGCTTTAGAGAAGGAGAGAAGGTAATTTTCTTTCCTCAATTCCACAGTTAGAGAAATACATCTCCTAGTTTCAGTCATTGTTTTGAAGCTTACAATAAGGTTAGAGTTGTGTGCATAACGGTATGAGGTGGCTCTGCAGCTGTTTAAGGCTGTGAATCCATCTGCAATGAGCTGGTTTGTGTGGTCTTGTACCCTTTTTTGCTTCTATTGCTTTGAAACGGTACTTAGTTAAATTGTTGCCATGTGACCATAATGTCATGTAAAATTCAGGAGTGGAATTATTACTTGTTCAGCCAGAAATACATTGCATAACTTCATGTTACGTTTTAGGGGCTGCCTAATGAACGGTGGCGAGTGACTTTCATTAACGAGCACTACGGGCTGTGCGACACGTACCCATCGCTCCTGGTCGTGCCATACAATGCAACAGATGATGATCTCAAGAAAGTTGCTGCCTTTAGGTCCCGGAGTAGAATCCCAGTGAGTATTAGGTGATGGAACTTGCCTGATGGTGTAGCTAGTTTTAAGCTGCATCCAAACTTCTTGCTGGGCATGACGCAGAGGAGGCTTTTTTTGGAAATGGTTATGGCAAAATAGTTTTGATTGGCTGGTGGTTTTCACTGCTTGAAACTGGTGTCTTGGTCAAACCACATTTCCGTTTTTCTCCCGTAGCAATCACCCATGACAACTTCATTGGTTTTAACTTGACTTGCCCAGTAACAGTGGCCAGCAGTGCAGTTTACCTTGATGAGGAATGAGCCTTACACTGCCATATGGACTGGTTACTATTGCTGAATGCCCATTGAAAGTAATCACAAATGTTGTCCTGCAAGCAAACCACATGACATTTAAACATAGTTCCTCTGGTCAGTCCTAAAATAAGACCTCATGCATAGTCTCTTTAGTGAATTCTTGGGCTCCTTAATCTGTGGAATAAGAGAAGCCCATTTGACCTCTTGAGTTTCTGTAATGAAAATTCTATGAGGTAAGAGAATTTTTATGTATCAGCTCTTTACAGCACTATAGAAAATACTAATTTCTATCCCAATACTTGTTTTAACTGGTATTTCCCTTTGGCAAACTTAGAAGATGTGCTGGATTCTTACAGTATCGGAAAGCTGCCTTGAATCTCAGTTTCACACAGATGCACAGCTCAATAGGACAAATATTTATTAGATATGGTATTTACTGACAGACTAGTTCTATCATTATAAATTTACTATATAGACACACACATATATCTGTGTAATATATAATGTGTATAGAATACTTATGTATAATGTATAGCCTGTGCATATAGTTCTAATAACCTAGTGGTGTCATCCCTATCACCTCATAATTTGTGACAGGCCTTTTGGTATGCCTGTACAGTGAGAGTAATTTCCTTGGTAATAGTAATTTTATTAAAATAGTAATTTTAAATAGTAATTTCATTCTTGTCGAGAAATAGCTATTCATCCTCACTGCCCCCCCCACTCTCCCCCTACTTGCAAATCTTGTTTCTGACCTACACCTCAGGAATGAACACTTTCTGAGGATTGGATTTTGGGGGGATTTTTGTTTGAACTCTGATCTGCTTTTACTCTGTAACCCACAACTAGAGTGGGTGAGAATACTGTTTCTTAATATTTTTCAACAATGAATTTGCATTTTTTGCCTGCTTCTTGGATTTCTTGCCTGTCTTTAATCTCTGGCACTGCATCTGTTCCCTGGGCAGCTCACTGTCCTTTGTGGGCTCAGAACAACAAAGACAGCGTGTGCTTCGCTCCAGTGCCTCCTCTTTATAAAGAGGGCTGAGGAACAAAACGTGCTTTAAAGAGAAGAGAAAACATTCAAGATACTGCAGAAAGGTTCAACTTCCTTATCCAAAAAAAAGGGAAAAGTTGTTCATGTAGAATTGGAGCATCTTAGTCACCATTTCTACAATGAGTTCATTCTTGTGAGTTGTTTTTTAGTTTCAGCAGAGATTGCCGTGTTTGTTACTAGTTTACTTTTCAGGATTATTTTTGTAACCTAAGACTTGTAGGAAAATACTAAAATACATTGGATTATATAGGTAAGTATGATTTCACTAAGCATTAAATATGTAAGAGAACTCTTTTGAAGATTATTATTAAATTTTATGAGACTAGAAGCAGTTGAGATGTCAAGAGATTGTATTTTGAAGAAATAAAAAACGTGTTAATTTTCATACTGTGTATTCTAAAGACTATAGCTTTAAGTTCTGGTTTTTTTTACTGAAGTGAGTTTCTTCTGCTGTGTGTTTGCCGTGTGAGCAGGTTCTCTCTTGGATTCATCCGGAGACCCAAGCTGTAATCATGCGCTGCAGTCAGCCCCTGGTTGGAATGAGTGGCAAGCGGAATAAAGATGATGAAAGATACCTTGATATCATCAGGGAGGCCAACGGGCAGATCTCCAAACTGACCATCTATGATGCAAGGCCCAATGTCAATGCAGTTGCAAACAAGGTAAACAGATGCTTCTAATGTCTTAGTTTTGAAGGGAATGAGGAGAAGACTTAAGTTGAAGTTGTCTGTGAGGAGGTTTTGGGGAATAGTAGTAATCTTAATATAGATAAATTTACATAATCAACTACTGAGGCTCCAGGCCGTGAAAGGACATGAGTGTCTAAAGTAGGTCCCTAAGCAGGGTTTCAGGACCACATGTTGATTTCCAGACATGCTTTAACTGTGTCTGATCTTAGCATAGGACTGAAGTCAGGCATGACTCCACTCTGCACTGGTAGGTAGCTGTAGGCTGGGCTGTAGAGCATGTCCCCTGTTGGAATGACAGGCCACCTCTGTGCAACATCCAGATCCTCTGGGAAAATTCCATCCTAGAAAGGCTGTGTGCATAAAGCCAAGCTCACTGACAGGCATCCTTTGTTTGGGTCTTCCTAACCATTGCATGGACTACTTCAGACCTATCCTGGCATCCAGCCAATAAAGTGATAAGTAAGTTAATGTGGGTGCTTGCACTCTAAACAGCAGTATGGATATGATCTTGGATACCTTGATACCTGTTGTTCTTCCCCAGGTGCTTGTAGTTGGTAAGTAGGGAAACAGTGTTTTCATTTGGTAAGGTGACTGTTTCTTTGTTATCTGTAATCAAAACCTAAATGGGATCAGAATCATATACCAACCCAGGCTGGAACAGATCTTGAAAAATCATCTCTTGTAACCTTTCAGGAAGAAAAGATGCGCCTGTGGATTTATTTCTCTTCTGCTTACCCTTCAGCTCTGTTGAGGATTAGATTATTTAGGCAAGCTCAGATGTAATGCCAGTACACTGTGTCAGTGTTGTTTTTGGCATGGAGCACAGTAGACATGGATGTGCTCTATCTTTATATGCAAAAACCATGTTAGGGAGTGGTGGTGAAGGAGACAAGTTTAATGCTTTTGTCATAAGAGAATGTGCCACGCCTGGGGATAGTCCCTTAGTCATGGAACTTCAAACACAAATGAAGGGGAGGTGTTCTTCAGTACTTACTAGTGAAGGTGTGTTTCTGCACAGCAAAGAGCATGAGAGCTGAGCTCAAGAGGGTTTGAGACCTGAGTGAAATGGTAAGTGTGCTTATCAGGAGAGAAGGAATTCCAGCTTCCGAATAGTTTTGTGGAACAAAACAAACACCAGTTTAGTGAAATGAGTCCTCTTCAGTGTTTGTGCTGAAAAGAATATGAAATGGTAAAACTTGTTTGCATCTAAGAGGTTTATGTGCAACAAAGGCTAAGTTGCTTTCAAGAATAGCAATAATAATTCAAGAGGGGCAATAGTACTGGTAGTTTGCTCTGTGCAAGTTAGGTGCATGTATTTGTACCTGTACAGTGTTCTTTTCTATAATACAGAATGTAGTTTGTTAAGCTTTGTTACTATGTTTGTGTGTATAGTACACATTCTTTCAGAGACTCTATCGTAGGGGCTGTTTTAACCTGATGGTTTGTATTTTGAGGGTCTGCATCAATTGTTTGCATTTGACTGTAGAAATCCCATTATCCTGTGCACACTGAATTTTTATGGGTGAATAAAACATGTAATCTTTCTGTTTGTCTAGTGGAAAGATTGTCAGTTACATCTCTGAAACAAAAGGGGTGAAAAATAGTTTGTCCAAGGAAAAAATTTTAGGTAATGTCCTATAGACAAACTTGATACGTACATGTTTTAATTAACTCCTCACATGTCTAAATACTAAATGCTCAATCAGAGCAGTAGACACAGGAGGGTACATTTCTGGGTCTGAGGGAGAATGACATAAAAAGTGCAAATCACTGTGCAAGCACTGAAAATATTTTGTGAACAGCTGTGAAGACTTGTCTAAGCAAAATCTTGGGCTGTGCTACTCATGCACTGCTGTGTTCCTTGTACATAGGTCAAGACACAGTCAGGAGCTGCAGCAGCCCTGATGCTGAAATTGCAATCATTCCTCATGAAGACTTCATAATAATCAAAGGAAAGAGAAAAATACACTCATTGCTTCTTTCACTGCAGAGCCTGGCAGCTCTGATAATAACCCCACATCTGAGAAGAGAGAGGGCACAGAATAGAGATACTGTGCTGCTGTACAGCAGTGTAGATGGTACTCATGGGGAAAGGCTACACAGTGCTTTAGGCTCTTGTCTGATGTATAGCTGGTGGCTGCAATGGCATATAAAGGCAAAATTTATTTATCCAAATTTATGGCATGTTTTTGCTGTCTGCAGGAAATGCTGCAATTTTGCAGCTCTCTGAGCTTGGTGATGTTTAGTCTGGAGAAAAGGAGGCTCAGGGGGAACCTTAGCACTTTATACAACTGCCTGAAAGGAGATTGTAGCCAGGTGGGGGTCGGTCTCTTCTCCCGAGTAACAAGTGATGGGGCAGGAGGAAATGGCCTCATGTTGCACCAGGGGAGTTTAAATTTGATATCAGGAAAATTTTATTTCTGAAAAGGCTGTCCAGGGAAGTAGTTGAATCACTGTCCCTGAAAGTATTTAAAAGATGTGGCACTTGGGGACGTGGTTTAGTGGTGGACTTGGCACTGCTGGATTAATGGTTGGACTCAATGATATTAAAGGTCTTTTCCAACCCAAATGATTTCATGTTTATCTTTGAAAAGTCTCATCAGTGGCTTTGTGCCCTAAAGTATGTGTGGGTTTTCTGCTTCCTTTTGTGACTAGGCACATCCTTTGCAGTGGTGTTGGTGAAATGTTTTGAAAGAGCAGCAGCAGAACAGACTTTTTACTTATGTGGCTCTTTAATATCTTAGCAGTCTAAATATATGTTTAGTCTTCAGCACTAAAATTTAGTTTTAGAAAAGTTAAAGTAAGCTTTAATGTTATTGCTAATTTACTTCTTAAAGACAGAGTCTAAGATTCTTGAACATAATGCTTAAATTAAAGGTATCTTATTCTTAACTCTTAAATTTATTTGGCCAAACATTTAATCACTTTTGTCTATTTCCATGTCAAATGACATTCATTCCTTTCTTGCTCTGTTGAAAAGAGTGTGTATATGACTAAAGTTAATTTCAGATCTCTTGTTTGTAGGCAACTGGGGGAGGATATGAAAGTGAAGATGCATATCCCAATGCAGAACTTTTCTTCTTGGACATTCATAATATTCATGTCATGAGGGAATCTTTGAAGAAACTGAAGGATATTGTTTATCCTAACGTGGAAGAATCACACTGGTTGTCAAGTCTGGAATCAACCCATTGGTTAGAACATATAAAGGTAATTTTTCCTCGATTGTTTGAAAGATGCTTGTCCAAATCTGTCATATCATACTTGCCTTCTTTGCTAAGCTTTGATATAGTCCTAGAACACATCAAACTACTTGGACTACAAAAATGTCCCTGAGTTGGCTTTTTTTGCCAACTAATCTTAGAGTATGTTGTGAGACTCATAACTAAGCAACAGTAGGTGAAATTGGATGTTTGTTGCATGCCTCACGTTAAGAGTCTTTTGTAGAAGAATGCATTCTTAGTCTGATTGGCTTTACATGCATGAGAACTGATTTCTTGCAATACAGGCCTGCAGATGACTGTCATCGTGAGATATTAGTAAATACTTCAGTTGTCAATGTGTATGTGACTTTATTTTGTGAATTATGGTTTTGTAAATAAATCTTGTAAATTTGTAAATTTTGTAATTTTCATCTGGTAGCACAAATAAAATACTTAAGCTGGTAATTCACCAGTGTTCTTACTAGTTGACCTTTGGATCTTTTGCCTCACGTACAGCTGTGCAAAAGTAATTAGAGTATTATGTAATGAATCCTACTTAATAAAATTTTCATCTTAATTTAATATTTGGAAAACAAGTATATTAGAAGGGTGCAAGCTGCTTTTCCCAACAACTGAGATAATTCAGTCATTTAGTTCAAAGAAAGGAGTCAAATGAAATAACACTGAATTTTTAGAGAGTATATCCTATGGCAAATCCCCTCTTTCTTTGAAAAAGATTATGTTCTTTGGTTTATCAAGGTTACTGTTTTCTGCCCCTTTTTTTAAGAATTTTCTGTGAGGTGAATTTGATCTTACTAAGGGATTAAGGAACCAATCTGTTTCTCTATTTTTATGCAAGAAATTCACTTGATCTCCTAGAAAATTCTTTTCCAATTAACTACACTGTTCTTTTCGGGTCTTTTTAATGGAAAAGGCATTATTTCAGATACAAAGAAATCAACGTAGTGTTATCATTTGAGCAGAAATAAGCTGTGTTGTTTGGTGTTGTTGCTCCTTGCCAGCTCGTTCTGACAGGAGCCATTCAGGTGGCAGACAAGGTGTCATCGGGCCGGAGCTCGGTGCTGGTTCACTGCAGCGACGGCTGGGACCGCACGGCTCAGCTCACCTCCCTGGCCATGCTCATGCTGGACAGCTACTACAGAACCATCGAAGGCTTTGAAGTTCTGGTGCAAAAAGAGTGGATAAGCTTTGGACACAAGTTTTCATCGGTAAGAATTAGAAGATAATTGGAAAGACTGTGCAGTACTAACTTTCTGAAAAGCTTCCAGTGTTGATCTGCTCACTTTGCGTCAGGGTTTGACAATTCCTTTCATTATTTTTGAATTTAGATTTAAAACATTTCCAGGTAAACTGAGCAGAACTTTTGGGTTTGGACCTGTTTGATCAATATTTTTCTTTCTCTGAGAGCTCATATTTTGTCTTTTGCATCCTTTTAAAAGCATAGAATTGCTAGGGTCACTGAGGTTATTGAGCAAAGAAAATAAGGAGGCAGAAAAATTGTGTCCTCTCAAATTCTTCAGCTAAAGAACGGCTAAAGCTGGGACATGAGGTTCTCCATCACTCTTTTTGGACTGTTTTGACTGTCACAAGGAGCAGATGAATGAGTCTGACCATTGTCTTCTAAGTGAGATTTTGCATGCCTGTTCTCAAATATTCTAAACTCGTCGTAATAGCTCCCAAGAGGCTGTCACTGGTAATGCTGGCTCTACTTCCGTTCAGTTGTCTTCTGGGCAGAAGTTTAGAAGCTCAGAAGATTCAAGTAGTTGCTTCCATAGCTAGTCCATAATATTTCACAGGTATGGGAATCATTTTCATGGAAAATTCACAGAATATTCTGAATTGAAAGGGACCCTGTTCATCCTGTTAGTGTTAGAAAACTTTTCCAAGTCTTGCTGGAACTTTTTCTAAATGTGGCAGCTAACCATTTAACCAGGAAATCTATATGAGGAACCTGGAGGAGCAGATTAGGTTGCCAGGGAGACTGTGCTGTTAAGTACTATAAACATTACAACAGTGTTGCTTGTTGGTGCTGAACCTTGTAATTCACAGTAAGAAGTTTCTACAACTTCAGCAGAAGTTACTTGCATGGATACTTTGTCCCTAGTGGAATATTCTAAAGATATTAATATTGCTAAAATTCGGAAAATAGGCAATCCAGGAAAAAATCAAGAAATGGAAAAATATACCTACATGTGTGTTTCATGCCTATTTTACATTTGCAAATGTGTAAGAGTGTTGCAGTCATTTGGAAATCCATGTATTGCTACTCAGCGTAAATCACCTCAACATTGACATGTGCTTATAGGCTGTGGCAGTTTTTGATCTGACATTCTAAAGGTGCTTTGAGGCTTAGGAGGTTTGTATTTTGGGTGTTGGGAGTGATAGGTGATGTAGTCTGGTTTTTAGTGTACTTACTTGTGGTCTTTTAGCAGTGATATGTTTTATAAACCATTACGTATTCTGTCTTGGTACAACCACAGGAAAATGTGAAGCCAGTGACTTGACTTTTTATTCTCATATTTTATTTTGTACTTAAAAAAGTTGATTTGGGGTGCAGATAAAATTAGATGGTATAACTAGGAGACCTGTAGTCAAACACGTGTGTTGTGGTTTAACATAGAGCTTAAAAACAGAGATCTGTGTGTTCTTCATCATTATTAATAAATTCAAATAATCTATGTTTCTTTTTGTTAAACCATTCATTTTAGTTGGGTAATCAAAGGATTTTGTTCTCCCTCAACAGATGTTTTTTTCCTAATAGTGAGGCAAGACTTGGCATGCCTTCCAGATGACTTGCTCAGTCCATTGGTTCATGTCTGACGATGTAGCAGCAATAAGGATGATTTAAGTAGTTGCTTTTGCTTAAACTGCTATTTTTCCCAACTTGCTCGGTCAAGTAGCAATCTTTGGAAACTGTTGAAGCCACTCTTTAGCCATCTGCTGTAATCTGAGAGTACTGTAAAAAAACTTTTATTTGATGGATTATTTAGCTTATAGTGAAGGTCAGTCTTTTCTGGAGTGTTCTGTAGAAGTGGTAGAGTCACCATCCCTGGAGAGGTTTAAAAGACAGGTGATGTGTTGCTTGGGGACATGGCTTATAGTGGTGGACTTGTCAGTGCTGGGTTAACAGTTGGACTCCATAATCTCAAAGGTCTTTTCCAACCTTAACTATCCCATGATAAAAAAATTATAATGCAAGCAGAAAATATTGTGATAATTCATACTCTGTTTTAGCTTGGTAATCATTTAATGGAATTGTGACTTTGAATAGTGAGAACTAGACACTTGCTGCAGTTATAGCAGTTCCTGAACCTCATCTCTGAAACCATTGTTGTTTCATTTTCCCTTTAGTAGGGAGTTGAAGAGTAGAGTGTTACTTACATTGTTTGGGTTGGCACAAGCTTCATGTTTTTATGATATCAGGGTTGCAATTTGGATTATTTAATATAAAATAACAAAATAGTAGACTACTTAATAGTTCCTCTCCATATTTTATATCAAATGAGGTGAGCAATAAGTTTCCTTTTTGAAAAGGAATTCCCTACCCCAACTTTTCTGTGTGCTGAATTTAGTGCACTCTTTAGATGATAAATTTTCTTATGTGGAATTTAATTCTAATTATGCATTGAAATATGAGACATAATTATAGATGAGAAATAGACATCCTGAAGCTGCTAACTATAGTGGAGGTGGACAGACTTTCACTCCTTACTAAACACATATATGACTCTTAATGGATAACAAGGATTTCAAACCATGAAAACTGAAGAGCAAGGAAGCCAATTTGGTTTTCTTCTTTATAGCCCTTTTCTAGTCATTTGTTACTGTTGACTGAGTTCAGCTGCAATCCCTCATCTCCCTCTACTTCATCCCATTCAATGCTATTATTTTAAACTATCTTGCAAGCCATTGTACAGAGTAGTGTACTGCTCTTATGATTTTTCATGTCCTTGAGGTATTAAGTATGCTATCTTACAGGCAGATAGACAACATCTTAGGTCAACATAGCTGCTTTTCTTTTGTCTCCTCCAGCAAGTACATTCAAACAGAATAATGGAATGAAAAGAAACTCTTTTTCCCTGAATCTCTTACCTGTTCTCAGCTATCAAATGCAAAAAGGAAGTAAACAGCTTTTACCAAATCTACTTTTCGTCTGTGGGGCAAATTTCTTTGATTGTTACTTTGGGCACCTCAGAATAATGTACTTACCCAGACTTTAAAAATATGTTAATTTTGTGTCAAGAACATGAAGGTTTTTTGATCTTGTTCATGTTTACTACCTCAGGATTCAAGTGTGGAGGAGAAAGAGGAGATTGTGTGGATAATATGATGATCTAGGTCCTTCAGTGGCTTAAAATGAAAAGGAAGACAAAGTATGCAACTTGGCTTTGGGCAGTCATACCATGTAAATATAGTTCAGAGTATGTCTTGATTATTTAAGTAATGGATGCTTCAGCAGGTCTGCTTGTCTAATAATCAGCAGGTTTTTATAACAGGACCAGTTATCAGTTTGGACTTTTTTTCAGACATCTTTGGAACAGCTTTGCAGTATTTCTCTGTATCTGAATCTCTCCTCCTTGGTGCAGTAACTAATTTTGAAATTATAACAGTGGGTTGCTTTATTGCAAAAGAATTAATGATCTCGTACAAAATAAGAAACCATGTCTGTTGCCACAAAATAGCATATTTCAGTTAACAGGAGGCTGCTTTGCTTCATTTCAGAGAATAGGCCACGGTGATAAAAATCATGCTGATGCAGACAGATCACCCATCTTTCTCCAGTTTATTGATTGTGTGTGGCAGATGTCTAAACAGGTATGTGGTGTTGTTCTTCAGAAGGTAACAGTGCGAAGAGATTACTGAATTAAAATCCTACATCTTTATTTTTTTGAAAAAAGTATTTGAAGAGGACAGCATACCCCTCTGCTCTGACCTGTAGTAAAAAGAGTGTATTTACTTTCATAAAAGTGATATACAGGCTGTGGCTATGCTGCTGGACATGGCACTGGCTGTGCAGGCATGTCTGGTGTTCCTGGATATGGGATTCTCAGACACTTACTCGAGGGATGTTTCATACCTGGCAGAAAGCTTTTACAGGAATTGCACTCAGCTGTCTTAATGGGGTCTGTTGTTTTGTTTGACCATTTTGTGAAGCTGTCCTTTGAACTGCAGGGACACTTGCTGTTTTGTCTATGCTTTAAAAGGAAGCTAGGGAGCTTTTGAGTGCTGTGATTTAAACATTGTAATGTCAGTAAGTAATGAAATAAAGCAGTGAACTTAGTCCATTTAGGGTTAAGGATCAGGACCTTTATTTTCCTTTATGGTGCTGCACTGTAAGAGTGCACTGAAGAGATCTTATTCTGTCTTGCTAGTAAAAGTGTATGTGTAACCATTCTGTATTTTAGTCTTTTTATAAATTAAAGATAGGTAGAACATTTTGAGAAGAGATTTTTCAGTGGCTAGTTTGAGAAAGTTGAACACCTTGTGTCATTCAACACTTAGTCTGCTATAAAGTACATGAAAGTATTAACTTAAAAATTATTTGTGGATGTATCCACACTTCTAAACTCTACCTTCAGCCTTTTAACCAGGGCATGTGCATATCCCCTGGCGTTTTCCATGTAAACAATGAGTTTGTCTTTCCTGGTTTTAGTTTCCAACGGCCTTTGAATTCAATGAGCAGTTCCTGATTACAATCCTGGATCACTTGTACAGCTGCCGCTTTGGCACTTTCTTGTATAACAGCGAGTTTCTCAGAGAAAAAGAGGTTAGTCAAACCACTGATTGTGTCATTGCATTGCTGTCTTTACTCTAGGTGGTTGCAAAATTTTTGGTTGTTACTGTATTTGGTTATAGTCCCTTGCAGACAGTGACTTTGACCTGGCTTTTTTCTTATAGAATAGTGCCATGTAGTCACTAAAATACTTGCCACGCACTGGGTTTAGAGTCTTTCTGATACAATAATGTGTTATGCTTCTAAGTAAACCAGAAGTGTACTAACTTTAGAATGTAACAATGGCTTCTATGATGGATTTCTTGATTTTATGCAAATATTTACTGATCTTATTTCAATTTCATTTTAGAAAGTGACTGAGAAAACGTTATCGTTATGGTCTTTGATAAACAGTGAAAAATCTAAATACACCAATCCTTTTTATAGTAAAGAGCTAAATCGAGCCCTCTATCCGGTAGCCAGCATGCGGCATTTAGAGCTCTGGGTTAATTACTACATCAGGTGGAACCCAAGGATTCGGCAACAAGTAAGTAAATTCTCTGTAACATACAAAAACTGCTCTTAGACATTGGAAATAAGGATTTTGTGTCATAACTGACTTGTAGAGCAGTACCTGTAATCTGTTCAGGTTTTTAATGTTGTATTTGTAAAGATGGAGGAAAAAAGTGAAAGTAATTATTTAGTTCTCTCTTGCTCATTGAACTTACTTCCCTGTTTAGTAGCAAGTCATCCTTGAGCTCTTTCTAGCCCTTTTTCTTGGACACATGTCTAAAAGCATTTGATGCTACTAAATCCTGAATGACAATGCTTAGAAATGGGGCTTGCTGATCCCTGAAGAGCTGGGGCATTAGCAACACAAACACAGTTGCATTTGCTTGGTCTTTCTCCTTTTGCTAAGAGAGGGTATGAAACTATTTATAAATGAAATGACCTGTTGAGTCCTTTCTCTTTCCAAGCTATATGTTTTGATAGTAAGATTTAATTTTTATGTGACATTGATGACCCAGCATTGTTTACACTGTAGATGAAAGCTGTTATTGAAAATTATACAAGTGGATCAGATTAGAAGTCCATAAAAGCTTTTATCAAATGACACATAATTGAGTTCTGTGGTTTTAATCCATATGGACACTCAGTGTTTTTTGCGGTCTTGCTGGAAATCTCAGCTATGTAGCAGATGAAGATTGTGTACAGAGACTTTTTTGTCCTTTTTAACAGCTTGTGGAGATTTGAGTAGGAGAAGATAGAGGAGCAATTTGTTTGACAGAAGCAGTCTTCACAGCCCAGCCCTTGGAATGAGTCAGTAGTTTTCAAGCAATACACTTCCTTTTCCACAGCTGATCTCCTCTATTATTTACAGCACTTTAGAGGCTTCAGGAAAGCCTGGCAGTTTGCTGTGGCTTTTTACAAGTACATTGCTTGCTGGAATTGGAAGTCCTGGTTTTAAAGCTTTTGTTGCTTGTTATGAAAGATGAAGGTGTTTTGCAAAAGGTGAATATAAAGATTTATTTTTAGAAAGTGAAGAATTATAAGGCATGCAAATTAGCTGTAGATCTACTTAAAAATGCAGTTTGCCATTGTTCAGGAGAGCTTTTTGGCAGGAGTTTCTCCTTAGAAATGCAAACCCAAGTGACAGTATTCCATGCTGCTACTACTGGTCCCTGATTTTCACCCTTTTTGTACACAAAATGCAACTTTTTTTTCTGCACATGAAATTTATGCTTCATAGTCACTTAAGCAACTGAATGACGAACATGTGGCCTGAAGAATTTTTTTGATGACCTTTCTTAGTGCCATTCCTTAGAAGTATGTTCTGCTAGCAAAACTATGATGCTACATCACCAGTCATCTTAGTAGCTACATTCAGCATTGATCCAGCTTCCACAGTTGCCTCAGCATTCATCACAATCCTCACATGGGTGCACAGTGAGTGGTACATCTCAGAGTGCTGGTTGAACTGGTTTTGAACTGGTGAGGTGTTCCACCATTTGCTGCTGAAACTCCACTGCTGATAGCTTTGAATTCCAGGCAGTTAACTGTGAAACAGCAACAACTTCTAGATAGGTATATTCAGCTGAAGGTAACTTAAGGCTTTCTCTCTGCTTTGGACATCTGTAATAGTTCTTTTCCATTTGTTTCATTAGTCTGAAAAGGAAGTTAAGCTCAAAGTGGAAACAGTTAAAAGGTTTTTTCTGAGTAATCTCCTGAAAGCCAGAGCAGTGGATTTTAAACACATGCAAGTTGACTTAGACATTTCACTAATAAAGTTTTTTTTTTTCACTTGTTTATTTACACTAAGTTGCACATTAACTATTAAAAACTCAAGTAAATTTCATCATTGAGAGAAGTTACTTAAGCTGAAGACACGGATCTTAATCTGATCAGTGTAGCTAAAATAATCTGGCTAAACACTGTGTTTTAGGGAAGATGCTGAGACATTTGGTTTCTGGACTCTTAAAACCTTTTAGTAAGTCAAGAAAAAAGCTTTGGTCAAGGTATACGAGTAAATATCTTGCACACAATATTAGATAACAAGAAAATAAAATCCATATGCTCCAGGAAGTGGTGGTTGATTTTACTGAGTTAGGGCAAACAATTTTGTGCAAAGATTGACTTTGGGGGAGACAGCTGGAGGCAGAGGGCTCTCAGGTTACAGCAATGAGTATTTCTGTTTAGCTAAGACTTGCTACACCTGCCAGGGAGCCCTGGATACTCGAGCAGCCTGTGTACAAGTAGTTGGAGTGAAGTGCTAAGACTAACATGGATCTCTTCCTAGCAGCCAAACCCCGTGGAGCAGCGTTACATGGAGCTCCTTGCGTTGCGTGATGATTATATCAGGAGACTCGAAGAGCTTCAGATCACAAATAATTCTAAGATATCCAATTCATCAGCCTCATCAACATCTCCCTCACAAATGGTGTCCCAAGTACAAACACATTTTTGAAGAAAATGTTGGCTTCTTTCTATACTGTAATAGCAGGTGGTGCTTAACATAGATCTATAGCATAAAGAGGAATATTCTAATGCCTTACATTGGACTGTTCTAACACAAATTATTTTAGACTGTCTTCATTTGAGGAGGACTTCAAAACAAACAAAACCCAACTCTTCGATTACGTGCCTTTCAGAACCTGTGGACTGGGAACATTATTAATCAACTCATAGCTATTGAGGGCTTTAAGAGTTATTTTGGTAGGTCTGGTACAACTGAAAGTAAATTGATTTATTGTTTTCGTAAGAATGCTTTAATTTATTACATTTTAGGTCATGTTTCTGTAAGGAAATTTATGCTCAGTCTTACATGTCATGAATAAACACAATAATGGCAATAGGAATATTCACATTGTATAAAATTAGGTATGTCTGTATTCCTGTTAGGAATACATCCCTGCAGTTCATGAGAGAAAAATAAATTCTATTGCAAGATGTCAGAGAGAAGTGTTGAAACTTTCTGATTACCCGAGAATTCCAAATTTTCCTTTTTTTAAATAAACAAATATGGGAGGCATTTCACTGATATGCTTCTAAGTAAAAAATTCAAATAGCTCAGTAGATACAAAAATAAAAGAAACTTTTTAAATTGTAAATTGATTTTATTTTTTTTAAAACAAGTGAAAGTTGTACTGGATTCTGTGAAGTTCTGTTTGGGCTAGCTGTTCAGCACTAAAGTACAGCACAAATTATCACTGTGGGCAGTATTGGTTCTTTGGATTAATACAGAATTAAATGTTTCTGAAAGAAGGTTTATATAATTAAAAACAGAACCACAGAGACATTGCTTAAATATCCAGCAATAGCCATAGTATTAAAGCTTCTGTTTGTCTTCTGAAAATAAATGTGCCTGTTTAAAGGAGTTTTTATACCAAAGTAGACAAAAATTCTCAGTTATAAATAATTTTGAAAACTTGTACATTTATACTTTACTGTTTAATTTAACTCCTGTTCAGCAAATTTATTCTAAAGTATTTAAGGGGCTTTGGTATCCAAAATTTGCATATCGTGTGTGCACTTATATTGAACATTCAGGTGAGCTCTAGTTTCAAGCCTTTCAAGCCTTTCGGAGGCTTTTTGTAAATCTTTAATTTGTTCCTTTCAGGTATTTTTTAAATAGTTGCAAGCATTTCTTATGACAGTACAAACTTTGCTCTTAATATTTAATTAAAATTTTGCATATTCTCAAAATTTTAATGATATTTAGGCAATCCAGGAAATACTGCAAATCAGAATCTGTAAAGGACTCTAATACTGTTATTTTAAAGGAGATATTTTGATGCTTGAGGCTTGTCATTGTAAATTATTGTACATGTGGTGAGTTTTGATCTGCAAGATATAATAGGATTATATATAAATTGTTTTGTGTAAGTGTATATAATATAGTTTATTAGAAATTCTGCGAGTTTATAAAGTGTAAATATTTTGCATATGAAAACTAAATTTAAAGGTATAGTTCCATAAAATAAGTCAAAGTTTAGAGGACATAGAATATTTAAAACAGTATTTTTTCAAAGGAATAAAAATATACCGCCTCTGGATTTAATTTAGTATATGCACTGAGTTGCACTATGTTTTCAGGGAAGTTCAGAGCATACAGCATGTGTGTTCTAAATTTGCAGAATTATATGACTTTTGTCCTCTAAATTTCATTCTCCCATCTATGCTCTCCGGTATGTGTATCCAAAATAACAATGTTGTCCCCCAGTCTTTACTTGTTAAGGTAAGTAAGATTCATTACATCAGATAAATGAAGTAGGATACTCAGTTGTTCATGATGTATTTTACATTTTGAAAGCTATGCATACTCTGGTATATTTGCCTTCTACTTACTTGTGGTTTATTTAAAAAAAAGCACTATTTTTATTGGAATATTTAAAGTTTCTGTATTTGAGTTTAACATATTGGTGATGTCTCTGAGCGGTGTGAAAAAGTTCTGAAAATACAATAGTTTTTACTGTGTAAACACTACATGATAACATATTACATTTGGGAAAGTGTAATATAATGGAAAGGATCTTTTTGCACTTACTTCATTACATATTACTTTGTATTACTCTTCAGCTGAATTTGTCTTTGAAGCTCTAACATGGCTCTATGCGGGCTTAGAATTTTTCAAATCAGCAGATAAGATATGTGTTTCAATTGTTTTTACGTATGCGACCAACATAAGGGTGATTTTAATCCAGTATGTTCTGGAAAATACTACTTGTGAATGTGGGCATACGAACTTACCAGTGCTAGCAGAACATCTCTCTCCTTCCCCCATAACCGGCTGCGCTGGGCTGTCGTTCTGCACAGACCTCCTGTCCTCTGTGCACACTGTAGCCTGTTCCCTGCCAGGAGCACACCTGGGGAAGCTGCTGAGGTCGTGAAGGTGAGACTTGCAGGCGCTGAGTGCCTTTTCTAGGGGGGGTGAAAAAGCAGAGCTGGGGTCTGAACATCACCAGCAATGAATGCCCAATATCCCGTAAGAAATGTCAGTCTTGGAATGCTAGTTTAGGTTTTTTGTATTCTTCCTTCCATGGACATGAGGAGAATAAGCTAGGTTTTGTTCTGGGCTTCTGTTACTTATTTAGAGAGTTTATTTGTTGAATGCCGCCTTTATTTGCTCATGCCTTACCCTTCCCCCCAGCATTAGTTATGGCTGTACCTAAGACATGACTTGTGTGCTACCTCCTTCTGATGTATTGTTAACCTCTGCCTTGAGTTCAGGTGTTGTGTCGCAGCGAGCATTCTGTCATGCATGAGAAAACATGATCTGTAACAGCGCAGGATATCTCCTCAGTACTACTGCTTCCTCACTAACCATGTCGGCCGCTCTCCTTGGATACCGCGGGACTGCTCTGGAGCCGGGCCCTGTGTGTCAGGCGTTGGGTCGGGGGAAGAGCAGTGAACATCATCCGTCTGCCGTGTATGTGCGGGGAGGGGAAAATAAAGATGTCAGTGCTGAACTCTCTGCCTCCAGCAGCCCTTTTCCTGGCGCGCCGGCCGTGTGCTGCGTCTCCGTGCTGGGGGCGGAATGGGCGGTGTGCGGGAGTTGCCCGGCCCGGCCTTCCCTCAGCTCGGCCTGGCCCCGCCGCCCGCCCACTCTCCCTCGCGGCGCGGAGGCCTCTGGGAAGGCACCGGCGCCAGGTGACAGCGCTCGGCGCTGCTGGGGCCCCGGCGGGCCGGGCTCAGGCGGCGGGGCCGGGGCGCCGCGGAGAGGCGGGAGTCCGCCCGCNGACCCTCGGCCCGAGCCTCGGCCGAGCGCGGTCCCCCGGCCTCGGAGCGGCCTCCCCGGACCCCTGCGGCCCGAGAAGCTGCAGTCTGAGGGCGGCTGCTGTGCAGCGGCGGATGGTCCGCGGCGGGAACCGGCTGTTGTCAGTTTCCTACTGCGCTTGCCGTGTGCCGGCAGTGCCGCCGCCTGCTTGGCTGAGGCTCAGGCGGCCGCGGGGCTTTGGCCGGGGGTTGGGGCAGCGTCCTGCAAACTTGGGCTGAGACCGTCCGCGGGTTTTGAGTCGCTTCCCGATTGGTTTGGGGTTTTTCTCCGCGCGTGTGTTTAATCTGCAGAGGTGTGACTGTCCCCAGGCACCGCTGTGCCCCCTCGGTGTGTCTTGGAATGCGGTCTGTGTGTGCGGTGTGTCCCTGGTGTGTGTCCGTAAGTGTGTGCGATGGGTCTGCAGGGTCTCACCAGAACGATGCCAGGTGGGACCTCATCTCCTCCGGCAGCCGCTGGCAGAGACATTCCTTCACTCAGAAGTTTCCAGCTGAAGGCGCACTTCAGAACTGAGCTTAAAAATCCTTAAACAAGGAGTGGAAGTCAATAGAACTCTCACCCTGATGAAAACTAATAAATAAGAATATTTAAAATCAGTGCTAGGTTCCACTAGCTGAAAGAGAGAATAGGTGTATTCTCTCTTTTTTCTGTTAGTAGAAACCTGGGGATTTACATCATTCTAGTGAGGATGGAAATCAAATATCCATTTTCTGTCATCAAAACATTCACCTTTGTATTCCTTATTAATGCACTTTCTTATCCTAATTTTCATCTTCTGTTCTTCTGATCTTGCTGTACCCTGGGCCAGTTACATGTCCATTTGTCATATAGTTTATTTGTTTGCCAGTACAGTTGTACCAGGCTGATGTGTGTGACTGCAGATGAGATAGACTGCAAAGGCAGTCGGTACTGGTGTGTGCCCCCCCTGGTGCGTGGGGAGAAGGCACATTGGTGTGATCAGTGTTCTGTGGAACACTGACACATCCCCTACACTGGTCTCAGGGGATGGTCCTGCATTCATATTCGTTTTCCTGCTGCTGTTAGCTCTGTTGATGTAGAGATTCCTTGTGAAGATAAGCCATAGAAAAATAAATCCTTTTCTTAATTAACAAGTGAGTGTTTGTTTGAAAACAAACTTAGCCAAGCCCTAAAGAGCTACACTGGAAATTAAAGAGATGTGAGAGAAGGAGAAATAAATGAGGTAAGAAAAGGACTACTGTAGGATTTAGGCATTGGGCTCTTTTGCAAAACTTAAGTGAAGAGTTCTCTAAGTAAATCTGAGTTTGAGTTCAGCACTAACCTGAGAGTTGTTATCTTTGTTGTTCAAGCAGGACTGTAATAGATGTGTTTTAGTTGCAAAACAGCATTATGAGATCTAGTCCTGTGTAGATGTGCAGGTGGGGAGAAAGCTATTAAAATTGATCAGAAAAGCTTTGAAAGATCTTCCATTTCAGGTATGACGTTGTTGCATGGATCTGTGCCTTATACCTAGCTATAGTGGCAGAGTTAATGTAAAGAAAGACCTCTTGTTCAGTAGTAATTGGTCGTCTAAGGCTGTTACCCCACCCTCTAAATGTCCAAGGTGTGGTGCACCTGCTGGGTGCTGGGTATATGTAAGTATATTCACTTCAATGTCATGGAGCAGTCATTGAATCCAAAGCTAGTTTATGAATAAACTAAAAAAAAATATTTAACATTTTCTTTCTGTATTTGACTTCTGAATAAGCATTCAATCTGTAGAAGAGCACAGCTGAATGGTTTGAAGAGAAGCAGCAGTTATCTACGATATCGGCTGAGGCTGCGGTAACACTCAGGGAACAGCTCCCTCTGGCATTCCCAGTTTTTCCTTGGATATTGGTGTGTGTTGAAGCAGACCTAGTGCACTTCAGACTGTCATTGCTTCTCCTCTCAGTACTGCACTGCTTGTGAGCAGCACTAGTTCAGGGGTTTAGTGCAGTTCAGATGCTTTAGGGTTCTTGTAAACACCCTACTCTACGATTCAGTGCTGGGGCATGGGAAAGCCCACCCTGAAAATTTTCCAGGGTTTATTTCATGCATTGGAAAAAACTGTGGCTAACTAGAAGTTACCCTTTAGAAAACATGTATTTTCAACATTTAATATAGAATACAACATTAGCATAGTTTAAATTTTTTAATACTAGCATGAAGTAATTTAATTCTGAGGATTTACAGAATAATCAGGACATATTAATAAGGACAGTATAAGGAGTTTCCTGTTACTTGGCCAAACCCATTCCATGGATGGCTTTAAGAAAAAAAGCATGTGAATGGTAAAAATTACACTGGATAGGGAACAGAACATTTTTTAAGTTCTTAGGACTCTAACCTCACTTTTAACCTCCTGACAGTTCTGCGTCTTTGACATGATCTAGTAAAATTCTTTTTCCTAATTTGATCAGTAAAATAGTTGCGTTCTGCCCACAAAGCAAACTAAGTTTTGTGATGCTAGTGATCGCCTATAGTGTTTCCTTTCTGGATCTGCTCAGTAGTGGTGCTGTTCGAAATACACATTTTGAATTACTGCTAAATAATTTGAAATTTCTGGTCTTGTAGCCCGACTGGATCCCACGTGGAATGGTGTAAACAGCTGATAGCTGCAACCATTTCGAGTCAGATTTCAGGGTCTGTCCCATCAGAGGGTGTGTCCAGAGACTACAGGGTAAGTGACTTGTGGAATGCATTGATTTGTTTTAGGATACAAGAGTGGAATATCGGGAAAGTCCTTGCTATCTTGATTAGTGGATGGTAAGTACTTGAGTGGTCACTGAGTGTTTCAGAACTAGAAGCATCTCATTATGCGTAGGAGTCTTCTGAATTTGCTTCCTGTTTTCCTCCATATTTAGAATAGTGCTGTTGAAGTCTACAGAATAAAAACTAATAGAAAAGTGAAAGGAAATTTTAAAAGTCAATATTTTGAATAAAGTATCAAAAATTAGTTGTCTTTTCTTTTGATTACTATATGAAATAATTGGTAAAGTAGATTATAGTTACAGGTTGAAATGGTTTCTAGTGTGTGTTATTCAGAGTAGAGAATTGAGCTCCTCAGATTTCACAAAAAATAAATGAATGTCTTTGTGACTGTGCAGGGAACATTTTTGAGTATCATTTTAGATGAGGTTTCTCCAGAGACACAGAATTTAATGTCAAACAAACAAACAAGTCACCTTTTTCATTCCCTCCCAGCAACATTTTTGTCACTAAGGTAGTGACTGCACAGTATGGTTTCTCTGAGTTCCACTGTGCTTTTGTGCCCATAGTCTTTCACGCTCACTGGCTGTTCCCTTCATGTAGCCACTCAACTCAGCTGTCAAGAATGGAGCATGGGCAGTTCTTCTCTCACAACCTGACAAAAGTTACCCATGTTTCAATTCCCTTTAAGAAGCCCAACTTGCTGCTGTCTAGATCCCTTTTTCTTCCTAGATTTGTAACAGTTTTATTCATAGAGAATGGCCAAAGGAAGGTTTTTATCTCTTTTTCTTGTTTTAACTAGATTTTAATTCACATATCCTCTGTGATTACAAAGTATCTTGTCTAGAAACAGTGTATTTTAGATTGAGTGACAGCAGGTCAGATTCAGCCTGGGTCTGAGATGAGCCCACAAAATGTTTTTGATTGTAGTGTATTTAACAGTTCAACCTCAACAGAATTTCACACTGTTGGCACAGTCAGCAGTTTGTAAAGAGTAGCTCTCCCATACTACAGCAGCTGAATTGCAAATGCTTGCTCCAGATCAAGGCCAACATTTTTGGTAAAACACTGTGAAACCTTGCATTGCATCTGTTGATGTTGTATTTGCCAAGGATTTCATTTTAGTAAAATCCATGTGTGTAAGCTTGGTGTTCAGTTTATCTCTGAGTAGAATGCATTCCTCTGGAATGAAGAGCACTGTTTAATTTTGAATAGCTTCCATCTCTATACCAAACTCATCTCAGATATTATTTAACAGGAATAAATCTTTTAAGACCTAATTTAAATTCTACTTCATTCTCTACATCTCAGAAATGAAAGAAAAGGATTTAAGCCTGATGGTTTAAATTAAGAGTTTTTGTGGATAAATTGTATTTGGCATCGTTGCATTGCTGCAATTTGAAATCCTGTATTTATATGTAATGTGATGGAATTTTTTGTAGTTGCTTACTCAGTACCACTAACAGGTTGGGTTCATTCATTATTTCTGTGGAATCTACACATGAAAAGACAATTCCCATATGATAGCTCAGTTTTCCTTTGAGGCATCTTTCTCTTTTGATGCACTTTCCTGGGTCTTCATTACCTTTGGTTACCTCGAATTGCTGCATTTAGAGACCATCTTACAACTCAGAACCTTCAGGTCGAGTCAGATGTATGTGTTTCCTTCTGGAACTGGTCAGGTAGTTCTGTTAGTTTATGCTGGATTTACCAGGAACTCACGGCTTTATTCTTTCTTTCATCCCTTTTTTTTATTGTTTAAATTAATATGTTCGCAAAACCGGGTGAATACATTGATACTTGTATCTAACAGCGTTACTGATGTTACTCACCTTACCAGGGAGGAGGGAAGCAAAGGGGCAGCTAATGGAATGGTCAGAACTGGAGAGCACTGGGGGAGCTCTTGCTAAACCCTGCAGCAATGTGATCTCAGTCTGAGTTGGGCTCTGCTCTGTGTGTCTTCTCTGACACATGCTCGGCCTGCAGAGTGTTCTTGAATGAGGGGCTCATATAAATGAAAATGGCTCAGATTGTAGTTGCTGACTACAAACACCTTCAGAAGTTGAGAAGAGTTGTCTTTTTCTGAAAGGTCCAGTGCCTCTCCTTCATGGTTGTTAGTGCAGGCATATTGTCTTCCACCCAGAAGAATTACCAGGCTCTTTCTTCTCTTTTAACAATAGCACAGTGTAGCAGGATAAAAGGGTGATTAGGAATGAATGTTTCCAAAGAGCTTGGAATTTGTTACATCACTAAAATTAGGTGGCTGAGATTTTTTTTAAGACCAAAACAATTCTGCAAATGAGAGTTACTAGTTCTGCATAGTTTTGTTTTTTTCTTTCAAAATTCAACTGTAATTAAAATGTTTGGGAGTAGAGTTCTTTTGAAAATCTGGTGAAATAAGGTATAGCATCTTTAACAAATCAAATCTGTGTGTTTCATTGGATAATATTTTATATTTTAACTAACAGGTGTACAGGAGGCCAGTTATACGGGTAAGATTACCTTTGGCTAGCAGTGAACAGCCTCCTACCTGTGTGTCTCTTGTGCTGTGTGAGATCTTGATGTGTCAAGCGTTCTTTACCTCATTAATGGGTTTTATGAACCAGTCAGACCATTTTGCTATGCAGTGCAACAGCTTCTTTGCCACAAAAATGCTTTATTTACATTACAATGTTTTCATTGAGCAATGAAAGTCAATACATAAGAGAGCAATATTTTAAAATTATGTTATGAATGTGCAATACTAACTTCAGTTTTATTACATTAATTTTGACAAAATGGATGCTTGCAATTCAGGTTTACGTGCTTCAGACTGCAGACTACTGTTAGCAGCTCTAACATGTCTATGCTAAAGAATTCCAGTGGTAAAAGCATTACGTCTGTGTCTGTCCTATCTAAATAAGTTCCAAAATCATGCTTGCATTTGTACTTATTTTAAATTAGTTATTACCAAGCTGTAATAGGATTGAAAGTTAGGTTTGAAGTTAGGCACTAGTGCAATGACCTACATCTTTTTAATGATAATTTTGAGACTAGGGCTTGCCCATTGTTCATTGAAGATTAAAAAGGGCATGCCTTGTTTTCTTGCCCCTCTCTCTTAGTAACATTTATGGAGTGAGAAATTATCTGGATAGTGTTCTGACATTGTTCATGAAATGTGTCCAGCCCTTTTATTCATACAAAGACCTCTTGTTCAGTCTGAAACCAAGAGATGAAGTCTGAATGATTTCTTTTTCTCATCTGTTGTTTACCTATTTAAAAATGATGTGTTTAGTTCAATCATACAAATCCACAAATTGATCTATTTTTTTTCTTTTGAATAGATAGAACTTCAAATAATTGGTCTGAGTTGAGTAACAAACACTGGTTTTGTTCAGTTGTTCCCAGTTCTGTGTAAAGGCTTGGATTTTTTGAATGGTCTGCTCTGCTTCTTTGTCTTTCATATATTTAAATTTTTTTCATGTATTTGCTCACTGTTGTGCTGGTTTTCTTCCAGAAATCACAATGTCTACTTTTCTTTGATTTCAGAAACAACATAATTATGATCTGAAATTTCAGTAATGTCTGTGTAACAGAATTCTACCCATACCTAAATGTTAATAGTCCTTTATAACTTGAAGAAGTTCTTTAGTTACTTGTAACTTTTTTAACTCATGTAGAGTTCAAATTATCTGAAGATATCAGAAGTCCTTCTAAGCTGTTTCTTGAGGGTTCTGTAGAAATACTGTAAAAAGAAAAATTGACTTTTAACAAACACTTGTAAATTTAGACTGAGGCTGATTTTACAGTCTGACCAAATGAGAAGTTCTTTGCATTTGAACTGGGAGTAATAGACTGTCATGAGCACGACTTCTCTCCAGTTGTTAAAGAAAGAAGATGGAAGAACATTTTTGGCTGAAGGTGTTAAAACAATTCCTTCAACTGACCTGGTGACATTTATGCTTCTCTCTGGTGTGCAAAAGGACCTTATGTTTATTAAAGAAATTTAACTAATGTTCAGGACTTGCTGCCAGTTGATGCAAAAATAAATTAACATGAAAATGTGAATTGTTTGCATATTTTACTATGAGTAGTAACTTTAGATTCTGTAACTGGCCAAGTTTCAAACAACAACATAGAAGTTGCTGGAAAGATATGTAAAACTGTAAGGTTGAGAGTTCAATTACAACATGTTTTACACAGCACAGCTTTTTCTAAGTGTCTAGGTACTTCTATTTGATGTCAACCTATTTTTTTCTGTGAAAGATTGCATGAGTTTTCCTATAATGCTGCCATTGCAAGTTGTACTCAATTTCTTCTATTGATAAGCATGTGGCATACTTGAAATTAATTTTCTTCATCCTAAGGTTATTTGTCTTAAAAAGACAGTACATACTTTTATGTTCTTATCTACCAGCACTGACTCTTTTGTGAAAAAGGGAGTAAATTTTTCATTTTGTGTTGTGCCAAGTAGCATTCAAAGGATAGTGGTAATAGCTTGGATTCCCTTCTGTGGAAAGTAGTGTGTGCCAGGAGTGGAAGATTTTGGAAAGCTAAACTGGAGTTAAAGTATATGCTGTCTTTTTAAGGAAATTTTAAAAATGGAAACACAAAAAGATAAGATTCTGTCCTTTCACCTGTTGTCTGCAATTTTTTTGCTGTTACTTCTCTCTTGCCCTACTGCTGTCTCATGCAAAGCAGGAGATTCAGGATGGACACAATGGCTATCATTCTGAAGCAGAACCTGATCAGGTGGCAAGTTTTACTCATCTTTCATTCATTAACTATGTAGCAAGGTACTATAAATCAGTACTCATACAGTGCATACAAATCTTACTTTTCTCCTACAAGAGAAGCCCTAGAAAGCATTTAGTGTGTAACTGGTTATGTGCCAGGCAGAGTTTTCTTGTAAGGTTATGTAGTCTAAAGCATAATACTGAACATAAGCCCCATCTAACAGAGCACATCCACCCATCGTTTGTAAGCAGTGGCTATTTCTCTGCACATTATTTCTTGTGATTGAGTGCTGAATGTAAAACTCCAAAATTTTCCAAGGAAATCTGAAGCCAGAGATCAGCTAAAATATTTTTAGAAATTATTTATTAGTGAGAGCTTGGGGTAGTCTGTGTGGAAGCAGACAGCCTCTGCCAATTATTTCTGTGTGGGTCAGAGCTGCAATACAAGGGGAGGGTTAGTTGTTTGTTGTAACAAGTTAGCCCATTATATTTATTCAGGATGTAAAAAACTGAAACCCTAATACCTTATCATTTTGACCTGAGACAGATCACTTTCTTATGTGGTCCTTAACAGTCTCACAAACTGTTTTATGCTTATTACAATCTTTAGCACACAGTAAATCTTAGCTGCCAACAAAGGACCCAAAGAATCCATCATGTATCGTTCAGCAATGAAGCCATTTACCTCAGTGAAAAATTACTAAACTAACTCTTATTTTAAAATTGCTAATTGTTCTTCTATATTTTGTTATTGCTTCATTCTTAATCTGACCATCTGGATCCAAAATTCCTATAGTGAACCTATTCCATAACCTGTGGCACTCTCAGTATTGATTGAAATAGAGCATTGTAGGGTGCTTCCTGCTACCAAAATCACGAAGTTAAAGTGTTAAATAAATAAAGTTTCTGCCATATAATTCTCTCAGATGAAAATACTCAATATTAAATAAGCAGCATTAGAATTGAAAAAAAAAAAGAAAAAGCTTTAAAATGTTCTCAAATATATAAAATACCCCAAATAATACCTGCATTCAGCAAAACACTAAAAAATTATTAATTAGTAATTTGGGCTGATCTTACTGTTCAAATTTTTGTATGCCTTATATAGCTAGCATGTGAAACTAATTGTTGCATAAATGCTTTGTTACTAATATGTAACTAACATGTATGTCTGTGTTAAATTTATAATTCTAAGTTTTGTGTTCGGTTGTTTTTTTGTTTTTTTCTTTTACTGTGGTACTGTTTAATACAGTTGTGTGATTTTTAAAAAGACACACTTCTTGTGTTCCAGTAATCTGGTAGTAAAAGCACTTTGCATCAAAATATATCGATGTGGTACAGATGGAGAGTGAGATTTACTCATGATTTTGGATTTTTGCCAGGCACTGCGGGATGGAAACAAACTGGCACAGATGGAAGAGGCTCCACTGTTTCCTGGAGAATCAATCAAAGTTATCGGTAAGTGTACTACTGAGTGCTGCACTGAATACTATTAAATTGCTAGTTTATTTAAAAACAGAATATTGTTTCCTTTTGACTTTTGTTATTTAATTTAATGCCACTTGAGATTAGCTGATTAGATGTGGATTTCTTTTCTTTGTCTTCTAAATCCAAGTGTAGGAAGGAGAAATCAGATCCAGAGGATGACTTGCTCCACATAGATAATTTTTCTTTTCCTAAGGATTTTTTGTTCCACAGAGGTGTATGTATTGTATTTCTGCTTGGGGGTGCCAAGGATATGTCATAGATTAAAAATTCCTATAGCAAAATTGATGAAGTTATGGTAAACTTAGTTTCCAGTTCTTAATGGGATTTATTTCACTTTGGAATGTGACAGCAAGCTCTGTGTTAGCAGTGCAGTACTTGGCTAGGAAAGAATACCAGCAAATAAAAGTGAAAACAAAGATATGGGCATAGAACTGAATGACTTGGAGATTGGGTGCATGTGGGTCAGTAATTGCTCCTTTGGAGGCTCTGTCCTTGGGGTGAGTGTGGGTGCTCTGCACCCCAGTGCAGGGACCAGAGCTGCCTGCAGCTGGGGGTACCTGCAGATGCTGGGGACCTGCCTGCCCTTGCTGCAGCCCTGCCCCAAGTGCTCAGGAGCTGCTGAGCAGCAGTAGGGCCGAGGAATTTGATTGCTTTCATTGCTGAGATAAAGACAGCTCTGCAAGAATAAACTTTCCTAAAGAGGTCAAGCATTAAAATCTTACGGAGCTGCCAAAATCTAGTGAGTTTCAGATAAAAGTAGATTCTTATGCAACAAATGTCTAAAATAGTAAAACAAAGCTTTAATTGATCTGTTTTCCAGCTAAGGATGTTATGTACATCTGTCCATTTATGGGAGCAGTCAGTGGTACGCTCACAGTGACGGACTTCAGAATGTTCATCAAAAGTGTTGAGAGGGTAAGAGTGCACTGTCTATCTGCCTGTTGTTTCAGATAGGAATGTTGCTGAAGTAGGTTTCAGAAAGTGAAAAATTCAGTGCAGTGTGATGTTTCACAGCAGTCTACTAAACAGGAATTACTGTTGGCTCTAATGAAACACACATGAATAATATTAATTTGTATTTCTTCTAATGTACTAAAATACATTTGTTTTATATACAAATTTCAGGATCCACCTTTTGTTGTTGATGTTCCCCTTGGAGTTATAAGTAGGGTTGAAAAAATTGGAGTACAGAGCCATGGAGACAATTCATGTGGTATAGAAATAGTTTGCAAGGTAAGGCATGGTAGAGATTTATTATTATTAAAGTATTTTCATTTCATTTTTCTGTAAGAAGAATCTGCCAGCCCATGTGCTGCTTTTCTGTCTGATCAGTTCCCTATGTTTGAATCGTGCTTCATTTATTTCAGTTCCTCTATGATACTTGTAGTGTTAAACACTTCTGCCTTTTGTCTGAAGAGTGAATTCAAAGGAAAAGTGGTGATTTTTATATCAAGCATCTCTAATGACAGTCTTAGTTATCTCATGTGAATGCTTACAGAACTCTGTTCTGTTGGGGGTTATATTATGTCAGTGACTTAGTGTTCTATATATGCCTTCATTCAATCAAATGTCTTATAACTGCTCTTTCTTTTTTTTTTAATTTTTCATGGAGTAAAACTAACTTACTTTTGACAGGATATGAGAAATTTGCGGCTGGCCTATAAACAGGAAGAGCAGAACAGACTGGAGATCTTTGAAAACCTTGTGACACGTGCATTTCCTGTTTCTAATGGGCTGGTAAGTCTTGAGATGGAGAGGAGGCTGTCACTGGCTCTCCTCTTTTGGGAAAGTGAAGGGGAGAAGTACAAGAGCTGTATAACAAATTTTGAAGTGTTGATTTATAAAATCTGTTGCGGAGCGGGCAGGCCACTCTGACCCTGTGTGTTTTTTGCATTAATTCATCAAACACTGCTGTGTCCTGCTATTGGTGAAGTTAATTTATACATAACCGTTGAGATCTAGGTTTGCCTAATGTTGCTGATTAAAAATATGTATGTATTGACTCTTATTTTCTGCAGTAGATAATTCAATGTAGAAGTTGTATCTAATACAACAAATAGGTGCAATTAGTCTTGTTACTAGTTAGCTGCAGAATTCTATTTCATTTACTTGTGTGGGTAAGGAACTGGTTGGGAGGTAGGACTTCAATTTTCTGTTTCCTATCTTGGTTTTGTTAACTTTAAACTCATAGTTAATGGAAAAAACTATCTTCTTTCAGTGTTTTCCAGTCTTGACTGAAAGTGTTATGTCTGCTCTTCAAGAGTTTTAAAAGTGTTAGATTTGACATACTGGAGTGTTGACTGTTTTGGAGTTATTGTGCTTACAACCTGTCAGGCAGTAATTTATGATTTTGTTTTGTTGTTTTTAGCCTCTTTTTGCATTCAGCTATAAAGAAAAGTTTGCTGTTAATGGCTGGAAAGTGTATGATCCAATGGCAGAATATAAGAGACAGGTAAGTTATAGAATACTTGGTGTATTTTTTTTTCTCTGTCTCCTGCAGAGCCATTTAAACAAGGAAAAAAATGTTACAGAAAACTCATCATTTTCAGCTCTTGCTACATAGACTGTCTGTCTACATCTCATGTTTAGGTAATAAAATGCAAGTGGCCTGAGTTTGAGCGTGCTGAGCACCTGCTGTTGGTGGAGATACAGATGCTGAGTACTTGAGCAAATTGGTCTAACTTAACATGGTTCTGAAATCCACATTTTTCAAGTGCTGTTTCTACAAAACATGGGCTTTATAAAAAATGGGATTTGAATAAGCATCACTAAACAGAAGAGTAACTGTAGTTTGTAATTTTAACTCTACATTTTCCATATGGTTATTTTCCTTATCAGTTTAGTAGGAAAGATTTCCATTGGTTTATGATTCAGTATGAAGACCTATGTTTATAGCTTATTAAAAAAAAATGTGGGCATGCCTTTTTTTAAAAGGATGCAGCACATAAAATTTTTCGTTGCCCAAACTCAGATATGTAAAGGTCTAACCTGAAAAATGCAAAATTGTTTTGTTTTCATGCAGGGCTTGCCCAATGAGAGTTGGAAAATATCCAAAATTAACAGCACCTATGAGCTTTGTGATACATACCCTGCTGTTCTTGTTGTGCCAACCAGTGTAAAGGACGATGACCTCTCAAAAGTGGCAGCATTTAGAGCAAAAGGGAGAGTTCCTGTAAGTGAAAATTGTACAAGAGAATAGAAGTGTTATAGAAATTTGTAGCTTTTAAAAAATTATTAGTGTTCTTTTAGGCTTTGTTTTTTAAATAAAAGTGGGATGGCTTCCATCCTGAGATGGGGTGGGGGGCAAAGAAAGAAGAATTAGACTCAATGGGTTTAGAACTGAAGGGAGGAACTCAATTGTGAGTTCAGTTGCACAATTATTGTGCTATGTAGTAAGTTTTTTGTTTGTATTAGCACTTCCAGGCCACAATGGTATCTGATGCTCTGGCATGTATTAGCTTGTGTTCTGATTTGGAGTAGAATGTGTCATAGCCATAGTGCTTTGCTTGAGAGTAGACATGGTAAAATTAGAACCCCTTTAAATATGTTAGATGGTGTTGGTTTTCATGCTTAGCAAGGTAGTGTACAGGTGTCTTCCACATGGAAGCAGTTTTTATTTCTCCATTGCCTTTTTTTTTTCCAATTAGAATAATACAGGCTTAGTTGCTGTTAGAAATAAAAGCTGTTTAGAATCACTCTGCATTTCAGGCTCAGATCTGGGGTGAGCAGTCAGTGCTAGTGTGCTGTCAATGTTTTTGCATCAGCCTGTCCTTAAACTTGCATTTGTCGATTTGTCAGGAAATAATACCAGATAGGCAGTGTGGTTGTCTAGTTGTTCTCTGTCCTGCTGCTTTGATAGTAGTGTAGTAAATTAAATAGTTTTCTCTTATTCCAGGTGTTATCATGGATTCATCCTGAGAGTCAAGCAACAATAACACGATGCAGCCAGCCATCAGTTGGCCCAAATGATAAGCGTTGCAAGGAAGATGAAAAATATTTGCAGACAATTATGGATGCCAATGCTCAGTCACATAAACTTATCATCTTTGATGCCAGGCAGAATAGTGTTGCAGATACAAACAAGGTAGGTTTGTATCATAACTGGCATTAGTTCATCAGCCTTATTACAAGGCTGAAGCTTGAGCCAGATATCAGGATGTGGAGAACCTGATTTTGAAAAGAGATAAGAAGGGGTGCCTAAAGAGGGCAGGGGAAGGAAGGTAGGTTGCTTGTAGCATTTTGGAAAGGCTGGCAGGAATCAAAGGCATCATGAAGACATAGCTGAGAAATTATGCAGTAAAGCTCACAGAAGACCAAACTTTCATTAATAAAAAGGGGAATATATATGTATGTATAATGTATACGGATGTATTATCAAGTGTAGCCTGTTACAATTAGAATTTCTTTCCCCTAAAAAGACCTCCAGATTTTTTTGAAAAACAAAAGCCAAAAATATGTTTTTATTAGCACTAAAATAATCCCTTCTCTTAGAAAATGCTGAAACTTGAGTAAAATAACTCCCTCTGCCTTATGCTGAAATCCTATTCATGTTCTTCTCATTTCTGTTTTTAACTTTTGAATGACAGGCTAAAGGTGGAGGGTATGAAAGTGAAAGTGCCTACCCAAATGCAGAGCTGGTCTTTCTGGAGATTCACAATATACATGTCATGAGAGAATCCCTGCGGAAACTTAAAGAAATTGTTTATCCTACTATTGATGAGACTCGGTGGCTGTCAAACGTGGACTCCACACACTGGCTGGAATATATAAGGGTAAAATGCTTTTGATGAGAAAAATCAATTACTTTTTTAAATCATGCTTTTAAATTGCACTTCTGAAAGTATTGCTAAAATAATGTTGAAACTCAAGCATGTTGCTTTTATCAGAATAATCATGTGAAAAAGTATAATTTTTAAATAATCACTTGGAATGCAGCGTGTTAAGCATTCCGTAATTATTTAGTATTTCTAGTTTTATGTACTGGCAGATAGTGAGTTAATTCCCGATAACACAGTATCATATTTATTGCTGTGTTTTATTTTCTTGAGAAGGAATGTTTGTGGGCAGTCCAGGGTTATCCTCTTGTTTGGAAGAATGCACTGGGAACTTCAGAGTACATTTGAGCCGCTGCCAAAAGGACTTGACTGAATTCCGCAGTCTTTCTCAGCCTTCCCTCCTTCAGTGCATTGTTACAGTTCTTGTGCTGGGCACCTACATTTTCATGAGCTGTTTGTAACCAGTGATCTATCAGGTTATCATCTGCCCTATTATTTAACATAATCTTAAAATAAATCACTACCGCACTCAGTTTTACAGTCAGTTTCACTAACCTTTGAAATTACTGTAGAGTTGATTATTTCATTACCACATTCAATCCCCTGTTTATGAATAATATGGATGGAGTGTAATTTGTTTTATTAACAGCTGGCTCAAATGTCACTCATGCGAAACATACTTGGGATCATTCATTAGTTTGACTCTCTGTTAAGCAGTGCCTGCTGACAACTGCAGCAGAGCCAGTAGAGGGAGCAAACATGAAATTAATGGTCAAATATAATGGTATTTTGGGAACAGTTTAGTTTTCTTGTTCTCTTGAATTTGAACTATTTGAAACAGCTTTGGGAATCTAAGTAACTGGAAACCTTTTCTTATCAGCCTGGCCTTTTACAGTCATCTGTTTCGTGCTTGTGGTCCCCTTTCATTGCTACTGACTCTGGTAGGGTTCCTGGATTAGACAGTGTGTCAGGAGTGAACTTTGATACCACTGTCAGACAGGTGACAATAGCATAGCAATGGGAAATTTCATTCAAATTGTTTTGAAGAGTTGACACGTGTGAAATTCTTCATTGATCTGTCCCTTACATGCTACTTCGCTTTAATGGTACTGACAGCAGAAACTGCAGGCTGATTTCTTAAAAGCTGCCATTATTGTGTTAACAGTGTGTTAACAGTGTTTTTTCCCCCTCTCTGAGATTTCCTCCAAGAGTTCTTTGCCTTTTGATTTGGCTTGTAATAGCACTAACAATCCACAGCTTTACTCTTAACACATCTGCTGTTTTCTGGGCTCAAACCAGTGTGTCTGTGTCCCAGTTTAATGCAATCCATTACTGGAAACTCACTTTCTAACCCCTGGCACCCACAGTGCTTCAGAGATGGTCTAGGAGTGTCTGTGAAGGCACCAGTAACTCTCTGTGTGTGAAGACAGTAATAACAACGAGAGTAGAGGCACTTGGGGCTTATTGCACAGCCAGAGTACTTTCTGTCTGAGGGTAGAACTTGTACCATTAACTGTTTTTCAATTCGCATTCTGTAAACCAATGCAAAGCCAGTTATTCCTTAGGAGCCCTAACTGAAATACTGTGATGGTTACCAAGTTTTGAAAAGTCTGTCAAGAAGAATAAGTTTGTAAAGGAAGCTGTTTTCTAAAGGCTGTTGTCTGAAGTGGAATAAAGTGCTTCACATACTCCACAGATATTTGCTGAATTAATAGTAAATGTGTTTTCTGTCTCCCATTCTCTGCTCATTTCCTGTACCTGTTCTGTTGTTTATCTCCAGCTGCTTTCCTTCAGAGGCATCTGTGTTCTCTTTAAAGCAAGCTATTGCATACCTGTATGTTAAATAGATTCGTTTTCTGCTTTTATTGAAGACCAAACTGTTTTAATATTAATGCAGTAGAGCTTTCTAACTGAAATAATTGGCAATTAACTAGTTCATACCACAAACTCTGTTCTCTCATAGACACTTCTGTATTGTTTCTTGATATTTCCCCTCTGGCATCCTTCAGTTCTACCACAAAAGATATGCTTAATGAAAGATAGAATCAATGGAAACTGTCTCTAAAACATGGTTCTTGAAATAGGTTTGAAGACTGGTCTTGTGCACAGCTTCTTCAGCAGATGCTGGCTTTCCTACTTCCCAGAAGATGTTTTCGCATTCCTGGGAAGAGAAAAGTGCAAATATTTTGCAAGATTCCATCTTCTGATGTTGGAATGCAGAATAGGAATTCTTCTGGGGTCCCATTTGTAGTGGTAGTTTTTTTTCTCCACATTATTTTTCAGTGCCATGATAGGTCATGTTGGAGACAAGTCTTCACAGAGAGAGAGATTATTTACGTTTTTTTACAACTAGAGGGTGGCATCAGGGAACAAAAGAGGTGGGGTTTTGAGTGGGGAGAAGAGTAGCAAGTTCACACAGGTGACCTCTGTCCTGTGCTCTCCTGCATTGCTTCCGAATCCAGGCTATTGATGGTCAGCTCAGAAGCTGAATACAATGTATACTTCATGCAGCAACAAATCAGAACTGGCTCCCTGCCAGGGGTTTCTGGATTTGTTTGGGTTTTGTTTTGATACAGACTAGCTGGATGATTTGTCCCTTTCTCTAAACTCAATAGTTCCAGCTGAACTGGAAATGGAACAAGAATGAGCGATTGATTATTGTGAAATAAACTTTTGAAAACCTCAAAACTTCAGCCTTTGGAATACATTACAGTATTTGTGTCTTTCATGATAATACAGAATATCGATTAATTTAGAGAAGGGATTCCCAGGTTCATTTGTTACATGCTGCTAATAACAGAGAGCTGGTAAGAACTCTGTCCTGGACAAGAGAGTGCACACAGTCTTTGTACGTCTAGGAATATACATACCACTGTTTGGAAAGCTCTAATTTAAAGCATTGTCATCAGGATGATTATGTAACTAATCTGAAATTTTAAAACATAATGACTTAAAGAGTATAAAGTCTTAATCTTTTTTTTTTGTAGAGTTTTGGTAGTATTTAATATGCTTGTTTCTTCATTTTTGTTTAAGATGCTTCTTGCTGGAGCAGTAAGAATTGCGGATAAAATTGAATCTGGTAAAACCTCTGTAGTGGTGCACTGCAGTGATGGATGGGATCGAACTGCACAGCTCACTGCACTGGCCATGCTTATGCTGGACAGCTATTACAGAACCATCAAGGGCTTTGAAGTTCTTGTAGAGAAGGAATGGATAAGTTTTGGACATCGATTTGCAATGGTAAGCTGGAAAATTTATCACAGTGCAGTTTATCACTTTCAGGGCTTTTAATTTGAATAGCGCATTTTTTCACAGTACTCTGCTGCATTTTAGTTATTGTCTCTGTAGTCCTGTGAATGGTCTGAATGTGTCCAAGAACTGTGACCTGTTCATTTTTAACAAGAAACCTCTATGTGACATATAAAGTAAATAAAAATGAAGTGGTTTGAATGCAATGGTGAGAAAAAGTCATGTGGCTTTTTTATGAGAATGAGAGATTGTAACTTACGTTATGGAGCTTATGAATAGAGAACCAAGGAAAACCATTAAGGTTTCTAAAGTGTAAAATGGCTGGCATTATTACTCTGATTGAAGGTTGAAGTGTTTATTTAACACATGGGCTAATGGGGAATTAAAATAAATTGTTATGACATTCTGTGGGCTCTGACTCTTAAGATTATTTAGTAGAAATGACATGTAGTTATGACAGGTGAATATGGAATAACCATTTTTTTCAGTTCAGTCTTAATAAATTCCTACCAGTTTCACCCACTGGTAGAAATCAGTGGCTGTGCAGTAGAAGATGGGGAAGCAACTGGTAGAGCTTTCCAGCTCTGCTCAACAGTGAAGGCATGTCCATAAGTTAGTATTGGGATGCACTTTTAGTAGCTGAAAAGTGCAGGTTAACATTATAGAAGGCTTGCTTGTGTTGTTCACTATGGGAACATATTTAAGAGTTCCTGAGCTTTGCAATTAAAGGATGGTACTGCAGACACAGCAGACTGAAATGCAGTGTGCTCTGACTTCCAGAGAGTGGGACATGGAGATGATGATCATGCGGATGCTGACAGATCTCCCATCTTCCTGCAGTTCATTGACTGTGTTTGGCAAATGACAAAGCAGGTAAGTGCTGAAGAGTGAATTTCTATGAGGTATCAGTCTTAATCTTGGAAACATAATTTGTGTGGGAAGACACATTCCAGAGTAGTAGCATGTTTACCTGAAGTTGGTTGCTCTGTGACTCCACTATGTACACAGAGGGAAATATCTGTTCAAAGTGAGGTACAAGGAGCTAGAGTAGAGGTTTTGTCTTGAAACAAAAATACCAGCAATTTTTTTTCCTGTTTAAAATAGCCTTACAAAGGGTTTGCTGTTTACATAAATAAGAGTTGTTGATGAAATAAATTATTTGTGTTGTATGTTCACTGGTGGAGTAAATGTTCATAGGGATTTATATTGTCCTTAATAAACAGTAAAAATCTGAGCTGATTCTGAAATGAGGGTAGTAGAGAGTTCTTTTATATATGTCTCAAATGTGAACATTTTTGTCCTTATCTATACAGGACAGCATTTGTACCACCAAGCCTATTCTCTGCTAAGTTTTGTTACTTCCATCACTGCTCTGACCTCTAGATCAGGGGAGATCTCTGAAACTAGTGATTCTTAAGATAGCAAAATATTCGGCTTCTCATTTTTGTTCTGAAATGTTATCAAATGGATTTAGTCTTCATTTTGCTTATTTGTTCCTCCATGAGCAAAAACATAAGCTTTTTTTGTGTTTTTATATTGCCATTCTTTATTGGGGTTATTGAAATAGGTTGTCCACATGAAGGGTTTATTTCCAAGTGATTTAGAAGTTCTTGGTGCTTGACTCCTTTGGTTTTTACCTTCCCCTCTATCCTTTCTTTTTTCTTTTCTCCTTTTTTTTGCCTTCTTGAAGCCTAACATAGATCTGTGTTTTTATGGTAAAAGCTGTTATACTGAAGTCTCTATAGTATGTGATTTGTTTTGAAGGGAGGAGGGTAGCAGTCTGGTCCCATATGATCCTAGCACTCCCAGATCTCTAACTTTAGTCTTCTTGTTCTGAACATGATTCTTAAAACTTACATCATAGTTTCCAAAACTTGTATTCAAAACAGTCATCTTTGGTGCTTTATGAAAGTTCCCTGCTGTTATACTGGGCCCTTGTCCAGGGGGTCTTGTAGACTTTCTGTGTATCTATATTTCAGCATTAATTTGCTATTTAGTATGGCTGGAGAAAATAAATGAAAAATTCTGTCCCTCTTTCAGAGGAAAGCTAATAACAATAGCAAAGAGGAGCAGTTCTAAACACCTGGTAGGAGCAAAAGTCCTTTGGGGAGATCCTTAATTGAGAGCAGCCTCTTCTGTTTTTGTGATCTCTCTTTTTGCTCTCTCCTATTTCTTGCTATAAACAGTTTAGTTCCCTCTAGTTTAAAAAAGAGAAAGGGATGGGGCAGAGGGGGAAGCTATGAAACATTCTGCCAATACCACATCTGTTCAAAACCTGAATCCAGAAATTGTTCTGAAATTCATGAACAGCAGTGACATTGAAAAATCATTAATGTTGCACAGGAAAAAAAACAGAGAAAGTTATTCTTGAACAGTTCTTGCCCACTTACTTTAATTTTTCAGTTGACTTGAACACTTAGAGAATAGATGTGAAGACTCTGATTACCTTGACACAGACCTTTGAAAAACAGGATTCTATTTATCGTTATATAGATTGTTTGCTCATAAAACAGTGATAGTTTTGTGCTTTAGAATTCATGGTAAACATATGTGAAATGTTCCAAAGCTCAAGTAAGTGTTAATGACTGGAGGAGGGTGTAAGGGCTCTGGTTTGGGCGTGAGCTAAAAGCAGGCAAATAGGCTCTTTTGGGGTCTCAGAGTTACATTCTTAAAACAGACACCTTAAAACAGTGAGAGAATCTCTAACTTCCCACTAAGATACAAATTTCCAGATAGCTTCAGACAATGCAATTTAGGCCTTGACAGCCTTATATTTTCCCTTGGGTTTATGGTCTTCATGACACACAAATATAATAACAGGGAACTTGAGAGAAGTACGTTGACATCAGATTTTAATAACAAACCATATGGTGATTTCCCTCCTCTGTTACTAAATTCTGGTGATACTGAGTAGCAGATGTCAAATTGGAAAGGCCACATGTGAGCTGATGAAATACTGATGCCTGGTTAAAAATGAAACAGAACTGTAAAATTTGCATGTAGCACTGCAGTTTAACTCCCTACCTTTCATGCAGAGAACCCTCACAGGAGGAAGATCTGTTTAATGTCAGTAGAAAGTTTCATCCTGTTTGTTACTCGGTGTCAGATGTTGCTGTAGATGCATTTTTCACTGGACTCAGCAGTGCACTGTTCCTCTGTCTAGTGTTCAGTTAACCATTATTGTCCATTGCACAGTTGTTCTGCCAAGTGTTTCAATGTTAAATGTTACTGTAGTACAGAACGAGTTCATTGATTAAAAAGCAAGTGTATTTTGCATGTCTCTGAATCAAATGTCACTTGTCATCATCAGACTTAAACAAGATAATTTCTTTTTTTAAATGCCACTTTACAAAAACCCCCAACAACTCCAGCAGCAACAAGTGGGAGATTTTAATGACCCGTGTGTTTTCTCATAATTAGTGGATTTGAGAAGAAGTAAATTTCCATTTGGGGAATTTTTCCACCTGAGTCTTCAAGCAGACACTAATAGGCTTGGAACTACAGAGAAAGGCATTTTTAGGTCAGTGATTTTTCAGCAGCAGTAATAGAAGCTCTACAGTCTTGATACATCAGCTCCAACAGTACAACTCTTGTATCCAAAGACTGGGTTTCAATAAAGTGCTATCACTTATTAATAAACAAGTTGGAGTGCAACCACTGATGTATGGAATTTTGAATATGCTTCACTGGACTGGAATAGTGGCCATGTCGGCATCCTTCTGATTAGTATGGACCTGTCACAACACTGAACGCTGATGTGACAAGGCTCATTAAATGCTTTCAGTTAAAGAGAGTCCCCTTAGGAGACACTTTGTCTTCTAAGTTTTTTCCAAATATCATTTTGATGCTTTGCAAATTATTTTTGCTCTCTGTATCTGATTGCTGCTTTGAGCTGGACACAGCAGGCTGAGATCTGAGACCCAGTGAATTTTCTCCTGACTTGGTTCAGCACACCTGCTTGTCAAGGTCTCTTCATACTTCCTTAAAGTAATAGCTGTGTTTTTAACATCATTGTTTTGTAATTAAGTTTTGGCATGATTTCCTAGAGAGAAGGAAGTTCAAAAGTAGCAACTTATGAACATGACTGAAAAAGAGATTTTGATAATCTTAATTTCCTGTATGCCTTATGAAAACAAATGGTGAAGATGTTGAAAACAACCCATGATTTGCAAGAGAAGCCCCAGTGTGAGCACACTGTGCTGGTGAACAGTGCACAATCTATAGCAGAGTCATAAGAAGGCTCCCATTCATTTTCTGTGTCATGATGCTGATAATCTCCTTACTCAAAATTTTCAGTCAAAAGGTGGTATGTATTAACTTGAGAAGTCTTGGAAAGAGAATATTTTTACAATGGTTGTCTTAGATCAATCTTCTTTTTTAAAGAACATTGTTTAAAACTTAGATCTTTCTGGGTTTAATACAAGCATACCCATTGTGTGTTATTCAACTCTGTACTTTCAACATGAATAAACATTTGCCCTTCATAAATCACAGCTGACACTGAAGAGAAATTTCTGGATCAGCTGGTTCACCCGCAGTCCCAATTGCTATTATTCCTCCTAACTATAGGAGTCATCTTTATTTTAAGTAGCTCTTGAGTCACTTGCTAAGGTATTCAGTGTTCTTTAGTTGCACAAAACAGAAACCAGTCCTCTGCTTTCTGCACATCTGAAATACTGACTTAAGATTTCTCCATATAGCAGGAAATTCTGCCTTATGAATCTAAAACTTTGCCTCTTAGACTTCTGTGAAGATGTACCCTAAGAGAGGGAATGCACAAAGTTTGTTTCGCTTGTCCTGAACATTATTCTCTTATTACATGCTCTTTATTGCTAATGAGAGAAATGCTACCTCTTAAGTTTTCCTTAAGTCTCCTCTATTTCTTTTTCTTCTAAATGTCTATCATTCCATGTCTGTATTTGCTACCTTTGTTGTACTGGACACAAAGTTATTTTGGCACATCAAGCAGTTGCCACATGTAGTTTTACCACAAAGTTTGATTGAAGAAGGACTTCTTCCATCTGAATGGGCAGCAGCCCATGCAGTTTGCAGTAATTTCTTCCTTTATGAATTTTTAGAGCACTACAAATTAGGAGAAACATTTTCAGATTTCTTACTTATCAGGTAACCTCTGCTTGTGAATAAAATACCTAATGGTGTTCAGGGGAATAAGAGTTCTTTCATTTCAGATGTACAGGATTTACTTTCCCATACAGAAGAAGAGGGATTAAAGGCTTATTGTATATAGCTGATGGTATACGGGGTGAAATGGAGAAGAGTAACTTACTTGAGTAGAAAGTGAAAGAAAAGTTTTAAATAAATGTTAAGCACAATGTATGTGTAGTAGTCTTTGTTATTCAATTCATTGCATGTTGAAATAGGAAATAAAACTCTTAAATGCCATTATCTTATTTTTTTCTTCTTTTTTTTTTTCCCCAAAATGTTTTCTTGTTCTGTAATCAGAGATGTAAAGCATATGTTTAAGAGGTTTTGGGGTAGAACAGAAAACTGTTAGAGCTTCTTAAAATGGATTGCTTTGTATCACCAGTTTCACATCAGCTAATGTTTGTATTCTGGTAGACTTGAATAATGAATGTAAAGTATAGCTCTGAGAAATATTCGTAAAGAAGTATGTAGGTGAAATGAATTATTGAAGTGGGAGTTACTGAAATTGCTGAGTTTTCCTGCAAATAATCCCTAAATAGGAAAAAAATCTTACCTGAATTATTTGGTTACTTCTTATGTCTTTCTTCTTTTCTACACTGCTTAAAATAATGCTTTAAGTAATTTTACCCTTTTTTTTTTAATATCAGTTTCCTGCAGCCTTTGAATTCAACGAGTTATTTTTGATCACCATTCTGGATCACCTTTATAGTTGTCTCTTTGGGACTTTCTTATGCAACTGTGAAAAAGAGAGATTAAAAGAGGTAAATAATTAGTATAATGCACATTCTTGGTTTTCTAATTTTATATAAAAATGCTTAGAAAATGACCTAAGAACATCTGAGCTCTGTTTTTAAATTTGTCACAGTCTTAAAAAACAATGCAGATGTTAAATTTCATGGTATGAGAAATACATCCTGAATGCCCTGCTATCAACTGAGGTGGCACTTAAGTTTCTTTAGTTATCATCTCTTTGGGGGGTTGAGGGTTTTGGTAAGTCCTCTTGCAGGTGTTTTTAGCCAAATTACAAAATTTTAAATAATAGTAATTATCAAATTATATTAGCATTTCCTTCACTATTTCTGAAGGAATTCCTATGGATGACTTGGTAGGTTACTATAGGACGTAACTGGATGGAACATGTAGTTGAGGACTACAGAAATTAGAATTATCTAAATGAATGAAGTTAGGATTCAATGAAATACTATGTGTTTGTGAAGAAAAATTAAAAGTTTGCTAATATTCCAAGTACACTTTTGCTTGCTTGTGGTTTTGTTGTTTTTACTATCTCATTTTTTTGAGCAAGTTACAATTCCTTGTTATGTTAAGTTCTGCTTTTTTTTTTTTGGTTTGTCTCTACTGCTTCTGTAGGGGAAAAGTTGCATGTAAATACCACAAGATGGAGCTGAATAACATGTTCTCAGCAAATGCAGGGTTTCCAGACAGCTTTCTTTCATAAATAAATAGTCAGATGCAATTCTCAATAAAGAAATGCAATTTAAGACACAGCGGTAGTAGAAACCCGTGCTTTACAACACTAAAGGAGTTTAAATTTTCAAGATGAATCTGATGTAAGTTCAGATTTCCAGTATTTGATCTAACCATTATTATGCTGATTAAATTTAGAATAATACAACTTTCAGGAGTGCAAATAAAGGTACAAGTAGTCAGTTTGAAGCATAATATCAATTATTTTTAGGAGCAAATAGTGTGAGTGGGAAAATTGAATAATTATTTTTCACAGACACTGTTTTGGATCTTCCAAACTCCCTATCTCTTCACTGATATTCTTGTTAAAGCTAATCTTCTTAGTTTAGTTGGTCGGTGTGTAACCATGTATTTAAGTAGCTGTATTTACTGCTGTAAATTATGAGCAGTACAGGTTGCTTTTGCTCAACTAGACTTCAGTGTCTCTGAGAATAATATGTTTAAATCTCCTTTCTCTATTAGCCTTGGAACAAAATAAGTGTTCAGATGTTTTGCTGAAGTTTTAAGGCTATTTAATGATCAGCTACTGGAAGTGTTCTCAGACTGCATGTAATTTTCTAGTAGATAAGGTAAAATTCTGACAGAATTACTGATATGTAGATATTAACATCGTATTTTAAAATTTTGCAATCCATGTCATTAATTTTTTTATTTTAACTTTTTTTCAACCAGGAGGTGAGCACAAAGACTGTATCTCTGTGGTCCTATATAAACAGCCAGTTAGAGGAATTCACAAATCCCTTCTATGTAAACTATGAAAACCATGTCCTGTATCCTGTTGCCAGTTTGAACCATTTGGAGCTGTGGGTGAACTACTACATCAGGTGGAACCCGAGGATGCGGCCTCAGGTATGAGCTTTCACGTGTCTTCAGTGTTTTACTGAAGGTCACAGAGATTAAGAGAAATTATTATTTTTCTTAGTGTCAAATGCAGCATTTAATACAAAAGTGCTCATCTGTTGCACATATTTCAGCTGATAGGGAAAAAGGTGTTTGTCATGAAGATGATGCAGGATGTGGTTGAACTTGGAAAAATTATGTTTTCTTTAAAGTCACTGGCAGACTAGGGAGTTGCAGTGTCCCTATATTGGCTTGTAAAGATGAACAGCCTTTTTTGTCAGAAGATTACTTGTATAATTCTTTTATAATACTTTGTAACACTTTTTAATCCTTTTATTGCCTTTACCTTCTCGTGGTTTTTGTGTACCTTTGTTTTTAATCATGTTTTGTCCTTTCCCCAGCACTGACATAAAATACAGCAGCAGCTTCTGAAAGAACAGACTATATCAACTCATTTTGCAGGCTCTCTAAACTAAGCATCCCATGGATGCTTGTTTTCAATTGACTTTTGTAGTTTTAAGCTGGCATACTAAAGATTAAACACTCCCCATACATGCTCCTTGATTCATCCAGTATTTGTTCTTATAAGTAATGTCTGCTATTCAGATAAATCTCTAAATCTCATTGGACAAATGCTCCATATGCTCTCATGTTTAGAAGTCTGAAGAAAGAACATTCAGATTGTGTCACAAACATAATATATCTGAGTGTGCTACACCATCTCTTTATTAAGGTAACATTCCAAGGTTCCCCCAAGCATATTATGATAAATTACCAGTATTAAGTGATTGCTCGAAAGCTGCTTTCATCTTCTAGCAGTTAGAATGAGATGTGAGTTTCAGATTTATTAGACATCCACAAGTCAGAGGCTGTTGTAAAAGATGGTGTTCCAAGGTAAGTTTCAAGGACACTGCACTGGTAGAAGTCCAGGTATCTGAGAAATACCTTTTGAGGTCTGGGAAAAGTCTGGATTGCTTGCTTTTCTCACTGAGGTTTTTCTCTGAACTGCTTTGTTTCTCTTACTTGTTAAAACTTTGGAAGATGGTGTATTTTAAGTTATATAGTTTACAAGTAAAATTGTCATCTGCTTTTTAGCAAAATATTGTCTTTCCTTTAGCCTGTTTGCTGGATACCATTTGAGTGGTGTTTGCAGTACCTGCAGTAGTGTTGGTTTATGACTTGTATTTGATTAAGATCTCCAGGCCCTGAGAGCACGGAGGCTTTGTGAACCACATGAAAGCCAGTCCTGGTCCAAAAGAGGGAGGGTGGGGAAGAGATGACACAATGAGGGAATACCAGAGCTGTCATCTCTTAGTGAAAGCTCTGCTCACTGCCTCTGTCGCTAAGTGCTCTGCCTGCTTCTCTAGGAGATGCTCCTCACTCACTCTGGCACCTGAGACTCATTCACTGTCTGAGAGCAGGTCCCTCCATCAGCAGCTGAAGGGAACAAAATATAATGGTCCTGGTAACTGCCTTAGCTTTCCTGCCACCTGCTTTTCTTGAAGTACTTAAAAAAGTGTTTCAGCTTTTTAGTCCTACTACGTAAGCTTTGTCTTGATACATCATCCCTTTCCTCTTGTCTCTGGCCTGAATTTATGTGGTATTTATGACCAACATTTGGGAGTGCTTCACATCTACTTGGATAAATTAGCAGCAGAAATTAGAATTTTTCGTTGCAGAATTGCGTTTGGCAGTCTAATTATGAAAGCACAAACTCATGCAAGCAAGTAAATAAACAGTTTCTGCAATCGCAGTATACTGTGTTTGCTTTCTTCTGTGTTTGTGTTGTCTGGTGTCACACCCTGTTAACCAATTCAGTAACATTCGGGTGCATCCAGTGACAGAAAAAAAGACAACGACCCTTGTGACACCCAGCAGGTCTTTACTTATCTTCAGTGAAAAAATTTCTTAATCGGTGGATTTATTAAAATAATGGGCATCCCTGCCTACTGATAAAAGGTGACTTTGTTGAATACCTTTCAATGGGTTCTCTTGATTTTCAACTAAATAAAAGAAAATTAAATATTTAACATGAATAAGTTCTCTGATTATTAGTTCAAGGCAACCTTGTGCTGTTTTATCAGCTGCAAAAACATCTTTAAAAAGCAAAACCATGTTTATTGTTTTTGAGGAGCTCACCAAAAAGGAGAAAAAGCCCAATAGGTGAATTTAAGGTAAGATGAAAAATAGTACTTTTAATATAATCAGAATGGATCTTTGATACCTGTTTTCAACCAGCTTGGTGTTGTGGGAGAGAAATCTCACAGGAGCAGAAGGGCAGGTTTTGGCTGGAGGCAATATTTTAGGTTTTCTCATTTCCGCTTGATGAGCGAGTTTGATTTTTAAATGGACTGAGAGAAGTTTCATTGCACTTCATTGCCTTTTCTATTAGAAATGAGCGTATATGACCTGTAATTTTTTTTTAATTTGAAAATTACTGAACGCTAACTTGGCATAACCATTTCTTTATTTTTGTATTATTGTACTCTGTCTTCAAATATCTGTGTCTCAACCTTTACCAATGTGGTGCGGTCTGAGCATATTCTTCATTTCTCTAGGACATACAGAGTTTAGCATTATTCTTATGTTCTATAAAGATTGCTTAGAAAGATATAACTTCAGTTCTGTCTGAGCTTTGTGGAAGCCTGAGATGGTGGTTTTGATCATGTTTTTTTGCATCAAGAGCCCTGTTTATTTTGTATTGCAATAGGTCTTGTGCACTTAAGGACACACAGCCTCTTTCCATAGGATTCAGCGCTCAGGAGTCTGAGAAGTGAACACTGTGGAAAATTCTAGGTTAAATGTGGACATCTCTTGTTGCTAAATTATGCTTCAACAAGGTCATTCTAATTCTTACGTGACATAAAATGTTCTTTGGTTTGAGTTTGGAGGCATTACATCATTACTGGCTTCTTGTCCCAAGAAAATTAGATAGATTTAAGTTCCGTCTTATTTGAGTTCATTGACTGAGAAGACCTTTTCAGATTTGCCCTTTCTTTGAGTTGGAGAAATGTGTATTTGTATTTGGCATGTGGAGGAGAAGCTCTTCCATTCTCTCATACAGAGGTATGGGGTCTGTGGGTATGGCCTTACAGATGACCCTGCTGATCTGGAATACATTAGATAATATGATGCTTTTGAATTTTTTCAGTTGATACGTATTTTTCCCTTTTCTATGTAATCATTTCATCCTCTTCTTGACACTGGTTTGCAGAGTTCTGGCTGCCAGATGTCATTAGGTATCTCCTTGGGCATCTCTGGAAGGTGGGTAGAGCACAATAGTGATGTTCTTGAATATGATCTCTGCAGGGGCAGTATTATTGAACCAACATACCCTGTCATTCATATATGCAGAGCATGAGTAAAAGTTCCAGTCCTTCCAAGTCAAGCTGTGAGAGGCAAGGAAAATAATGCATTTTAGTCACCAAACTTTGCACAGTCCATTAGAATATGTTTAGTTCTTTTTATGCTTTCTTGGAAATTATGTTTTAACCCTTGGAGGACAGGGCTTAGTTTAATTTTGGTTTTATGTGGTCTTTTTTATTTTTCTATGCCTGGTAATTTTTCTTCAAGCTCTGTTCTGTAAATTTGGCCACAGTGCTCATGTTAATACCATAGAAATCCCTGTAATTTTTCAAATTCATTCTTTTCTTCGTGTGTGTGGACTGTCATCCAGAGTAAAAGACTAGCACCATCTATCACCTAGAAATTCAATTCAGCTGTTATGGGATCATCTGCTAAAGGCAATCACAAAACTTCTGTGGAAGAGTCAGGGAAATTCTATTGGCTGGTTAGCAGCTCACTTAAAGACATGAAAGGGAAGGGTAGGAATAAGTAAAGCTGTTTGTTCAGTATATACAGAAATGATTGTAAAGTATATAAATAGCTTACAATTGCTGCTTTTATTTGATGCTATTGCCGAAGGATTTGATGAGTTGAACAGTTGAGCAATCAGATGTTAGCTGAGCTTCAGTGTCAATAAACACAAAATATTGTATAGTGAGAACAACAAATAAGATCCTGAGTGTCACTGGGAAAATTGCTGACAATGAACTGGAAAACATAATTACTGAAATGCTTTATCCTGCATGTAACAGGATAATGTGTAACTTACTGCATATAACTTACTGTCTGGCACATGGAGTGTTCATGTATTTATCCCCGCCTTCAGTCACACTGCCTGGTGTGTTCCCCTCCGTGCACTGGAATATTTGAATATTTTTGAAAGTCCACACATTTGATTCACCACCATTTTGTGGCAGGACAGAGCTATCATACAGCTCTGGAACTGCTTGGCATTGCTGGTCCCGAGTCCCTCTTTTTGAATGAAAGAGTGAGGCAGGAGATGTCAGGAGAAGGAATTGCCTTGTGGGTTAAACAGCTGAGTGTTACCTTAGCAGAGCAGCTTTCATCCCTGCAATTAGCAAAGAGTTTCTTGAGAGGTGAGGCAGGTTTTGGCCAGTACCTGGTAGTTTCTCTCTAGTTGAGTGTCAGGATTTCCAGAGTCTAATTTGCTGCAGATAATTTTCATCTACAGATAAAAGTCTCGGTATTCAATCAGTGTGGAATAAAATAGAGACTAACGGCTTATCCTGGATGCTGAAAGAAACTGTAGTTACCTAAGAAAAAGAAATTGGTATCCTATAGTGAGCATCAGAATGTTCACAGAATGGGAGAAGCTAGTACTGTGCAAATAATTGTCATTTTTGGGACACATTTTGAAGGGCAAGCACTCAATTTCTCTCATGTCCTAGATGTTTAAATCTAAATGGTCTGTAGGTTTTAACAACCAATGGCATCAGCTTGTAGCATGTATAGTTCCCTGAGTCTAGAAATCTATTAGTTGTTCCAGTTCCCACCTGGTAGCATTCATAATTTCTGTCCTTGCTTTTCCAGAGGCCAGGGGTTTTTGCTTGATTTCTCAGGAGCACACCTCTACAAGAAGTGTGGAAGTATTGACTATTATTGAAAATTGCTGTCATCATCATTTGAGATTGCCTTCTGCAACAAGTGTCCTGTTAACTAGGCTGTCAGAGTTCAGTTCTTCACAGAGCAGAACAAAAAGCTCAAGTGAAAGATATTGTTGTCTTTCCAATGCACAGAGTAGGTTTTTGGAAAACTGACAGTCTTAAGTTGAGCAGTGAATTTAAAATAACCATTTTCTTCTGCAGCCTTTCTTCCCTGTTGCTAAAATAGATAAAGTGTGCTCACTGAACAAGACAAAATGCATTCAGTGTTGAACAATTTTCATGTGAATGGCTGTCCTTGAGCTAGTAGAGTAACACACAGTAGATATCCATCCAATTAAGACTTGGCGGTACTATAAGTGAGTAGCTATTATAATTTCTCTAACATCTATCCTTGTGTTGACAAATTTTTCTATCTAAAAGCACTTCAGGATCCTGAAGGATTCCTTGGGAATGAAAACCTGAAAATCAATACTGAAAGTGAACTGTAGTAATTCTGTGAAGAGGAAGGCTTGAATTTTTGAGGAAATGAAGCTGTCTTATGTCTAGATGGTTTTTATGTGGGATGTAGTATGTATATGGTATACCATAACTATAGTTTCTCTGTGGGCATAGTTTAGAAAAAAAACACTTTATTTTTCCTCAAATCCTTCCCCAGCAGGAATAATTCATCATAACTGTGGAGTGGTGTGTGCTCAGCATTATACTGCACCAGGTTCTGCTTTTGATGTATGTGGATAATTCAGTTTAAAAAATGGTTTCATATCAATGGTATTTTTAGCAATAAAGAATGTTTTTAGCAGTGTTCTAAGTATTCTTCTGCTCAGTGTAGGCAGTAGGTACCCTGTTGTTAAGGTGGAGGAAAAGTACCTGCTTTTGAATGAAATGGGCAACAAAGGAAGCTAAATGAGGAAAATCACCACCACCCATTTTAACTGGTTAATTTGCAGAAACCTACAATCAGTTCTTCCTTAGTGAAGAATGTTACTTGGCTCACTCAATTTTGGCAGCATTTTACTACTTTTTACTGGTTGAGAATGGGTTTTCAGATATTGCAGGTATCATTAGTAGTGTGAGAATCATGTCACGGCTTACAGGGGAAAGAGACTGCATGTACCAGAGAGGAGAAACTCTTTGGAGAGACAGGGCAACTGGCAATATCCTGGATAAGGAAGGGAAGGGAGAAGAAGCAAGTAACAGGGAAGAAGTGCAGAAGTTGAAGGTAGCTACAGGTGAATTAATAGGTTGTATGAGGAGGGCATCAGGTCCTATGCTGAATTGTGGCTTGGTGGAGAGAAGTTGAACTAAAAGTTTAGAGAAATGTTGAAATGAGAAGAAATGGGAAAAAAATATGAATCTCCCTAAATAAAATCTTCCTGATGAGTTGAATATTCTTTTAATTTTTTTGTTTACAAAGAAACTTAGTTCTTTAAGATAACTCAGTGAAAGAGAGGTAATGGAATAAAACTAGGGATTTGAATGTGATAGTACAAAATTTGGTTAGAGGTTAAAGCCAAACAAAAAGATGCCAGAATCATGGACAACAGGGAGAAGTCTATAAAGCTTGTATTTAGTGCTGAGGGTATTGCTCAGGACAGGTAAAAGGACTCAAGGCACAGTTTAGGTGTTTGGGTAAGTGGTGGGAAAAATTAGTTATGAGGTAGGGGAGCAGCATGTAGTCTGACTTCCTGAGTCAGTATTACTGTAACAATTGGGGGGGAAAAAAAAACAAACAAAAAAACCCAACAAACCCAAAGGAAAAAAAAATAAAAAGGGAGGGAAGAAACAAAACAAAAAAAAAACCCAAGACTGGAAAGTCTTTTTGAAACGTTGCGGGTAGATTCTTCTCCAGCTTTTACTTGGCCAGCTTTTTGGTTAATGCCTGGAGTGAGGTCAGACTTCCCAAGGATCCAGGCCCTTTTACCCGCTACATTGTGCTGCTGGCAAACTCCATATTCTTGTCCCCATTTGGTTTTGTTGCTAGCTATATTAGATGAAAGTGCCAATTTTGTTTTGAGGTGATCAGCTTCTAACTGTTCGTAGTAAATTTTATGTGACTAGAGAAATCTATTTCTGTTTCTTGTAAATAGTACATGGCAGAATTTTTTTGTGAAGTTCACCCTCCAAAATCCATTACAAGGTAGGTAGTACATTCACCTTCTTGTTTCTAGAGCATTTTTACTGGACTGTTGTGTTAAATCACAGAAATTAAATGTACTGGTTTTCAGCACATTGAGATAGTAATTTAAATAGCACATGAAAAAGATCCTGAAGAGCAATGGCCCAGGCAGTTTTCCAGCTCAGCCAAACTGTAGATACACTGCTGGGTAGAGTTTCATCTGTGTAGGCTCCTCTCATGCAGCAGAAATAGTTCTGTGCATTTAGCTGGGTTATGGACAGAAATGATGGCTGTAGAAGCTGAGTGTTGCCTGGCAGCATCACCGTGGGGACACTGGTGTGACAAAGGAAAGGATGCACACACTGCTGAAAATCTGTGGACTAGAGCAGCAAAAATAAGTTGAATGCAGCTGGGTGATAGGTCCAGAGTCATCTTTTGAGCTTCCACTCCTAATTTGAGAGGCAGAACGAGAGAGTAGAAAACAGTACAGCTGCTCTCAGCTTCCCAACAAATTCATCTCAGGCAAACCAATTACATGATTTCTTAACAAGACAGTAATAAAAGCTTGCCTTGGAGACACTACTTGTGCTGTGCAAGTACACAGTTCTAGGGTTAAGGTGGTAACAAGATCTTTTAATAAACGATCTTCTTCAAACTTCTTGTTCCTTACAGAATCTGTCACTCTTCCACTTCCTTTCATTCTGAACAGTGGCAAAGTGAAGGAGAGCCTCGTTCACAGCAAGCCATTACAGGTGTTATTGTGAGGGTTGTTGGACCCATTTCCTTCTGAAGAAGGTTTTATTTGAGAGAGGAATCTCATGATGAAATAGAACAGGGTGAAGTGACAGAAATGGAGATGGTTATCTATAAGAATTCGTACAGGATGGTTTGAGGATACATTGACAGCAACAGGTCTGCCTGGGAATAAGTCTTTAGGAAGTGTGGAAATGAACTGACTTTTTAATTTTAATGTTTTTTGTGACAAAATTTAATTCATGATGTTTCATCTTTTTTACTCTTTCTCCTCCATCTAAGATGGAAGGAGGCTTCCAGAAAGCTGCATAATTTCATGGTTCTCTTAATGGTTTAGTTAAAAAAAAAAGACCCCAAAACATTAACTCGAGGTTGAAGCTTTGTTTTGGGCATTTCCTCCCTTTTCACTCTGTATTTTCCTTCTTTCACATTTGAATTTGCTACTTTTTTTTCCAGTAAAGGGCAGTTTCAGTAACAGAACTGAAGACATCTGGAGAAAAACATGGCTCCTCATGCCAGGCTGCTTTTCAGGTCTTTTTGTAGGAACTTCTGTGATACTTCAGCTGCCTATACCACCACCTTTTTCTTACCCCATGATAATGTAATTTAAACATGAACCTTTATTACTAAAAAATCAGCTATTGTCAGCTGCTTGAAAGTTGAGCTGCTTATGATTTTTCTAGACTGAATTTGGCATGTTATTTCATGAAATTAAAGTGTGTATTGGAAGTTTAATATGTGGAACCTATTTCTGGAATTTTATTGTTTAATATTGTGTGCATCTACATGATACTGTGTTAATGGCAATCAAAAAGAATCTTCTCCTGGGAAGGGCATTGTATCAGAAAATCCTTTGTTGTTTACACTACCAGATGAAATGGCCTGCTGATATTTTTGTGGAACTGTCTTAAATCTAACATGCCCATGTTTAAATCTAACATGCCCTTACTAAAAGATGGCCAATATTTTTTTTCCCTACTATAAGACCCTGCTCTGCCTTGCTTACAGCATAGCTGGGCTCTAATGGTTTGCATTGAGTCCCCAGGTTTGTGTGTCTGATTGAATTGTTTTGTAAAACTTAATCCAAGAAGGCTCAGTTGCTTATGAGAATGTGTCTAAGAAAAATGTTTTCCCATATGAAAATATTGGGAAACTTATGGGACTTCTGTTGGGGCAAGGGGCTGTTTTTCTATAAATGTTCCATCTCTAGGGAAAACATGAGATTTTAGTAAGATTATATTTCAGAGACTGTCCCACTCATATCCTGGAAGAAACTCCTCCAATTTGGAGGTCTGAGTCTGGAACAATCTCAATGAATTCTCAAGAACTGAGACTAAATCAAAGGACTGAGAGATGGATTTTTATACAGAGTCTGTGAGAGAGTTGTGGCTAGCTGGGAATAGGAGCTAGGAGTGAATAATGCTCCGAGTGCTGGAGGTGTTTGCTTTCTGTTCAACCTATGGAACAGAGTCTGGGAAAGTAGGCTGGAAGAGACATGGCTGCAGGCAGAGGAAGAGTTGTCCCCTGAGAGAAAGGAAGTTTATCCCTGCCTTTGCCACAGGATTCCTCTGTTGTAAGGGAGCTCACCTGGAGCAGAATGGTCCCTCTGTGTGTCCTTCTTATTTACTGCATGTCCTGCTTGATACCCACATGCCCCAGCTGCAGAATTCCCATGTTCTCTGTTAAACCAATCTGAGATCCAAAGTATGCAAAATAAGAAGGTGCTGGCTTCAGATCCTTGTTTGTAAAAGTAGAGAGTTAATACTCCCATACCTCATTAGGGTGCTGCAGAAATAAATTTGTTTCTTGACATGAGATGAAAGTACAGAAAAGGAAACTTTAGCATTTTAAATTCAGAACAATAAATAAAAGATGGGGTCAGACACTGCAAAGAAAACTAAATATTGAATAACTCCTCATTAATTAAGTAGCATCAGCCTGTGCACCGAGTAAATGTGGAATACAAGGGGGAAGCTAGTATTTTAATATTTATTTGACCAATGATTCCATACAGGTGTACAGGAAGGCTGAATTGAGGTTGGAGAAGTAATCTTCATTCTGACACCTCCTAATTCTTTGAGAGCATAATTCTGCAATCTTATTGTTGAAGAGTTTTATGTGTGACTTGAATATACACAGGCTTTTTAAATGTCATTATTGTTACTTAGCTAATTTATTGAAAGGCAGCTCTGCTCTTCAGGATGGACCTGTGGGGAGAACAGCACTTGCGTCAAAGTTGGAGCATGTGCCTGTTGAATTAGGCTCTGGGCATGCAGAGGGATTGAGAGGTGCAGCCACACTTTTCTTCCTCAAAGCACTTTACAGAGCATGCCAAGTCCTGCAGCAGCTTTTGTGTGGTGTATCCTGGAAGGATTTGTAGTAGGTTCCCCGAAAGCCAATTGTATGGAGCTGCTTTCTGAGAGTGTTTGAGCTCTGCAGTGGACCCCAGCAGCTGATGCCCGTGTGAAATCTGGCTGAGAGAAATTGGCCTGGTTTGCTGAGTCATGGTTAAGCTGTGCAGAAATCAGGTGTACAGATCTCCCATGACCCAGGGAGCCGTTGTGTGACTGGTGATTCCAATGGTAAATCATTCTGTTAGGGACCTAAATGTTTCAGGAAAATGTCTTCCTAAAGAAATCTAAAATAGGAGTCTGTGAGAAAGGGATCTTTTATTGAGGGGAAAAAATAAATACAGGAGGTGCCAATTCCAGAAAATCTCAATCTTTACTAAAATTTGAAGTTTCCACTCTGTGTATTACAGCATCTTGGACAATCTTCATCAGCAGGCTCAGTTTTGCTGTGTTTCTAGGTGTATACACTTTCTGCAGTCTACCTCAGAAAAACGAGATTGGCTTTCTGGAGGGTGTGCTTTGTGTTTGACTAGTGAAGGAGATCTGTAGATTTGTGGCCTCACTTGCTGAAGAGTTTGTATAGAGGATGTAGGGTTAAAACTGCAAGAGAGGGAATTCCTTGCACAATGATGGCAGGGCTCCAGGGTCATTGGGAGCTGGTGGTGTGCAGCAATTGTTCTGCTGAAGACTCCAAAAGTTATGCTTTTAAAATTGCTGTAGATGACATGCTGGATGAATTGATGACTTCCAGGATACTGGGAGCAGCACTTTCTCAATACACTCAATACATAGTTTCTGTTTATGGGCTAAGCCACAAACAAGAAAGAACTATATGGTCAAAAAACTGTAGACCTAAAAAGACCTTTGGTACTATTTATTTTATTGTTTTAAGTTAGAACAAGAGTTAAAAATTAAATGGTATTTTTCTGTGTCAGGCTTTGAAAATATCAATATCAAATGCATGGATTTTGGATGTATGTTCTTTAAAATGCGAGAATTCACAAAAATGTAAGTTGTGACTCAGTTGTGTATTGATAGCAAGTAAAACCCTTTCTGGTTTTTGCTATTTCCTTCACATGGCACCATGTGCAGATGGCAGGCTCAGGTGTGCATCCCAGCCTTAACAATCACTGCTAAGCAGTAGGAACTGATAGTGGGTGAATGCAGTTCCCTGGAGCCTGGCATTCCAGAAGCCCAGGGTATGAATTACTCATCTAGCAATCCATAGGTCTCCCAGTGCTGCATTTCCCCATGATTGTGGTGTCAGTGCAATTAAATTCTTTTCCTGTCTTGCTCTTTCCAAAAGCTGTAAACAATTAGAGTTTGTACAGGATAAAATAAATTAAAAGCAACTTACAGTAAAACTCTTTTGGCCTTGTTGTGGAATTTGGAAGAGGGGGAGGGTTCTCTCTTCTTGTCTGAGATAACAAATCCAGCTGCAAAATCCAGTATGGCTTGAATCTCCCTTTGGCCATGGTATAGTTGAATGTTTCAGATGAATATGAAAGGACTCTGATGCAGATTGGTGCATCTCTGATGTTTGTTGGGTAGTGTCAGAAGCAGAAACCTGTACAATGCACTTCTGTGGAAGATTTATTGGAGTAAGACTCTGTGTGGGCCAGGCACCATTCACTTGGCTGCTGCACTTTTCTCACTGGAAGGGGTCAGACTCCTGGAAAGATGCCTGGATAGAAGAGTAACAAGATGCTCCATATGGAACCAGCTTTTTAAACTCTACTCTGTGTATAATTTAAGTCCTGTCCCAACAGGCCGGAGAAATCATTCCCAGGAAAGGCATTTTAAGTTCAGCTGCCAGTGGTATTGATAAGGGATACAGGTACATTCATTGGAGTATATTTGGTATCCCATCAGAACCATTTGCAAACACTTTAATAGGTTCCCTGCCAATTGTGTTGTTAGAAAGGGACAGTTTCCTGCAATGTTTCATTTCAAATAACTAAAGAAACATTTTCCCTAAATATTGACATACTGAAATTCTCAAGTGTTGAATTCCTTGTTATTGAAAGCAGCAGCAGACGCATTGTTGGAAGAGATAACTCACTATGAGAGTCAAAGTAAGCCTTTTCTTTCTTTACCTGACAGGTTCCAATCCACCAAAATCTTAAAGAACTCCTGGCCATCCGCACGGAGCTTCAGAAGAAGGTTGAGGATTTGCAGCGGGAAGCTGCCACACGTTCCATTTCCTCCTCCTCTGACAGGGGTTCATCTCCTTCCCATTCTGCCACACCAGTGCACACCTCTGTGTGATGTGGAACAAAAGCCATGTGAAAAAATCAGTGTCAGGTAACACAGAGGGTGAAATGCTTTTCCCATCACAAAAGGACTGTGAGTGACTTGTAATTGCTATGATCTACATGCCTTACTCTGTGTCTGATACTATCACGATGAGGCCAAAAAGAGCTTCAATAGATGTGATGTATTTTCTTGTTGGCAGTTCCTACGTGTGTTTTGACACTCTAGCTAAGTCACCTATCCTGAAATTAAACTTTGTTTTGAGCAACTAACAATTTAACCATTCTAAAAAGGAATCCATCTGCCAAGCAGACAGAAAAATGCCTCACACATTGTCTAGAGTACTATGCCTGGTAGAGAGAATGAGATGAAATGCCACATGATGCTTATACAGAACACAAAATATTTTTCTGAATGGGAGCTCCTTATTTCACTCAGTAATATATATATATATTTTTTTTTCGCTAGAGCAATTTATTTTTTTTAGGTAATGCACTTGGAAATTGATTTTAAAATAAATGTTTTCCAGTGTAGTCAGTTTTACATTTTGAACTAAATATGCCATTAAAAGTGGATGAAGTTGAGCTGGATGTATCAAGTACACCACACTGACTTGTATGATGTAATATATTTGGTAAAGCATGTATTTTAGGTTTTTTAATGCCTTTTGTACAAGTTGAAATAAAGTCTTTTGACTGTTTAGCTTATTGTTCAGTTTCAGCCTCCTGAGTAAGGGGTAAACTTGCTCATGTCAAGGTCTTGTACAAAGTAAAAGTTTGTTTTCTAGCAAATGGTAATATTTGGGGGTGGAACGACACCCAGCTGTGTAAATTGTATAGTCTGTATAGCTCCACATTGTGAAGTGTGTTTTGTTTCTAAGTGTACACACAAAATGCAAAGCTGTGTGTGTTTATACCCATGTGTATGTGATGTTAAACATATGCATCCTCCCGTGGGTTTAAGCTGTACGTTCAGAAAATGGATCCTGCCTGTCCAAACCCTTCTGATGACCTTAAATTGCAATGACTTTGTTTGACAAAGTTTTTTGAATAATATGATATTAATTGTTTTTCTTGAAATAAAGCCTCTTGGCTTTTTGTTTTTTAAATTCCTACTAGCATTTTTTCTGTAATAATTTAACTGTGTTGTCATGTTAAATATACAATCCCAACTTTCTCGCATCTCCCCCCAGAAATACTCATATTGGAGAGATTTGATTACTGTAACATTTCTCCTTTTAGAAGATTACTCATTGGCATTCTTGGAAGGTCTAGAAATGGCGCATGCTGCAAATTTTCCCTGGATTGTTTTCCTTGCTGTGTTTCATGAAAATCTAGTTCTTCTCCTTAGGAAACTTAAATATTGCAGCTCTGCTTTTTGACTCATGCTTGTATTGCTCTGGGTTCTGCTGGTGGGAATTAAGCCCCATTCTTAAGAGCCAATCGATGCTGTATGGTGATTGTGGGTTTTACTGACTGTGAGTATTCATTTGTTGCTGCACATTTGTTCCCAATACACAACGGTGCTTTTCTGTGTCTCATTCTCCATGTTAGCTCTACCCAGCACATAGTTAATGAGTCAAGTGAGCTGCTGAGCACCTTCCCAACTTCAGCTGGAGAGGCTGAAGTGCTGTATCCAGTCTTACACGTTTACTGTGCAGTGCAGGGTATTTTAACATGTCCTTTTTACTGCAGTGAATGCTTTTTATAATAAATATTTACCTACACGAACACAGTTTAGGAAGGCTTGCAATGTTGCATCTCTTAATCAACTTCAGGCTTTTTATAAATAGATGAAAGATGTTTTCCTGTGAGAATGGTTCTGCTGAACAGTGTGCCAGCAGTGAATTTTACATTGCCAATATATGTTGAGCTGGTATTGAATTAAACTCTTCCGTACTTCAGATTTCCTTGACATTTCAACTGTATATTAAAGTAAAGCACATTATCTCCAAAATGCAGTGCTAAAGAAAATCTTTTGAAGCTTTTCTCTGTATTTGTGCTAATAATCACAACATTTTCACTATAATTATTGCAAAAGGGATGACTGGATTAGGTTAGGCATTCTGAGATTTTTAAAGCTTGGATTTCTAAAGCTAAACTCTGAGAATTTGGTTTTGCATGGAAGAACATCAGTTATTTCAGGTGACTGGCTGCGTACCCACCAGTTTCAACACAGCTCAGCGAGTCTCTGATGTGCAGGGGGAGCTCTGGGGGAGGGTCCTGCTGTTCCCCGTGTCAGCACGATGGATGGGTTTGTACATACTTAGCATAGAAATATTCAGAGGTATTCTATAGCTCATATGGGCTAGTTAGAGCATAGCTTTACACTGAAGAGATGATTGTTGTTGTACTCAGTCTGTTTCCTGATAATCAGATTTTTTCCTATTGATTTAACAACTAATTCTGTCTTTTTTTTCCCCCTCTTTTTCAATAAGGCAGTATTGAACTAGCTAAGGGAAGAGCAGAATCCCGTTCCCTGTCTGATGCACCTCGGACAGAGCTATTAACTTCTGATTCAAAAGCTAGATCTTCTGCTTTCATTTTTGGTTTTGACTCAGTATAAAGGGAATGTGCAAAGACAGCAAGCAGTTACATTGGGCTTGTAGGATTTTCCTGCTGTCAGCGGCATATGAGAGGGGGTACAACCTGAATCCAGCATCCCAGAAGGGGATGAAGCCTTGGTAACCAGCTGACACATTTTTTGCTTGTAAAGTAAGTTAAGTGAATCATCAGCATCAGAGACTTTGCCATTTTAAGTCCTGTTTCAGAGCTGAATTTACACTTCTTTCCCATTTGTAGATAAGTAATTTTTTTGTTGTTTCATTAAAATGGAAGAAGGCTTTTAAAGCTGCTAAACACTCCTAACTGCCCGGTTCTGTTCCCTGCAGAGGCAGCTTTCTCAAGGAGTTAGAGCTTTAAACAAGAAATGTTTCATTGCTTTCATTTTCCAAGAGAAGCTGTACTAATTCATGTGCTGTATGTAGTAACACCAAGAACAGCTGGTTCTCTAAAAGCTGAAAACAAGGAATCAAGAGCTCTCATTCATGTGCACTAAGCCTCACAACAGAGGACACAGTAAAATGGGCAATTCAGACTACTCCCCAGGTGAAACATTTATGGTAAAAAGCAAAAAAGAATGTCCATTTGCTGAGACCGTATCTGCTGAACTTAGAGGGTATTGATAGCTTTCAACTGCCAGATCTTGTACAGTTGGGAGGAAAGAGTTAAGAAACACGAGTCAGAAGTAGTTAGTTTGAAATATAAACCACCTTTCTGACTCTGAGACTGAGCATCGCATCATTATACAAAGCTTAGTTTGCACTGCATGGGAGATTTATCCTACTGGGTGTGAAAATGTAAAGAAAACTGCAGGAAACCTAGGGCACTGCCTCGAGTTTAGCTGCTAGGTGACCTGAGGAGAGAGTGTGTGTGTGTGTGCGTGCATGCAAATACTCCATTTTTACCATTGAAGTCTTCATAGTGGTATTTGTTTTTTCACAAATCCAGTTTGGATTGATTTTTTAAAAGAAGTCTTCAGTGTAGTTAGAGAAGAGGTGATGTACCATAAGGATATAGCCAAACACTTGCAGCTTACTTCCAACATAAGAAAAAAAAAAACAGAAAAAAAAAACAAGTCTAAAATGACTTTTTAGTCAACTTGGTTTATTTGGTGTTTTCCAAAGGTAGTTAAATTCTGTTTTTTACCCCCCGTGACCCTGACACACACATTATCAAAATGTATTTTGTTACAGCATAACGTTCAACCACATTCAAGGTAACATTGGTACAGGTCACTTCTTCAGCAGCAAGGAGTCTGTCCTGCTTCTAAGTTAGAACTTCACTCAAAAGAAAGGATTCTCTAATTTCACAACCCCATTGTTTCTGAACTTCATTTGTTCCTGAACCTCATCTGTTAACAGAGAAGCAATTTTTAAAGCCTCAGCCTGCCGACTCATCCTTCTTTTTCAGAATCTGAAACAGTATTATGGACTAATTCCACTTTTATCACAACAAATGAGTAGTTAAGGATGACAGTGGAGCACTTGTAAGGGTTCGTTAGTGGGGTTGCTTGAAATGACTGAGTTTATAGTGCCAAAAAGATCTAAAATTCGTGTCAGAGTATTCTCAGCTGAGGAATCTGAAACGAAGTACTGCCAAAGGAAAATGCAAGTAATTGAAAGAATAAACACAAAAAGAGCCAGCTGAATTCTTTCAATTCTCTTTTTTCTCTGTTAAACCTTTGACAAACCTTTTCTGAGTCATTTTATTGCCATTTAAAACAGCTTTAGAAGTGAGGTGTCATAAGAAAAAGAGCTCACAGCATACATAGTACAAAAACTCAGGACGTCTGTATATATAGGTTTTGAACTCATGAAAAAAAAGCAAACCAATTTTCTAGTGGTTTATTGCCTTTTTTTATAAAGGACAAGAAAGTTCATGCCATGTATACAGAGCTTAAATGCAAGATTTTTAAAAAATCTATATCCCAGTTTAAAGTGAATAAATAGTAATTAAATGAAAGCAGAGGTCAGTGCTGGGTCAGCTGTTCCAGAACTTGGATCACTACTAGGAAAATACACAGGAAACCTCTCAGTTGCTATAATTTCTAAAATATAGATGATGTATAAATTTCCTGTTTCTCAGAGACTGGTGGCAGTTCAGATGGAAGAGGGGACAAACAGCAATAAAAAATCATTTGAGCCTTTGCTGACATTCACCACTAAGACTGTGACTTCAATTTTGAAGAGAAGGCCAAGCCTAATTGCTCTACTACAGGTTTTGCAAATATTTTCCTATTTGAAATCCTAGAGAAAGAAATCTTGAATTCTGTCACTGTTCACTTTGGAAGTCTTCTCTTTCACTGTGCATTTATGGATTTCCACATACCTACAGATTACACTAAGCTGTAAGTAGTCACCAACCAACATTATAGAAGAGCCTTGGGCAAAGCAGCAGCTTCTGAGTCCCAAAAACTGGGGTGGGTTTTCCAGTGAAACAGCTTGCTGCCTTTCTTTGATAAATTTGTGACCTGCAGTGTTTTGAATTAGACTTGTGCTCCCTCTGTGCCCTAGTGTAAGAGTTCCCCAACAGAGGGGTAGGTGCTGTACTCTTTAAACCACACGGACTATTGACACGGTCACTGGCTAAGTGAGAGGAGGAATTACAGGCACTAGAGCTAAGCTGGGAAAACAGCTCCTAGTGATCATCAATGCCCTGTTGTAACACTTCATCTACAGTAACCTACAGAAAATACATTTCATGCTACAGCTTTCAAATGTGTTTGGGTAAGAACAAAAAACAAGTGCTGGTGCTTGGGACTGGAGATACACAAACTCAGCTGTGTGGCTTAGCCGGCACCCTTCTCTGGGAGTATGCAAACAGTGCATCCCATCTCTGTCCAATGATTCCATTATCTGAGCCAATAATTAACATTTCCTTCCTGTTCCAAACACATTCATAAAACAAAGCAGCAGTAGTTCAGAGTAGTATTGTTGTAGCCTAAGTGTTCTGAATAGTTGTGAGGCACCTTATAAACCACTGTAGCTGTTCTGACAGAGCTAGTATAAGGCTTTAAAAATGCAAGTGTTAAAAAGAGCATAAAGAATTGTGCAGCTATTGCAAAATACTTAACCAAGTTACTAGGCAATTTCATTCCAAATGGAGCTGTTAGACAGCGATGCTCCTGGGCTCATTCACCTCCTGGCAAGGCTTTCTGGAAGTCATGTCTACCTGAAAGCTGTGAATTTGTACATCACACTGAAAGGCTTGGTTTTCTTAATACACGTTCATAAAATATGGGATTTGCAAACCCATACAAAACGCTCACATTTCAGGTTTATATATAAATAGTGTGTACCTCTTACACCATGTAAAGTGAAATTTTCTTCACTTGAGAGCATGCTTTTTAAGCAATCATTGATTTGGAAAAATGTATTGGAAAGTGGCAGTTATCCACATTTTAGCAGCAGTCAAAAAGGTTGCTGGGGAGGGATTAGAAATCTGAACAGAAATTCTTGCAAGATAGTGAAGGTCGTGCCTAGGCAGTGGTTTGGCAGCGTGGCAGGGGCTGCGTGTGCACTGTCCCGGTGCAGCGCAGGGTCCTGCTGAGCACCACTCACAGCCCAGTGCTTCCCAGGCAGCTGCAGGAACCCCATGCAGGACAGTGATGGAGGATTCATCCTCTCAGGAGGTACTGCCTTTTTTAAGGGCTAGCCGGTGACACAAAGAGTGAAGCTTAAATCGTTTTTCTGCCTCTGGGTGCCTGGGAGCAGTCCTGATAGCTGCTGATAAAAGAAGGAGGGGACTGCATCTTGTTAAGCTTGAGTTCTGTTGTACTGAGCATTACAGGTCTTAACAGATACCTGCTTTATTTTCTTTTGGGTTAAATCGGTCACTTGTTCTGGTGTGACTGAGATCTGAACTTGTACTTGAAAGCATCCATATGCACACAGCTTTAATTGTGATGACAACGCAGGTATCTCAAGTCACAGAGGCAGAATCACAGAATGAACTAGGTTGGAAAAGACCTTTGGGATCACCAAGTCCAACCTATGACCTAACCTAACACCTCCTCATCAACTAAACCATGGCACTGAGTGACACATGCAGTCTTTCTTAAACAAGTCGGGGGACAGTGACTCCCCCACCTCCCTGGGCAGATGATTCCAGTGCCCAATCACTCTTTCAGTGAAGAATTTTTTCCTGGTGTCTAACCTAAAGTTCCCCTGGCACAGCTTAAGACAAACTGTATCACTTGAGTTCCATTCTGATCTGCAGCACAGTGGAGCATTCAAATGACATTTGCTAAAAGTGAACACTGCACACACTACTATCGACTGTATTTGTGACTTGGTGTGAAAATCAGGTCCTTTGGTTAGAAGCTGAGCACTGGGTGGTGGTGGTGAAGCATCCTCAACTCCTGGCTTGGGAGCAGGGAGTCACCTGGCTCAGCCCAAGGCCCCACACGAGGACCCACCTTAGGCACTTCATTTTTAGGTGTAGCTACACGAAGGACTGCAATCCACCCTCAGGAAATGTGCAGCTTTGTCCCCGCCATTGGAAGTGACGCTGCCCGGAGCTGATGGCAGAAGGTGGCTGGAGGTTCTGCAGAGGGCTGTGCAGGGTTTGGCTTTGGATTGCTATTTACAGGCACTTCACTGTCCTCATACCTGTAAGCTTTTGAAAACTGACCACAGCTGAAGTACCTTCTGTGCATTTCCATACAACTGCACACCAATCCTACACTACTACTTCGATGTAAACATAAACCTCTTCACAAAAAATAAACACATGCTACCAGTCTAACCCTAAAGCCTGGAGCAATAAAAAGCCAGTTCAAGCCTAAATACACATTAAATAGCTTCAGAGTCAAATTAAATTAAAAGCTAAATTACAAGCATGTAAGATCTCTGTTGCTGCTGACTGATTATTTTCTAGCCCTGGGTCATGCTTTATATCTTCGCACTGTCTTGTTTTGGTGGTTCTGCTGACTGCGTTTCCAGGACTGAATATTTAACTGGGGAGAAAGAAAAAAACCCATGAGTACAATAGCACATGATGGAACCAGGGCGTAAGCAACAGGCACCCAGCACTGGCTGATTGTACGTGACACTGGAAAAGCCTTTGCAGCAGCTTTGATTGTCTGTCACTGAAAGAAAGATCATGCTTCTCTTGTGCAAGGCTCTCAATGGCTGGTTACATGAAAGCTAAATGTTAACTGCCATCATTTGCAGCATGAGCTCCTTGGGCTCTTACCAGGCTTTCCTTTGTGTGCAGTAAAGGGGTAAAAGCACGGTGGTGGGTGTTCCACAAAAGCTGGAGCATCACCTAAGCGGTGCCATCATCAAAGGGACACAGCAGCTCCGTGCAGCACCGGGACTTTAAGGAAGTCCCTCGGTAAAGCTGTTTTTGTGGAGGGATGCAGGCAGGGGTAAGGGATACAAGGCTCTCACCCTGGGGTTCCTCGCTTACGACGGCTTCCATGTTTTCTCCTTTCACATACTCCGCGTTCAGTCCCTCTGAGAAGTACAATAAACAGAGTGAGATGGGAAGGGTAGGAAGTAAAATTATTTGCTTTGATGCCTTAAAAACTCTGGTAATGGGCCTCAGAGCTGTAACAGCCGAGGTGCCTTTTTGAAACCTCCTTTGCTGTGACAGCAGCACAGAAGCCTCGGTAACCTACAGCCAGTGCCAAGACTTGCTGGGTTTCAAAGTGCCCATGGAGCTCCTGGCAGGCACAGCTCCAGCAGCAGCTCTTTTGTCTGAGGCTCCTGCTTCATCTTTATCCCGAGAGACAGCCCAGCTAATTCCTGTCTCAGCTCAGCTCTGAGGAGTGCGGGAGGAGGAAGGGAGGAAGGGAGGAAGGCTTCCCGGACAGGACTGCTGTGCAGCGGGGGCTGCGCCTCAGCACAGACATGTGCCACAGCCTCATTAAAAGCTAAGTTATGCAGAGCTTCAAGAAGCACTTCAGAGCAGGGCTGTGGCGATGAAGCAGGATCCCAGTGGGGTGTCAAATCCCGAAAAAGTCCCTTATTTAAATGCAAAGAAGTTCCCAACGTTATCAACAAGTGGAGCCGAGGCCAAGGAGCAAGGCTGGGCACTGGTGGGCAGGGGTGGCTGCAGGAGGGTGGGCAGGAGAAAGGGGGTGGTGCAGCTCAGAGGTGGAGGTGAATTCAGACAGTCTGGGGTGTGCCATGGACCTGAGGCATCCTCAGCAGCTCCTCTGAGAGACAGCTGTGAGGAAAGGCAGAGGTGGGAGTGCTGTGCTAACTGTTGCATCCATTAGAGAGGGACCAGGGAAGGGTATTCAGGTGCTGGTCTGCAAATGAAGCCTGAGGCAATCAGGCCACACAGCACACGCTTTTTAGGCATCCGTAACTTGTTTGCACATCTAAATATAGCTCAGGGTGTGGCAGGTACTGGCTGTGCCTCACCACCAGGTTTGGATAGGGCTCCTTGATATCTCCCAGCAAAGGAGGGAGGCAGGGAATGGTGCCAGGACCAAGCCAAAGGAGTGTGGTGGGAGTCTTAGGCAGCAATGGGGCAGCTGCTGCCTCCAAGACACTGGAGAAAAAAGGTTCTGCAACTGGCTAGAAAACCCCCCCAGAGTCCCCATGCCAGCAGAGACACTGCAGCCAGTGGCTGGCCAAGCTGTGGAGGCAGGAGAGGTACAGCTCCCACCCTGCCCAGGCACAGCGGGAGCTCAGACACGAAGGAGGCTGAGCCACAGCCCAGGGCATGGCTGGCCAGGACAAGGTGAGGTGTAAGAGAAGAAAGTGGGATGAAGAGTTCTAGGCAGCACTGTGCATATCCTTTAGAGGAATCATCAGCAAGTGCTCCGTGGAAGAGACTCAAAGCTGAAGGACAGCTGGGCAAGAGAAAGAACTGAGCCTGTCCGTCTGTGCGTCACTGCACACCACCACTGCCTCCATCCAGACATGTATTTTGCTGGAATAACCAAATGCAATTTATGTTTTTCAAAAAAAAGCAGTGGCTGACGGCTCCTAGATTTCTGTCATGCACTGCAATGCATCTAAGGCCTGACATTAGCCCAGCATGCCATGTCTGATGGCTTAAATTAATCCTCCTTTATAATTAACTTTAATTTCCTGCTGCCTTTCTGGGGCTTTGTGTGTCTCAGCTTCCTCCTCATCAAAGCCTTTACTCCATTTTTTTTTTATTATTTATTCTTGCCAAAATATCATTTAAGTGGGGGGAATATACAAGGGTGTTTCATTCTATCACATTCATTTGACTTTTCCTGCTGATCTAATTTACCAAAATGCTGTTTGTTTCAGGCACAACTGGGAAAATAGCACAATCCCAACAGAAATTTTCAACCCCAAATACCCTTTCCCTAGAGCAAATGGGACTCACAGGAGATTTCAATTGATTAATTTACAGAAAGAGCTTGTAACCCCTCCCATAAAGAGCTGCAGGAGCACACCGTGGTCAGGTGTGTGCTGGGGGCTGAGGCTGTGAGGACTCTCCTGCAATGCTTGCACCAAGCAGCTTTAAGGGGAAGCTCATGCAAAAGGTGTTTTATGGTAATAGTGAGTTTAGCTGCTTAATTTGCAGTTTACTGCAATGATTGTCACACACCTGCTGAGGGTGCAGTGGGCTGAAGCCCCAGAAGCAGACACTGCCCCTGCTTCCTTCCCTGCAGCCTGGTGAGTTTTTACTGCTTGCTGAGATTTGGGGGGGTTTGGTTTGCTTATTTTGGGGTGAGATGATTTTTCTCACATTTACAGTGCTTGGTATTGATGGTTTGGTCTTGGGCTGTGTTTGTGCAGGGTGTGAGGGGCAGTGTGAGCCCCGGGGGTGGCAGTGGGTCCTGGGGCTGCCACTGCCAGTGGGTTCCTGTCTGTGCCAAGCCTGACATGGGGTACCTCAAGGACCTGTGGCTGGGGCTTTGTTCTGCCAGCTGGGGGGCACTGGGTGGAGAATGGCAGTGGGGTTCAGGGTGAAACAGGCATGTGCTTGCTGTGTGCCCTGGGGTGCTTGGGGAAGGACTTACGCTGGATGCTGAAGCAGAACTTCTTCTGCTGGTAGGAGATGTAGCTGGAGACAGCCCCGATGAGCGCCATGGCCAGGCCGCTGGCGATGCCGGCGATTGTCCCTGTCTCTGCCACTGTGGGGCACAGAGAGGGCTTTGTGATGGGCACACACACCACCCCTCCTGTCCCACCATCCACTGTGGCACCTACCTCCGCTGTAGTTGTTGTCGGTGTTGCCACTGGCACCTGCAGAGACACAATCCAGTCAGTGCCCCTGCACCCCTCTGCTCCCCCTACAACTGGGAGGGAGGGAGGGAAGGAGGGAAGGGACACACAAGAGAGGGGTGGCAGGGCAGCCCTGGCCTGAGGGTGGGCAGATGCCTCCATGGGATGCAGCCTTTCTGCTGCCCCACACTCCACTGGGCTGCTCGTTTTTGCTTCTGCAGGCTTTGAAGCTGCTCCTCTCCCTCTGCATGTGCATGGGGGAGTTTTGGGGGATCCTCTGCATGGGACACCTCTGCCTGTGTCTGACAACTATTCTCCCCCCACCTTTTACACCTTCACTGCTCAGTGTCAAGGGAACACCTGAAGGGCTGTCAGAGTGTTACACAGGTGCCATCACAGGGAGGTGACTGGCTGAGCTCCATTGTGTCAGGGAACCCTAAACTAGCTTTAAGTCTATTTTGACATCACCTTCCCTGGAGAAACTGGGCTGGGAGGAGAAGCTTCTCCCACTGGAAACTGCAGTCCTTGCCGAGTCACTTACATCCTGAATTTATGGAAGCAGGTCAGCATTGTATTAATGCCTCTGATGTGTCTTGTCCTTGGCACAGGGATTTATTAAATGTTGATTAGGCTCGTGGTGTTCAGCTCTTTATGTGACTGCCTTTAATATTTAATGCTGTGGATCCTTGTGAACGGCTTATGTGATTGTTGCTGGATTTCCCCCTTGTTCCAGACATTGATGGTCATGTGGTGAAAGGCAAATGAAGGCATGTACCCATGCGTGGCACCAGGGTGTCCTCGAGGTGATAGGGGGGAGACAGGTCCTGTCTGCCCTGGTGGCAGCTGGAGCTGCAGAGCCTCCATGGAATCAAAACCAAGCATCTCCAATGGCTGGCACCAGGCGTGACCAAAGAGGCCAAGAACTTTTCCCTTGGCTCCATGGCTGAGACCCCTTTTGCCCCTGCCATGGAGGTGAGCACTGCTCTGCACATGGCTCTTTCTAGGAGCTGGGGGCCATGACTGCTAAAGAAAGCCACCATAGGTCACCACTTACCCTTCTTCTTGTCTGGGCTGTAGCCACCGTCCACAATGCTGGCCAGGTCATCATCCGAAAATCCTTTAGAAGGAATGGGAACAAACAGTGGTTGGCACCTGAGGGAGCCACTGCTGTGCTGGAGGTTGGGATCATGGGCTGCTCCACCCCCACCTGGGAACTGGGACTGATCAAAACATAGTACTGCTTCTCTCACAATTACCAGATGTTAACCCTGAATTATTCTAAGGTCATAGAAGAGGTAATAACTGACTAGTTTGAATGGTACTGCATTATTTTTTTAACTGAAATGACTGATTTTTAAGAGTAGTGATGACTGATATTCACAAATGACTGATAATTCTAGAGTTCATTAAATATTTTGGTGCTCAGCCTTGGCTGAGAGTGAAGGAGGCAGGAAGAAGTGGTCTGTGTGTGCTGTGGCCATGCTGCTGTGGATCAGCGAGCCTCTGGCTGCAGCAGCTGGACCTGGGGTCCTGCAGGCAGGAGCCAGCCCGTATCCTTCCCAGAGGGACAGAACAGTCCAGGGGAAAAACTGAGCACCAGCATGTTTCAGTACACGTGAAGAAGTTATCTTGTAGTGGGCAAATCTAATTAATGCAGGATAAGTACAGAGAAACAGGGTCTGTGAATCTGCAGCTGAATGAGTGGTGCTGCTGAACGTCTCAGCTCCAGTCCCAGAGGGAGCCCTGGGGTGCAGCACAGTGAGTGATGGGAGCAGAGACCCAATGCTGAAACAGCAAAAGTTCCTCCTCTGATGCTGTGCATTGGGAAGGATTTCCTTTGCCTTAACTGGAAGAGACTGCCTTATTCATCAGCTTACCACAAAAAACAGATTTATGGGCTCAGTAATGAGTGTGAAAAGTATGAAAGCCCTGAGTATGCCAGAGCCTGGAGAGGTCCCAGGCAGTCCAGGGAGCAGCGATGCTGGGGGAATGTGTGTGCTGGTTTGTGGCCAGTGCCACGTTCCAGCAGTTCAACACCTCAACCTTTCCTGCAGGAGCCTGAAAACTCAGCAAGCCCAGAATACCAAAGTGCAGACAAGTCACCTAGTTAATACAATGTAATGAAATACCTGCCTGTTAATTACGCGTGTGAGCAGGGTATACAGCCATCCCAACATCAATAAACCAGCCCTGCAAAGTCTGGTTCCCAGCTCAAGTGCTCAGGGGAACAATCCTCACAGACAAATGATTCATTCACCAGAGTATTTCAGAGATGGAAAAAGAACCCTCCCAGCCCATAGGGTGTGTTAGGCCAGGACCTGAGCCTGCTCTAGATTTACACCTTGGCAGTGACTGTGAACCCCAGCAGCCCATGCCCTCAGTTAAAGAGCTGTCGGGGATGGGGGGAACTCAACGCAACCACCACAACTTAATGGATCAGAAGAGACCCTGGGGGGGAAAACCTACACACAGACAGGGAGCAAGCTCTTAGGAAGAGCCCCTCTCTGCCAAGGACCATTGAGGAAGAAGCTCCTTCTCTCCCCAGGATCAAACTGCCTGTGGAAATGTCCCCACTCTGAGCAGGCAGGACAGGGGCGATGGATGCTGGCAGTGGGCAGGACATTGAACCAGGCAGCACCTGTTTATCCCATCACTTGGTGGGAATGGTGTCAGGCTGAGAAGGATCTCCTGCAGGCCCCAGGGAACAGTAGGGCTAGCAGCAAGCAGGGTAGACAGGAGAGGTCAGCCTACCTTCACCTGGCCTTACGTCCGGCCTCCCAGAATCTTTCCTATCGTTCTTATCATCAAGGGCATCAGCCAAGTCAAAATCCATAGGATCCTTTTCTAGAAAACAAGACCAGGGTTAGCAGTGTGGTGATATGCTGAGGAATTCTGCAATTAATTCATTAATCAGGGAAAAACACTGTTGAAAGAGAAGAAGCTCCAGACACAAGCATTTTCCAATTCTGCTATGGCAGATCTTCCAAACCCATCCTGTTCCATGCCCCCACACTGCTGTGGTGGGAAATACCATGTCCTTCCTGCAGAAACATTGTCCCCATGACTGGAGTGCCAGGTAGTCAGATAAATGAGGCCAGTAGAAACAGTCAGAGCCAAACTGGTGCCCTGAGGGCCCAGTCAGTGAAGGGAGGGAGGTGGCTGCACCATGCTCACGTGCCAGCTGGAACATCCTGTGACTTGATTCCTTGGAGTCCTCCTCTGTGAATGCTCAGTTGGTCCCCCAAGCTGCCTGGCTCTGACAGAGGATATTGCCTCTGATAAACAGCAGCTAAAACCCCAGCATGGAGCCAACTGAGCTCCTCAGCCCTCCCACCAGCGCCCTCCTGAGTTTATTCTGATTCAAACCAAAACCCTGCCTGGGCAGGCAGCAAAATGCCCAGCTGACAGGGTGCCCTGAGCCTGTGGGTGTCTGCCAGTGCAGCCCAACACAGCTGTACCATCATAGGGAGCACAACCAGCTCACAGACTTCCAGCTAGCACGGGAATGAAACATGGTCCAGGAACCACCGAGGCCCCCTGTGAAATGCAGGGTAGTGCTCAGGTGCCCTGTCCTCGCTGTGGCTTTTGATATTTGTTTTTTTTTCAAGGTGTCTCAGGTGAGCAAACAGACCAGAGGTTGGAAATACCAGGACAAGGGCAGTGCCACCATCATGGCACATCCCAAATCCTCCCCCTGTGCCAGCAGCAGAGCCAGAGTGAAGTGGCAGGGGCTGTGGAGGTGACACTCACCTGGGTTACGCTTAGGAGGGGCTCTTGTAGTTTTCGGCTGCTTGGTTGTGGTGGTGCGAATGACATCCCAAAAGCTGTTGTCTGAAGGGAGGCAAAGAACACACCAAAATGATGTTATCCTCTGAAATGTGGGTTCAGGCGAGTGCTGTGCAGGGAAACCCCCCACCCTGCTGGGAGACTGGGGCTGCACTGGGCCAGCTCAGTGCTCTGGTCTTTACACAATTTCAGCTGATACTGGGGGCACCCCTGCCTCTGGGCGCCCTGGGGATGCTCGAGCCTGTGGGGAGCTCTGCATTACCTGGCTTCCCTGGCCTGGGGAAGGGCTTGGGAGTCGGCTTGGCTGGTTTGGTGGTAGTCTCCACAGGCGTGTCAAAGTAATCAGCCAAATCGAAGTCTGCAGGAGAGAAGGGATTGTTACACTCCTGTCTGTGGGGACAGCACAAGGCTGTTGGCACACACCCTGCTCTGTGGGTGTTGTGCAATGGTGCTGCACCATTGCCAGGGCCTCCCACGTCAGGCTGGAGCTGGAAAGGGCATGTAGCCACTTCACTGCTCAATTGTGACCCATCACAAAAGCTTCAGAAAAGCCTGGCCACCATTTCAGTCTCCCCATCCAAGCTGTGGCTGCTGCCCAGCCCCAGCAATCCTGAAATAATTCACTTTTGGGGGAGTCCTGCTGGTACCTGCAGCATCTCCTGAAAGCTGGTGCAGATGAGAAGGGGCTGTGGGACCGAGCCAGTGGCTGGGACGCTGCTCCCTGTGCAGCTGCCTGTGAGTGACCTTGATCTGAGCAGGGCATGCACAGAGAGGGGCCAGGGCACGGGAATCTACTGCAGGAGCCTCTCGGTGCCATCATTCATCCAAAAAACACTCCCTGGGGAAGAAGCAACTGGCTGAGACAAAGCCTCAGCCTCCACATGTGTCCATTTCCCAGGGAGAGTTTACTGGATTGCACAACCTCTCCTTCGGGCTGTGATCCAGCCTCTGCGTGTGCCTCTGGCACTTGGCTTTTCTTGTCCCTACCAACGACCGTGGTGGCCAAGGAGCCAGACAGTTGAATTTGCCTAAATTTGTGCCAAGATCCTCATGCAGGGGTGAGTGGATTTACTTCTGAGCGCTCCTCTGATGCAGTTTATTGCAGGCTCCTCCAGTGGGACTGAGCAGCCCCTCGGCTCCTGTGACCGTGCTATATTTAACAGGGACTCTTTGGCCAGAACTGAGCCAGAGGAGCTGCTGGCAACAAAACTCGTGTGAATTTAAGGGAGCTTCTTCAACCGTGGCACAGCTGGGAGCTGGCCAGACAGCACATTTGATGTGCACCAACAGTCAGAGACCCATTCTCCCCTGGATAGGAAAGTGTCACCAAGATGGGACTTTCCACAGAGGCTGGGGATATCTCAGAATAAAAAAAAGGAAGGAAAATATCTTCTGGACTTCCTCCTGGAAGGAAAGCTAGCAGGTGCCATGCAGACAGGAACAAAAGCTCTTGTGTAGCTGAGCAGTGATTTGTGTCTTCTCCATTAGGATACTGCAAAGTGTGCGAAATTCTGCCTTGGTTGTAAATGCTCTGCTGCCACTCACCTTCAGCATAGACAGAAATATCAATATTGCACTTCTTTGGCTGCACAGGAACAGTGCAGGGGACCACACCAGCTCCATCTTCCCTATGGGCAAGTAAAGGGGTCCCAAAGCAGCTGCTGAGGCAGGAGCACTCAGCCACACACGGGCAGCCCATGGGGGCTCACACAGTTCAGTCCCACGGGAAGTGCACCCCACACTGAGCTGAGATGATGTGCATGCAAGAAGGTCTCACCTGTCCCACCTGTCCCACCTGACGGCTTTCTGGGACCCTTGGGAGTGGCTGTGACAAAACAGATGGGGAGGAAAAGCGTTAGTCATAGGCATCACCAAAAATGTCACCTCTGGACTGAGAATGAATGGCAAAGATTTCACCACAACTTTCTGACATCTGCATTCATAAACTCAGGGCACAGCTACATGAACACCCTGCACACAATGTGTGGCCACAGGGATGAGGACTGCCCATGGGTGAAAATGGAGCCCAGTGCTCCACAGGGCACTGCTGCCTTGAGCTGAGCCAGCATCCCATCCCAGCTGAAGGTGAAGAGCAGGGAGCTGCAACAACCTGCTCTAAGGCTCTGGGATACAGCAGCAGACAGGCAAAGGCAGGGGCTGTACAGAACAGCGTGGAAAGCAGCAGCGAGTTGCCAATGTTTCGGTGTCCCTGGCTGGTCAGTCAGTCCAATGACAGATAATTTCCCGTGCTGTGTTATGCACAGGAGGTTCCCTGTCAGCTGGAGGGCTTTCAGTGACACCCTGATACTCAGATCCCAGCCCCCCTGGCTGCTCCTGGGCTAAAACAAGCTACAGCCAGCCACTGAGGGGGGAGGGAGGGAGCAATATGGAAACCACTGCCTATTAATAGTGGCTGGCATTACCAAGTATATGAATAAATTATGAGTGAGAGCTGTGGCTGCTCCATTCCCATTAATTTCCACTAGACTGGAGTGGTGCTGCTGGGCTTCATTTCCAGCATGCTGGTATAGTTTGATGTGACCCAACTCCAGACCCGTGGTTTGCTTTTTTGTGGGACTGACACAATGAATCCAGAGTAGGATGCAGTACTTGGGGAGGCCATGGGGACAGTGCTGCCTCTTCCCTTCCCTCACTGCAGGGACTCCAGCCTGGAGAAAACCACTGTCCCTTCATATAAGGTGGCCATTAGTCATTTCTAACCAGATCTCCTCACATGCTGCATTAAAGGGCTTTTGCAAAATCCTAGATGAGCTGCATCAGCCCTGTGACCAAGTCTGATACCCCATGGCCTATCCTGGCACACTGCAGGAGAGCTGCAGAGAGCATCCTCAATTCCACATAAACTCCAAAGCAACGCAGCACAGGTGTCTGTCCATTGTTAGACTACAGCACAAGAGGTTTCAAACACTGTTACAGCTGTCCCTTGCTACACGTGGGTATATTCTGCCTGGTCCCAGAGCCTGGCATCGCTCACTGAGCACCACCAGCTGCTGGGTCTGGGGACAGCCACCATGAACTGCATGGGGAGTGCTGGGCAGCGAGGGGTCCTGGGTGCTGGCATTTGCAGCTCTGCCACAGCATCTCCATGGCTGGGTAGCAAATGCAGCCAGAGATGTGTGTGGGTGCACCGTGGTCTTGGGCTCAGCCCTTGGCACTGGGGTAAGGCATGTGACATTTCCCTGGGAGAGAGATGACCCTCCTCCCATCCCTCAGCTGCTGTGCTGGCAGTTGGGTTTTGGGGTGTAAAACACCAAAACACTGAATGCTGCATGCCAGCAGTGAAGCACCCCCTGAGGAAGTGGGTGTCCTTTGACTCATGGGCCACACTGGAACTCCAGCAAAGCAGAGCAGGGACCTCAGGTGCCATTTGCTTTCCCGGGCACCACGCTGCAGTGGGAGCAGGGAAGGACGCGGCGCTGCCCTGCCCGGCTGGGCAAGGGAGTGGAGGATGCACCGGTGCCAGGCCAACAGGGCCAGGCCTGGTGGTAGGCATTACTGAGGGAGGCAAGGAAGCCAAAAGGGCAAGTTCAGTGCCATTGCTACCTCAGAGCACAGGTGTGCTGTGCCTCTGTGGTTCCTCACAGGAGTCAGTGAGTGAAGGGCACCTGGTCAGCAGCCAGCTTCTCCAGGACTGTCCCCAGCTGCACCTGTGTGCAAACCCAGACCCTGTGTCTCCCAGGCAGAGAGGATGAGGCAGTTGTATCCTCTACCACCCTTCCACCAGCATCAGATCCCAAAGAACAAATTGCATCTATTAACATCTATTTGTTTTCTCCTCTTTAAAACAATGCATAAATGTGACTTACGTCGCCTGGTGACGGGGTCAAACAGGGCATCTTCTAGGCTGAAGTCATCTGTGAAATCCCCATGACCTGGAGACAAAGAATCAGCACTGGCTGTACTCACTCCACACAGAGTGGACCACCTTTAAATAAGGCATGGCTAGACCTGTTTGCTCAAATTGCTTTAGTTTTTTGCTGTTTTTTTCCTAGCCTGACCCAACACTGGTGATGAGGAAGACATCAGCCCTCTCCAAATGCCGTGATTGTTAAATGCAGAGCAGCCACCTCTGGATTTTCCATTTGTCTGCCCTAATGGATGTGGTATAAAGACACATGTTATGCTTAAATTTGTCAAGGAGAACCTACCAATTCATCTCTCAAGCTGCCACTCATCTCTGGCTGTGCTCACGACTATATGATTGCTAAACATCATGAAAACATTGGGACAGTGCAGACAAATTCAGTGGCAAACAAAAAAGCCCTATGCCCCTCTTCTTCTCAAGTGCCTTCCAACATCAAAGGCTTTGCATAAAAAAGCTGTTGCTGGCTGCCAAGCACGACTTAGCATTTCAGAGGCCGCCTGCATCATTCTGCCTTGGAAATGTGAACCAGGATGAAACCCCCATCCCAGGGATATACGTGACAGGCACAGGCAGATTTTTTTGTTAGAGATGCCTCACCATAACTCCAGTCCCATATCCTAGGGATAACCCAGGGCTACATCATGTTCTCCTGCAACAGGGCCAGCTAATCCTTCCTTTCTCCGTCTCTTTTTTGCATGGCATTAATTACTGTTGACTTACCCTAGTTCTGAATGTATTTGTCTTGATAAATTCATGCTTTTACATCTCGGAGCATGCTGAGTAATTAATATCCTTTGGGTTTGCTAAGTACTGCAGCACTGCAAGAGAACATTAAAATGGCTTTCCTCTTATTCCTACTGCTAAATGGATTTAGCTATTGCCACCTGAGCTCCAGCGTGCTTCATGAATAAATTTAAAGCTTTACTGACAAGGACAATAACAATGGGAAGGCACCAGTCCATCAGAAAGCAGGTATCAGCGTTTCAGTGAAAAACTTCTACTGAGAGTGGTCACTAAGTACTGCAACAGCTGCAGTTCCGGTTCCACTTACTCACACATCACCTCTCATCTCATCTGCCGTCTGTTCAACGTACACTCAGCAGCCTGAGGGTGATGTATGTGAAGTATGTGCAGGGGCAGGGGCTGGGAAGCCGCTGTGGGCTTCTCCCCCTGGCAAAGGCTCGGTATTAGGCGCTGCTGGAGGGGGTGTGTAAAGAATGAGTGTCCCAGCCCACGCTGTGTTTCTCATCGAGCTGAATGATGCCAACGCTCCCCTGCGAGCCTGGAGGAATGGCCAGCAGCAGGCAGGAATCCGTGTGCAATCCACAGGGAGAGCCATGTGGAAGAGCCTCTTGCTCAGCACAGCAGGGCTGTGTCTGCCACTCTCAGCCTCCCTCCATGCCTCTCTCCTCCCTTCCCAAAATCTCTCCCTCTTGGGCCGAATTGCTGGTGAAATATTGGCACTGTGAGACAGGCGATGCTCTGCTCTGACAGCCTGGGTGAAGCTGCAGGGTTAACAAGTGGTCTGTCAGTGTGAAGGAGCAAAGTCAAAACTGTGCAAGACAATCCACAGTGCTGAAAAACACCTGCCCAGCTCCAGGGCTTGCACGGGGGGCTGCCAAACCACCACCATCCCTGCTGAGACTCAACACACTCATCACTGTGCTGGCCAACTGCCCCAACCTTGTCAGTCTGACAATTTTGTGCAGTCTTCCTTTCCCAGAATGGCTTTTTCCCCAGTCTTTACTGGATTTCCAGGAACTAACAGGACTCCATCATTTTTGGCTTTCTATTTAAAAGCATGCTTAAAAATCAGCAGAACGGGAAACCCACGTTGTGTCTCTGGTGGGATGAGAAGCGTTACCAACCCGAACGAGGAAAACGTTCTGTCACCATGTGAGCTGGCAGGAGGGACGTGGTGGCAGCACCAACTCGCATCAGTACGCCAGGAGCCCTCCCTTCCCTCTCCCTCGCTGCCTCTGCTCTCCATGATTAAGTCAATATTAAGGCACTGACTTGCTGCACGCTGAGCCCTGTGTTAGTGTATCCTCCCCACGCTTCGCCTGCAGTGCAGGAGCCCAAATCCCCAGTGGAGCAGTGGACAGCTGCAGGGTGTGTGCAGCTCACATGTTCTAATGAGGGGCTGTGGGGGTTGTGGGGCTGCACGGAGACGTCCCCCCAGTAGGGACATGGGCCCGGCAGGGAACGCAGTGTCCCAAAAAATGGGCGCCCTCCACCTGGCTTTGGGGGGCTCACTGGACCTGCCAGCTGAGAAGCACTTACATCCTCCCTGGGTTTGGTGACAGCTCCCTTGTAACCTTCCCCGCAGGATGAGAGGAGGCTGCCCCTTCCAAAACCACTCTCCCAGGAGCCAGCTGGCACATGAGGGGGCCAAGGGGATGCTCAGGGCCCTCCATCCTCATGGGGCTGAGGTAAACAACAACTGCTAAAGAGTCCTCGGCTGGAGCTGCATCCTGGGGGCTTTCCCCACACTGGCAGGAGAGGTGGGAATGTCACCCACGTGAGGGCTGGGAAAACTGTGGATGCACTGAATTGCCCAGTAAAACCTTCCCAAGGAGTGGCAGTGCTTGGCACAGCCCGTTACCCAGGGCTTTCCCAAAGCTGCCCAGGGCAAACCAACATCCTTTTCCAAGGTTCCCCTAGGCGTTAAAAAGGATTAATAATAGACTACTAATTAGTTGAAGCTGACAACATCTCTATTTCATGCAGAGGGTGTTACAGAGATGTATTAGACCTTTTATAGATCAATAACCAAGCGCTGCTGTCACAGGCACACAAACTCCCCTGCTCGCTCCAACAGATAAGACTGGGATGCTCTCCTCATTCTTTTACTCTGTTACTAAGTGGTAACAAATCTGGTACTTCATGGCCAGACACTGAAAACCCTAGCAGCTCTTGGTACATGTGTTTACTGTGCACATGCAGTTTTTTGGAGGCAGCACTGCCACTCCCTGCACTGTCCTGTGCAATCCCTTTGCTCCTGGGGCCCTGACGCTGCTCCACAATCACTGGAGGAGTGCAGATTCCAAAGCCCATCCTCTGGGGGGAACTCATGCACAGCACAGAGTATCTTTACAGTATGGGGCCCATTCCTACACCTCAGCACTCAGAAGCTGCTGAGCTGCAGCAGAGTTCTGTCTATAATGCCCACGAAGCAGAGTCAGGGTTGTGCATGCCCTGACATGTCACTTCCCCCGTAGGACATCCCCACCTACAACCTGTTACAGGGCCACAATAGCAGTGATATGCAAAACCCCTCTTTGCTGGGGAGCAGAATGGGATCCTTGTTGGGGCTGATGACCAGGCTAGTCTGGGTCATTTTTTCCCTACCCTTGCACTGGGTCTTTGGAAGAACTCTGCTCTTTGGCTGCTGGGAGAAAAGCACATCCCCTGGGGGAACTGGGGGCAATTCCAGCCCTGTGTGCCACCAGCCAAGGGCACCCATGGGACTGCAGCTCTATGGCGAGGGGGAATAGGCAAACAAGATATGTTTTCCATATTTTTATTTAATCTGGCAATCCACAGAGACCAAGCTGGGACGTCACATGGCACACAATATGAATCCTCCAAAGCCAGCGTGGGGAGGTGGGGGGACCCCAAGGCTGCAGCTGTGTCTGGCAGAAGCTGTAGAACAGGGGTGAGAGTTACGGCCGAGCCAGCACTGCAGATTCCCCCGCCTCCCCCACCCCTCGCCTTGCCAGGGGTATTTTTAATCAGAGCTAGCTGCTCTTTGAAGGTAGAAGGTTTTTGTGCCTTAATGTATTCTTTCCTCATTATTTTCTGTAGCAGGCAGCTCAAACACACAATTGTACTCGTCAGCTTTTTAGTTTTTACAATTATATATATATTCTAATTAAGCCCCTCTGTTTGACAAAGCTTGAATTACAGTATCATAATTCACACCCAGTATATTGCCAGGCCGTCTGCAGCACTCAGAGCGAGGTGTATTCCATTTTTAGCGCCAGCCCACGGATCTCTTTGTGCAAAATATATGTGTTTAGCTTCCCTGGGAATAGAGAGCCTGCGACGGTACGAGATTGACAGCCCGGGAGATTACAGGAGAATGCAAAGCAGGTACAAGGGCAGCAGAAAGTAATTCCAACTGCCTGACTTCTATGCATCCACCTTAGCAGCAACACAGCAGGTGGGGGAGCAGGAGGAAAGCAGGAAAGCAAGTACTGTGGTAGCCAAAAGGGTGTCCCCAGTGACCAACCTCACCTTTTGGCTCCAGGTTATGATGTTGGCACACACGGGTGGGTAGGCCTGAGGCTGGGCACCCACAGCTGTGCTGGCACCTCTGGGCTGCATTCTCGCAGTGGGGTTTCTGCCATCTCAGCAGAGACACAGCCCCAAAAGTCTGTGGGCAGTAAATAGCTGCTCCTCCATGGGCATGGGTCTGCCCTGCAGCAGCTGGGGTGCCTGGGGCAGCACTGAGTGTCCCCAGGGACCTCTCCTGGTGCAGGCGATGGCACAACACCACGGGCCAGGGCACAACAGATCCCAGTCAGGGCACAGCAGAGCTTCAGACTCGCCAATGCCTCCACCACTGCTGTCTGGGCACTGGCCCCAGCCACTGCCAAATGTGTGGGAAATTTATTTGTGAATCCCAAATTCTTGCTGACTGCTAAGGCCAAAGCACAGTTCCATGTGTGTAGGGAGAGCAGTGCTCCTCGGAGCTGGGGTGTCACAGGTAGCAGTGCTGGTGGGGCAGGTGGCTAAGGGCAGCTTCTGTGCAGCTGCACTGCTCCCTGCAGAGAGGCAGGCTGCCTCCTCAGCACAGACCTCCTCCTCAAGGCAGCTCTGCCTTGAAAGGCAGACTTTGAACTTCCAATCGATCTCCTCAGCTGCTGCCAGGGAAGACTGGCTGCCCTGCACAAACAAGCTGTCAGAAGCCTGCTAGGGCAAGGGGTGGAAGGGCTCTGCTGGAAAGTAAAGTGTGGGAGAAACAGCCCCTTGCATCCACCCCAGCAGTGGGACCAACAGCTGATGCTGGGGAAACATCAATCCAGCCCAGGGCATGACCAGTGGGACACATTGCCCCAGCTGGGATGACCCCTGCTCCTTGCAGGGGATGAGGGAATGCTGCTGTCCTTGCTCTCTGTTCTCAGTGAAACATTTTGATTTTCAGAAGTACTAATCAAAAATCACTCTTGATTATGGCAAAAACAACCTCTGCTGAATTTTTTTTTTTAATGCAATTAACAAGGGTGTATGGTAATTCCAAGCAATCTCGCTCTTGAGATTAAAGGAAAGCCTGCCAGGAAGCACATGAATAAAGCTTTAAGATGAGAATTTGCATAATGAAGACTTTCTCTTTGTGGAGGGACTGATGGTGGTTGTGTTTGAAACCTATTAAGGGAAATGCCTAAAAGCCTCCACTACAGCCAGGGCACTGCTGACCTGACCCGTGCAGGCTCCAGCACCCACGCTGCCCTCAGGTCCCTGCTGGGAACCTCAGCCCCACGACAACCCCAGCTCTGCCCTTTCCTCCAGCCGGTGCCCCGGGACAGGGCAGGAGAGGCAGCACAGCCCCAGTGCAAGCTCCAAAGTCTGCAGCTCAGGGCAACACACCTCACTTGGGCTCTAAGGCACAGGGTAACACCACGGTTCTGTGCGCCGGGGCAGCTGCATGAGAAGCAGGTGTCTGTTGCAATTTGATGTCAAGGCTTCCTAGGAATAATACAAATTATTTGGCAGCGGTAGCCAATAAGCTCTACACCCAGCAGGAGTGATGGAGCAGGTGAGGAAAACGTGACCAGCAAAACCAGCCTGCATCAGGCTCCTTCCCAGCAGACATCACTGGCACCACGAGGTGGGGCAGGGCCAAAAGGGCATCTTGGTGAGCAGAAGGTGAGCCCTCACTGGGACCTGCTTGGCCACACACTGGATGCTCAAGGGATGCAGTGCCCATCCAGCCTGCACCATGCTGAGGGCTGCACAAAGGTCCAAACACATCTTCTTCCCACCTGGTGTGGAAGGACAGACCTCCAGCTTGCTTCCAAAGCACCTAAAGAAGCAGCACCACCCTGCACACCCTGCCATGTCCCACAGCCCCAAGGGAGCAGCTGGGCGCTCAGTCTGTGCTGCCACGGCCACAACCAGGAGCTGCCAGCAGGTCCTTCTGCAGACACCAGACAAAAAACACAGCAGGGAGGAGTTTCTCATCTGCTGCTCTCTTGCACAGCCTTTCCCAATTCTCCACAGCAAGATTTAAAACCCCAGAGGGAAGCAGCCCTGACTTGTCTTTGCCAACAGCTGCATCTGGTAACTGGCTTGCACAGAGCCCGCCCTATTTACCAGGGGCTGGCAGAGAGGCTGCAAGGAACCCTTGAAAGCTGAGGACCTCTATCACAGACAGATAAACACCTCTGGGTGCCAGCAGCAACCCTGAACAGCTCTGAGGGAAAGCAAAGCCCCATCAGGGTCAGCAGGACCACAGCCAGGAAAGGGTTTGTATGGGGGTTTCCCATTAAATGCCTGGGGCTGGCAGCTGAGGGCCAGGTCTGCCCCATCTTTGGCTCCACAGCAGCATTCTCTCTCTGACCCCACGTGAAACAAATGTTTCAGCAGCTCTTCCATCACAGGATGGTCCTAGACCAGGTAGTCCTGGTCTGGCAACACAAGATGCCAATCGAAACAGTTTTCTTCAGTATCAGCACTCAAAGCTTTCCAGGTTTCCAGGGCTCTCTGCCATCTCAGCACATGGAGCAGGTGATGTTTTCTAAGCAACTTTAATATGATAGCTGTTCTTTGAGGTTTGTGTCAAAGAGGGCTCTGCCACAGCACTGCCAAAACCTGCTTTCAATTAGTCCCAGATCAATTGCAGCCGGAGCAAAAGGCTGAAAGGTTTAGAGCAGAAATATTTAAGGTTCCTCCCCTTCTGGGGCATGCCTGAGCCCAGCTCTGTACCTGTGATGAGGATGGGGTGATGCCCAACCTTCTGTGCCTGGAGTGGGTACCAGGACATTGCAGCTAAGGACTAAGGAGGGCAGGATGAGCTCAGCCTGTCCCAGCCCTCACAGGAGCTCTGTGAATCTCTGACCTTCCCTGGGACTGTGGGAAAATGCCCCAGTTGTAACCCTCAATAACTTAAAGGTATATCTTGTAAGAAAGGGAGCTTGTTTTCCACTTCCTTGCTGTTAGTTTGGGAATTTTTTAAGGAAGAACAAGGTATACACTTAAAGAAGAAAGGATGTGGACAGCATCATTATTTTATCCCCACACCCCAACCACTTCGCAAGAGGCCAAGGGGAAATTAGCACTGAACCAACTGCACAGGGTGGAGAATGGTTAAAGATGACTTTTCAGTGATGGAAAAAAACAACAGTGTCACCCTGGGCTGGGGTTTGTCCCCACCAGATGATGTGTGCAGGCCTCTGCTGGAGAATTGGATTACTGCCCTGGCAGCAAGGGAAGGGGAGATGTGGGGGTGCCATGATCACTGCCCAGCAGGCACCAGCCTGGCTTCCCCAGACACAGTCTGGTGTAGCACTGCTGAGAACCAACCCTCAGGACAGGCAGGTTGGGACAGGAGCAGGATCTGAGCTGAAACCACTCTAGGGGCAACCTTTGCACTCCCTGAGTGCCCAGAGACCTCACCCAGCCTTACCAGGCAGAGTGGGAACATGGACCCCAGCTCACTTGTTTTGTGACTCCTAGTGAAGGTCCAAAAGCACAGCAAGGTCCTTTTCCTTCTATAATTGTGGGTGCAGAGCTGAAAATTGGGGGATGTGGTGGTTTAGGTCAGGGTAGAGTCACTCTTCTTTATAGAAGCTGGTGTGGGGCTGTGGTTTGGATTTGTGCTGAGAACAGGACTGATAATTCAGGGCTGTTTTTGTTATCACTGAGCAGCTCTTACCCAGAGCCAAGGCTTTCCCTGCTCCTCACCCACCCCAGCAGCAAGAGGCTCACAAGGAGCTGGGAGGGGACACAGCCAGGACAGCTGACCCCAGCTGACCCAGGGGCTATCCCAGACCATGTGGCTCCGTGCTCAGCACACAGATCTGGGGAGAAGGAGGAAGGGGGGACGTTTGGAGCGATGGTGTTTGTCTTCCCAAGGGCCCTTACAGGAGATGGAGCCCTGCTGTCCTGGGGATGGCTGAGCACCTGCTGCCATGGGAAGTGGGGAATGAATTCCTTGGTTTGCTTTACCTGTTAAACTGACTTTATCCAACCCACTCAGTTTTCTCACTTTTACCCTTCCAGTTCTCTCCCCCATCCCGACATGGGGGGAGTAAGCAAATGGCTGTGTGGGGCTGAGTTGCCAGCTGGGATTACACCACAACAGCTGTTTCCATGTTTTCCTGCCTGCTGTCCACCCAGAAAGATTACAATGTACATTCACATTAGCCATTTGATTTCTACTTACACATTAAGTAATGGCTACAAGTTTGTCTATTGCCAAAGATGCCTGTTTATCAACCAGACAACAAATTGTGGTACGAAAGCATTTTGTTTGTAACTCAGTGCAGAATAACTGATGACAAAGTCAGTGATGCAGGAGCCCAAAGAAAACTGAAGCAGGAGACTAAATGCTTATCACCTGATTCCCAGAGGAAAAAGATTGTTCTCATCAGATAAAGATCAAGAGGAGGTGCTGCAGTTAAAAGTAGGTAAATAGGGAATTACATGGTAAAAATGCTGGTTCATCACTTGGGATGTGATGCTCCTGTCACACTGTGCTATTTAAAATCAGAAGCAGAGCAGTAGTGGGAATGAAGACTCAGGTAATGCTGACAGATGGAGCAGGGCTCTGGGAGAGCCATGGGAGGGCTCAGCCTTTTCCTCTGGCTGAGGGCAGCTGTCTGCTCTGTCACGGCAGCTGCACTGCGGGGCTCCCGCCCGGCCACTGCTGTCCCTGCCTTCCCACAGCACCTCCCCGTGCACACACGGGGCACTGGGCCGGGCGGGCAGAGCCGAGACTCCAGCCTGGGCCGCTCACTGCCCGCACCCGCCTCGCCCACCCACTCCCACTGTGCTCTGGGTCACCCGGCTCTGCTGCTCCTGGAGCATCCCTGAGCCAGGGGGTGCTGCCGTGGGAAGGAGCCAGCATGGACAGACAGCAGGGTGGGGGGCTGCACCCTCCAAGTAGGAAGCAGCAACAGAGATCTGCTGGAGATAATTCTGAGCAGGTGGTGCAGGAACTGGTGGTGATTTTTAACCACCCAGCCGGCAGCTGTGAGACCACTCCTCCTGGCTCGCCCACAGCGAGGGAAGCTGTGCCACATCCCTCAGCCTTTTCCAACAGCTTGTTTTCAATAAGGTGAGTTTGGCTCCTTGCTTTCATAGAGGAGCCTGGATAAGTCTCTGAAAAGGGGAGTTTGGGGTGTGTATCCAGCTTCTGCTACTTCCCATGCCCCGCACATGCTGCATCCCCATCACTAGGGGAACAGGTGCTGTATAATCAGAGCACTCTGTGCTATTAATGTGGCATGAAATAATTTAAACATAAAACTAGGTGCTCAGTGAGTTCAAAGACAAGTCCAGCAACAGGTCTCTTGCTCTCTCTCACCCAAGTACTTGGAGAGGAAAGAGCACCAACACTTACAAACCCAACTGTTTGCAAACTGTTGTGGTTCTGAGATTTTCTCTGTGAAAGTGTAAATAATTTACTCAGTTAAGACCATCATTACAAAAAAGAAAGAAGGAATACACTATCTTTTCAAATACATGTTTAACCTCACTTAAAAATGCTCTATTTTCTGCATGAGGTGAAAGGCATGTTTGGGATCTGTGGGTGTTTTTAGAAGCATAATGAGGTCAATGCTTAGTGCTGTCCGGGGGGGGGGAGGGGCAGTTGGAAATAAAAAATTCCAGTTTCTTCAAATAATTACACAGAACTGCGTGGCATGGGCTCAGTGTCTCTTGACAGTGCAAGAGAGTCTGTCACCAGCAGCAGTAGCTGGGACCTGGTGCATGGGCCCAGGCTAAACACCCACCCCAGAGGAAGCACCTGGGGCAGAACCCAGCCTGTGGCTGGGTCACAAAGCAGGGGCTCAGAGCAGGCTTGCACCAGCTGGAAACATCACGCTGAATGGGATGGTTTGATTTTGGGGGGATGAAACCTCTTCTGCCTAGCGTTGCATTGGCATAAGGTTGCATGGTGATTTTAGGTTGCACATTAAGAGGAATTTCTTCACTGAAAGGGTGATTAAACATTGGAATGGACAGCCCAAGGAGATGGTGGAGGCACTGTCCCTGGAGATGTTTAAGAGACTGGACATGGCTCTCAGTGCTATCGTGTGGTTGACAAGGTGGTCTTTGGTCACGGGTTGGACTCAATGACCTCACAGGTCTTTTCTGACCTAATTGATTCTGTGATTCTCTGGCCAAAAGAACTTCTAGGGTGAGAAAATGTGCTAGGTGAAGTTGCACCAATTCTGGGTCTTTCTACATCTTCAGGCTCTGTAGAGGAAACTAAGCAAAGCTCCAAGAGGAAGGCTGTGTGCCAGATGGCAGGATGGGACCTGGGGAGGTTTTTACTCTAAATGAGTCTGCATCAGTCTGGCATTAATTTTCACTCAGATTTTACTGTCTGGAAAGATGACCCAAGTCCTGCAGTAGCAGGAACACCTGAATGGAGTTGTCTGGTGATGACTCTGACCACAGAGATGTCCCACCAAGCTGCTCAAGTTCACCCCACAGAGAGATCATATAGAGATCTGACATTAAGATAGAGACATTCTCCAAGCTCCTACCCCTAAAGGACACTTTTGTCAGCAGACAAAGCTTTATGGACACGGACTGTGCTGTTCAAAAATCTCATCAGCTATCTAACATCTGTTCTGCAGCACAAGCACTTCTTTTTCCATCCACAGCTGGGGCTGGAAACCTCTTCTGCTTGTTTAGCTTTTGCCTTCTACCCTCCTGGAGCCAGAGGTGCAGTTACCCCTAAACAGCCAACCCAGAGCATGTCCTTCTGAAGCAGGATTTCAGTAAGATTATTCCAACTTTGACAAGTTCTTTTTACCCACTTCTTTGTGCATGGGCAAAGAGAGCATTTCAAAGGGCAAGCAAAATTCTGAGCAGTTCTTTCCCCAGCACCTTGTTTGCTGGAGACAACCCTGCACCAGCCTGCAGAGCCTTCCAACAGCACAATGATGCTGTTCTCAGTGTCCCTCCTCCCTGTCTGAGCCACCACTTCCAAAATCTTGCCAATGCCTCTGGCTTTGCTTGCTTTGTTTTTTTAGACATGTACATAGTGACCACACCAGATCCCTACAGCAACCTGGCCATCTCCTTCCCTGAAGGTGCTGCTCATGTGGTTGGGAAACAGAGCTCACACTCAGCATCAGCTTTCTGCCTGCAGCCCCAGTTCTCCTCCCACAGTAAGTTCCCAGGTTTCCTAGACAAGGTTGAAAAGCAAAGGGAAAGGATTTTGGAGTGAATGCAAGGCAGTTGCATAAATATGTATTAGCACTAACTTCACCCCCATCACACCAGCAGGCTGAGCTCTCAGAAGATCAAACCCAAAGCTGACCCTGAGCAGTTCCACTGAAATCCCTGTGAGTGCAGAGGCAGCACTCGCCTCTCTCTTTGCCATGGCTACTGGGCTTGTACCAGGACTCTTTTCTTCTCAAAAGTGTTGTTCCCTCATCAGGCACGTTCCCATGCTCACATCCTAAATCACAGCTAGTGACTCCAGCATCTGGATCCCCAACTTTGAAGTTTCCCTTTCAAAGTTCTTTCATGTTCTCCATTTTGATGTGCCACGTTAATCTTCTCCCATTTTCCTCTATTTGAGCACTTCCACTGATTGTGAATTGTATCAATCAGCTTACAAAGGAATTATTGCAAAGCTTTTCTCTTTGCCATCAGTGTTATGTAGTTTATTAAACATATGTTTTGTTATTACAGTGCCTTCAGAAGCAATGTCTAATAAAACCCCAGTTTTTCCTTTAGTTAATTGTAAAGTTAATGCCTTAAACCTCCTGGAGATATTCTTCCAAGAAGAAAACAAATTTGGGTTTAAACCAAGTAGTTTTAAAAGTTTATTCTAGTCAACTCAGGAGATCAATAGACACTTCTGTTTTATGTGCTTTAAGGGCTGAAATGTTTGCAACAGATGTAAGAAAAAAAACCACATTTTTGTAGAGTGGGAAAAAACTCAAGAGTTATACAGCCATTTCCAAGCACATTTATCACTAGGCTGGTAAAATAAAAAGTTTCAAAATACAAGTAGAACCATGGAAATTAATTATTTCCACAGCTATGTACATAAATATCTGAGCATAGCACATTTAATTAATGCAAATGTGTTCAGAGATCAGAGATAATTTGTAAGAAAACCAATTTGGCTTCTCTTGCTTTGTCATACACACTAAAGACATTATCTAAGTAAAAATTATTCTTTAAATGTATTACTTTGACTCGCCACTGATACCTGGTAATTATAACTTTAATAACACAATAATGTACTATAACAAAGATTTCTAGCAGCTTCATACAATGCTGCTATCTTCTTCAGTTTCAACAATAATGCCAAACCAAGCCTTTCTCTTCTACTCCAAATAATTCCTCCCTGCAACTCTTCTGGAACATCCATGGCCAGTGACCCTAGCAAGTGATGGGGCACAGGGTCACCTGGCACTGGCACCCCTTTTCTTCCAGCTGCATCCATGGCTGCCCAGTGCAAAGCAGAGTCCAGACACCTGAAAAAAACATCTGGAAAAGAGATGGCTGCTTTCTGCTTTCTCCGTGCTCTCCACTGGACACTGTCGTGTGGGGCTGGTGCAGGGGAGCCGCCCGCAGTGACTGCAGCCATCTGTGCTACAGTTATATATAGCTAATTATACTGTCTAATACTGCTTTCACATTGAAGTAATTATTGTAATTGCTGGTGGGTGCTGGTAGTCACTCGAGAGGAGAGGTGATAGGTGAGATGCTGCCTATGAAGACGTGGGTGACAACACAGCTTGTCAGTGCTGAGATGGCAACTTTGGAGGACACGCCCAACTGCTCTTGTCACCGTTTGTGGAGTAAAGATTTTCTTCAACCTTTTCTTACAAAACGTAAAGCACAAAAACTGCACGAGCCTCTTCTGCCTGGCCTTCAAGAGGAAACCTTGCGCTCCCTCCAAAAAGCCCTCAGATGTCAAATTTGCCAGCTTTCCATGAAAACACATCAATGCATTTCTGCACTGGCTTATGAGACTGAGGACAGGAGAAGGGGAAAAAAAAAAAGAGTGGAAAGTTTCTTGCTCGACTCTTACTGTTTTCCACAAGCATGTGGTTAACCCTGGATGACTCATAAACATGATACGTTCTGGAAAAGTCAAAGATCTGTGAATTTAAAACACCATGCAACATGCTGGCATAGGGAATGCTTGCCTCTGGCTACAGCCAATAGGCTTTGCAGGGTGTTTGGTTTTCTCCACTGTCTCAAAATACTTTAATGCTTCTGCCCCCCAACACACTGGGAACAGGGCAGAGTTCAGCAGCACTGGCAAATGGGTTGGTGCCCCACAAGCAGTGCCTGTTTCCAGCACTGCAGCCACAGGACAGTGGGCTGTGGGCAGAGGCAGCTGGAAGCCACAGACAGATGTGGCACAGCTGTGCCACTGATAGGGCACTGAAGCACACAGCCATGAATGAAGGGAAATGCACTAGAATTTGATCAAAGAGAAACCCAAACCCTTTTTCCCAATTAAAAAGTGACATTTGCTCCTGCTTTACTGGACAGTCACAGACAACATACACATCAGTCTTGAGTCAGCAGCGGATCTGGACCACAGCTGTAGGAATCACACTAAGTACTGATTGTGCTGCTTGTTATCCTTAGTTCTTGGTAATTTGTAAATCTCTGAGCTTCCAAGACACTGCCTTCAGCACTGCTGGAGCAACTGTTTCAGAACAAGAAGCCAAAAAAAAAGAACGGGAAATAGAGGCAATGAAGAAGTGTGATTTCTGTTGCTGCTGTTCTGAAGAAATGGCACAGAATGCCCTGCCTGGGAAACCCACTGCCTTCCCAGCACCTGTTGTTTTCCCATGGGTACAGGATGCTGGCAGGGAGGTTGTGCTGGTACCCAAAGGCCAGTTCAGTGCTCGGGTGGGGAAGGGCTCCCAAGGCTCTCTCACGGTGTTGCAAAGCTGTTCCAACACATCTGGGAGAAAGAAAGAGGGAGGAGCAGGCACCCACCCATGGGCTGGGAGAGCTACTGCCGGAGTACACCGGCGGAGGAAGCAGAGGCCACGCGGAAAGGCTGTGCCGCACACCAGCACCGCGGCTCGGTGTGTCCCATGCCGGCAAGGCGCTGCGCGGGGGGGGAAGCAAGAGCAGAGCCCGCTTCCCCTCACACAGTGATTGCCACGGAGAGGCAATTCAGAGCAGCTCGGAGAGGAGACAAACTTAATGTTGTTCAATTACCTGTGAAGCCTCACGCAGGGAGGAATGATTTATGAATGTTTCAGTGAAATTCATTTTGATACAAACACAGCCAAGGATATTTAAGAGCTGGACTCTGCAGCCCAAGAGCTGCAAAATGAAACAGAACAGCATTTTTGTTTGCCCACGTTGCGAAAACACAAAATGCAAATAGCTTTAGCACTGACTAATCAGATTTTTTTTAAATTTTAACCTAAAATCAAGATTTTATGCAGCATCTCAGCTCAGCCTGTCAAACTGGTATCCATCAATTAAAAATGCAGCCGCTAACCTGGTCAGCATAAGCAACTCTGTACCACGCTGTTACCAATCCAGGTGCATAAACAGGTAAGTACCAAATGCAAACAAACTAGTTGCAGTCTGACTCATGGAAAACCTAATCTATTCCAACAGCAATACCTGCTTGGATTTCAGATCGCTATCTGCTTTGATGCTGATATCTTCTAACCAGTCTGTTCTTGCCGAGTGCCTCCTAGTTAATTGCAGATTTTAGAAAAAACTTTACTGAGGCCTTTTACATAATTGCTGTCTATTTTCTCTGTATAACCTTTAGAAGGGCGTTTCTTTTCAATTCAAACATGCAGCTTTTTAGCAGTACTGTTGGGTTTTTTTAAGGAGACAAAGAGTTGTGGTAAACTTTGCATTGATCTTAATTTCTTCCTCCCCACCCTCCTAAAAACAGGATTTTTTTTCCCTTCCTAGTTGCTGCTCAGCTGGGACCGATTTCTGGGTTAGACTGTTCTGATCTGCAGAAATAACAGTGGTACAAAAAAAGAGTGAGAATACAACCAGCAGCCCGACAAATTTGGGTCACGCAGAGAATCCGCTAATCCAACAGCTCAGCGGGCAGAGAGACAAAACCAAACTCCTTTCGTGGTGACTCCATGGCTACCTCTGTTTAGGATTAACTGAGCTCCAGGCTGCTCCAGGGCTTTATACCTGCAGCATCGCACATCTTAAGCTTCGCTGTAACACTGTCACCCAAAGGCAGACGCTGCGCTCCGAGATGCGGCCGTCACCAGCACCGTCACCCAGCGCAGGGCTCGAGCCGCCCTACCTGTACCGGTACCGGTGCGGGACCGGCCCCATCGCGAACGGGGGGAGCAGCGGCAGGGGGGCCGGAGGCGGGCAGAGCCCAGGCTGAGGGTCGGGAGAAGGAGGGGGAAGAAGGAGAGGGAGAAGGAGGGGGGACAAGGATCGTCTGCGGCCCGGCCCTGATGCACAGGCTGGCACCCCGCCATCCGCTGCGGAGTCGGGGTGCTCTGCGCAGGGTGGGGCCCGAAGGCTACAGCCCCCTCCGCGAGGCGATCCCCCGGGGGTGCATCCTCCCAGCTGGGACCCCTCCTCGGGGCGCATCTCTCCGGCCCCGTGAGCCCCCCCGGGGCAGGCTCCGTGCTACCGGGGGAATATCCAGCCCGAGAAGCCCCCACGGCGAGGGGGCCGCAACCTCCGCATCCCTCGGGGGGAGCATCCCGCGGGGTGACCCTGGCCGGGGGCGGGGGTCCGCCGTTCCTGGGCCGGGCCCGGCGCCGCGATCATGCGCACACCACACCGCGCCNCGCGCCCCTGCCCCGGCCCCACGCGGGGGAGGGGGTGTCTCCGAGACAAACCGCGGCCCCCGGAAGGTGACCGAGCTCCGGCACCTGCCGGCCTTTTCCTCTCGGCGAAAACGCGGCTCCGGCGCACATCCTTCAGCCGGCGTCAGTTCCGCATCTGCCCACCCGAGCGGGGAGATCCGGGCGGCAAATAGCCATGGGGAGACGCGCACGGAACGCGGGAGGGGTGGGGACTGCTGCTGCCGGGCCCCCGTCGCCCGTCACCCCCGGCAGCAGCACCCCGGCGCTGGGGGAGCCCCGTGTGCCCGCGGATAGCACCCCCGGCGCAGGGACGGCACCGCGGTCCAGCTGGGAGGCCGCAGAGGTGCTGCCATGGGACGGTGGTGCGGGGCTGGGTGCTCTGCCCTGCTGCAGGGAAAGTACAGAAGTACAGGGGAATGAGCTGCTGCAGTTTCGCCCTTTAATGCTAAGTATTTAACGTTGAGGTTACGGAGCTATGGAATTGTTGGCTGGAAGCGACCTCTGGAGGTCTCCAGCCCAAAGGCCCCATCGGAGCGGGACCCATGGTCACCAGGTTACATCAGCCACAGCCACGTCTGAACACCTCCAGGGCTGAAAGCTGCCCTACCTCCCTAGAGATGACCAATGGCCGTGCTGTCTCACTACCTTGGCAAGAAGATCCTCCTGGGTTCAGTCTGCCCCTCCCACTGACCCTTTAGCCATCACCCCCAGCTGTGTTGGCTCTGTCGTGTTAATAACTGCCCTTGAGTAGCCGTAAACTGCCGTTAGATTTGCCCTCAGCCGCCTTCTCGCCACAGCAAACATCGGGTGCCGGACCCTCTTCTCTATGGCTCTTTTGAACGGGCAGAGGGAATTGTTAATAACAGGGTAAACATCTTCTTTGTGATATTTATAGGTTGTTTTGCTACAGAAAAGGGGATGAGGATGCAGCCTATTTTGAGGAGGTATCCCTGAAGCTTTACTGGGGACTGAGAGGCTGAAGAGGTGTCTGGGTCAGCGTAGTCCCGTGTCACCTCACAGCAGCTGGTACACTCTGCTGTTCGCGGCTGCTCTAGCCGAGGGTCAGGACTGCACTAGGTCCAGAAAGCCCTTTTTTGTCCTTGGTGGGAACATTACCTGAAAAGATAGTAGGCAATCAGACCATGATGGGGCGGGGGGGGAGGGGGTCCTGTTCTCTGTAGAAGCGCCTGGGTGGAAGGATGCGGTGGGATAACAGGGGGAGGGATGCTGTATTTCTGACTTTCATCTGTGGCCACAGTGCAAACTGCAGGCTCCACAGTGCCTTGCCTTGTTGGGGGTAAGATCTTTCAAACCCACACTGCGCGCGTTTCTCTGAGTTTGTGTAGCTGGGCACGCTCGTATTATCGGAGCTACAGACACTTCTGTGCTGTGCAATTCTCTGCTACTGCAGCAACTACGGGGAGTAACAGCGGTCCCAGATACAGAGAAGTGGTGCTGGAGAAGATGCACTTCAGCTTCTAAACTTGGCCGTCTGCACGTCCACAATATTGCCTCTCTCCCTGTTTATACAAAGAGAAATTCAGGATTACAGTCCCGTTCGTGTCAAACTAAAGGAAACTAGCAGGACAGCACTTGTACCTTCCCAGCCTGGTTCCCAATAACCTCTCCGTATGCTATTTGCATTTCAATGGCTTTCCAAGCCTCCGGTAATTGTTGGGGGAGGAGGCGGGTAAAAAGGCTATTATTATATTAGCGTTGGATCAGCTTTAGCAAGCCTGAAGGCATGAGAGAGCATCGTGCAGCTGATGCAACCCGTGACAGTATATTGTTTGCCGTTCTGTGTGAGCCTGGGGTGTGCACCGATGCCTGGGAGTTGATTCATAATTACAAAGAGATGTATGAATGTAGCTTTGAATGAGCAGGAAGGCAGCAGCAGTGCTGCGCTCCGAAGCTGGAGGGAAACAGGGCGGTACGAAGCAGGAATTCATATTGGGATCATGCATCTGGCTAAACCCCCTGGCATCCAAGGCTGCCATCCCTGTCTGGTCATGCCCAGCTGGGGCTAGGGCTGTGTGCGGCCGGCACAAGTTGTGTCTTTAAGGAGCTGCCCAAGGCAGCTGGAAAGCCTGGGCCCCGGCCAGCAAGTGACTCAGCATCGCCTGACCTGTGCCCGGGAGCCGAGGCTATTCTTGGTTCGGGCTGTGTTTAAGGCAGCTGAGCTTAAATGCTTCCAAATTGCACCACAGAGGATGTGTTGTGAGGCTGGAGCCTCGAACATAGCATCTTGTTTGGGGCTGCAGTGCTGTCTGCCCGTGGATCGCTCCAAGCTCGATGGAGCTGTGACCTTTCCATTTTCTTCTCTTGAGCTAGATTAAAGCTGTAATCTTTAAATAGCGGAATAAACAGTCATCAGAGAAACTCTCAGTGGAAAAATATACTCGCTTTCTATTATATTTTAACAGGTGTCATGCTCAACTCTTCTTGCTCCCTGGGCTTAGCATACTCTTTTCCTAACTGAGCAAAAATATGGCAAGGGAAAATGCTGACTGGGAAAGGTAATACTGGATCACACTAAATTCTGAATCTTTTTCTTCCTAAATCTATTAAAATAATTTAGCAGGCTCAGAACATGTAATCTGTTAGATCTCAGAGCCCCTCACAGGCACTAATCAATTACCCTCAGTAAGTGATAGACCCATAAAAAGCATCAATTTAGCTACTACTGAAGTGCTGCTGTTTTAAAAGCAGAACCAGCTGTCATGTAGCAATGCACAGCCTTGCCACACAGTTATCTGAGATGGAAAATGAAAATCCACAATTTAAAGCGAGTAATTTCAGGGGCTGAACTATGTTTCGACCTTAGCCTATCCGAGGTACTGTTTATGGCACTGTTTTCAAGTATAACAATTCTTCTTTAAGTAAAAAAACTGCTGATTTGGTGGGAGCTTTTAAATTCTTTAATGAAGCTAGAATGCATTTGGCCAGATTTTCTAGATGCCTTGTTTTCTAAAGTCTTGATTAAAGTTATGATCCAAGTGGTTCCTTTAAAAAAAAAAAGGGGGGGGGAAGGCAAGCAGTAGTAGGAGACGAGAGCTACGAGCAGCCTGCACCACCCAGCAGCCCGCGGCTACTGGACTAGGGGATATTGCCGGGCTCTTCAGTCGCAGCTGCATCACCGTGCAGAAGGCAGGAGTGGGTTTTCCTGAGCAATGGGCTGGCGGGTGGCCATGCTGCCGGCTCTGGTCCTGCGCCAGAGCTGACATCCAGCAGACTTTTCTCCTCCAGTGCCAGCAGCTGAGCGGAGGGAAGCGGCTCGGGGGCTGCGGGACCCGGTTCGCTCAGCCTGCGGCGTTCTGTGCTTGGAGGCAGGGAGTTGCCTGGTGGAAGTCACGGCTGAGTAGAGCTCTCTGTAAAGAGCCTTACCTGCTCCTCGCTGCCTGCCAAGTGTCGAGTACTACTCGGTATAACCCTCTTCCCAGAGAGCCTCCGGTCTGTTTCCTTGCAGAACCGATGCATTGGGGAATATTTGTACAAGGTAATTTTAAGTCTGTCAGTTCTCTGCCAACACTAGCTGTCTAGACTACTGCTATAATCAAAGGTGAGAGGTAGGTTCCTAATTACACTTAATCACACCCTAAAAGATCCCTTGTCTGTATGGAGAGCGCGGGCACCTTACATAGGTGATTAACATGGGTTTGACTGTTCCCTGTTGTGTGCTGAGTCTGCCGGGCGACTGCAAACAAATGCCTCGCCTTGTGTAAATCAAATGCTTCAGCCGCATTCTTAAAGGAGAAATGTTAGTAGTACTCAGATGGAAATTAACTAGAGAGTAGATTTATTTTTGGCCAGTCCCCTGGGAACACCTGTCAAGCAGTTCCTCTCATTTCAAACCTGGTTGTTCCTGCTGAGAAAGTCTGGTGGAGATTCAAGTCTGGGTCAAGGTGAGTGCCTGGCTCTTCACTGGCTGTCTGTAACATTTAGAAGGGAAAAAGGAAAGGAAGCCAAGCAGCAGACTGGGTGTGAGGAGTGGTGTACTCCTGCACGAGCACACAGGATGAGGACAGGACTGCTTGGGTATGGTTTATGTACCGATGAAATGCACCTGCTGGTACCCAAGCATCCACGTACCGTTTTAAAATAGAAATGTTGAAACATAAATTAAACAGAAAATTAATTCTGGCCTCGTTCACTGCAGGATGACAGCCAATTGGTTAAACCAAGGGGTTTGTGTGCCTGTCTGAAACTGAAGTGAGCAGCACAAGCCGTGGTCCCTGTGTGAAAGGTTTCTGAGAGGCATTAAAGCTGTTGCGTGGACAGGCTCAAGCATCGGTGATGGGGACTTCAGCATCAGGTGGACCAGGCTGTCCCCTTCTGTGGGAGCACGACTGGAGTGTGCACAGGGATGTGGCTCAGGGGGTGCCAAATGGGAGCTGGCATGGCCAGGCTGCTCCTTTCCCACTTCCCAGCCCTGTGTGTCTGGGAGCACGCTGGTCCAGAGCCAAGCACTGCTGGCTTGATCTTGGATGGAAGGATGCTGGGGCTTTGGGGTCAATTCACATCTCTTGCAAATGCCTTAGGGACTCATATTTGTTCTCTGGATTCCTGAAAAGCAGACAAACCTGGTATTTTCTGTGGGTGGTGTTTTTGTTTTGTTTTGTTGGTGTTTGTTTTCTGGGGGGGGGGGG